>OY856413.1:712147555-712730055 GCA_963693085.1 Alisma plantago-aquatica | reverse complement strand
CCCACTACAGTGAAGGCAGATCTTGTTATTATTCACCAAAATTAGTCATTATATTGTTTATAAGATGTACTTTCTAAAAAAAAAATGCTTAAACACTATTTAAAAATACAAGTAAAAATTACATCTCTATAGAATATATCATCGTATACAAAACCAACGAGACTTATGTCACAATCATATAACTTGAAATGCTAATAGATATATCTTTTCCTTCAAAATTTAGAAAATATTTACACATCAAAAGACAAGATCTATTATTGTGCATTTTCAATGAACACCAAATTGTCATTCTACCTTAATTCTAGATAATACGCCATTACACTTACTACAACAACATTTTTATATTATCAATAAAATAGATTTTTCTAAACAAACGTAGAATACATTTGATTGGAACTAATCATGTTTTTCGTGAATCTTAACCAATGGAATTTTATTGTAATTAAATTGTAACACCCTGGTCCATGTTTACTTTTAAACATGTTTTTTAGTCTCCTTATATTATGATAATTTTATATCATGTTGTATTAACAATGATCTTGCTAATGTTTATGGTTTAGCGATTAAAGAATGAATCATGTAAGAAGATAAGTCAAGTAAACATTAATTATATTTTGAATGAGTAATATCTCTATGATCAATAAATCACAAGTTGGTTTAGGGTTTTGGTTGATGAAGGGGTTGAACCCTAAATTTGGTTATATGTTATCTACAGGGCCTTGTTGAGGATACAAATAAGTGCTGAAAAAGTACTATAAGTATAAGTGAACCCTTAGATTAATTGGATATGCCTTACAATGAGTTTAGATAACTCTGAATGGAGTTTGTTCTATGAAAACAAACAACTCGAATAATATGTGGGTAAGTCAGTCTGACTTGTAGCATAAAGGACCTAGAAGAGGTCGATGTGGAGAGACTGAAGTGTGGGGGTTGATGTCCTATATTTTGGTTTGACTTCTTGAATATTCTTTGACTTTCCTCATAGTGGAGTCTATGGTTGAGACGAAGGTCACCCAACTTGTGAGAAGAAATAAGATTCCCACAAGTTATTCTAGCCTCTCAAGAAGTTGTATGAATTCCTAGATTTGGTGTTGAGATCTTTATATAGGGGTATTTGATCTTTTGGACATGTTATATAGATACCTTTGAACATAAATTTATGGAATAAATTTACACCATATTTTACCTACTGAAGATCGAAGATGCAATTCAGAAGATATTTTAAGGATCTGATCCTTTTTTATTGGTGGATCTAGGAGATGCTTTAGTGGAGGATTGCGTTTGAGGTTGGTTCTTCTACTTATCTTGGTTATTCTTATCCTTTCATTCATCATGCATGCCTTTCACATCATGTGGTAGGACTGGTCCTTTAGTAGTCTTTTCTTCTCCTTCTGTATTCTCTCTTTTCTTCTTGGACATGGTTTAATCGGAATAAGGTGCACTTGGTGTTTGGTCAAGCTATTGGATATTTTGTGAACTAGAGTAAGCTTGATAATGTCCTTTCATGATTTCACATTATAGGTGATTTGATATCATTGGTTTAGCATAGAAAAGTTACGAGGAGTGGGGATACATCAAATTCATGATTAATTGTAGAATTGTTGATGCTAATTTTTGAATAATGATTATATGTATGACAATAAAGATTAGAAATAAAATATGGATTTTTAATCAACAAGATATTCCCTCCCTTTGTATCCTAATCAAATAAAGAAGCATCAATCATTATATTTCCAATTGACGTGTCATTTCCACACCAAGATCATGATTATATAACAAGAAAGATGAAATTATAGTCTCACCCCCTATACAATAATCAATGTATGATGAAAATCCAGAAATACTTATATTCATGACAGAAAAATTTCTATGAGTATATTAATAAATAGAAAACTTCAACTATAAAGATTAGCATGCATATATAATGCTTTATCTTACTTAATTGGATCAAATGAATGCAATTGTGAATATTGAATAACTAACTTGAAATGTTTTGTCTTTTGTGTTTTTTAAAAGCAAAATGTAATTAATGATGAACACCATTCTTACTCTTTGAGGGTGTAACTAATTATATGGATAGTGTGGTTCATAGCCTACTTTTATGAGATCCATAAAGTATAGGATGATGTGGGATACACAACTACAACTAAATAAAAGGATAAGATAATAAAAGGAGAATACTATAAACAAGATGTGGATGAATTACTTGAGAAGTCACACCCTGAAAGCATCTCAATAGATTTTGCATATGGTACCACAATATTTAGAATATAGTCACATCCCAAACTTATCTCAATATATTTTGCATATGGTACCACAATATTGAGGATATAGCGAAGGATCAGATACAAGTTGAGATAAGATGTAATGAAGATATCTAAAATATCAGAGAAAAATAAGGTAAATAAGATTTGATATGTGATATCAATGCTTTGGATGTTTTTATATATTTTCATATTAATTTTCCAATTTCTTACCAACTTCTAAATATGAATGTTAAGTTTAATTAATGTAAATTAATTAAATATTAAAGATGCCTTGCTATATTTATCTACATGGTGTGAATTACCCACTCACTCATGCAATAAAACCTTGAAAAATATGTCATAAATGTTTTTTCAGGTATCCTGATTGCCTAGTAGATGCAGGGCGTGAGGTTGTGGATGTGTAGTATTAGTAGATGTTAGTTTAGCAAGAGTCTATAGCATATAAAATCATAGATATCATACTTTTACCTTACATATTACTTATGCCCTTTTAAACAAAGCATTTAATACCTTTTTTATTATTTAGATAACATAAGGCCTATAATAACATGTTTATTTAATACATATACATAAATGGTTTGAATGTAAAATCACCAATAATAAGGCTTAATACTGGGACTTGATATGCTAATTTTTTTTCTTTGTATTCCATACAACTTTTGATAAATGAGCTGCACCCCTTCTTTATCTTATTTGAGGATGTATTTTGGGGTTGTGTTTGTAATTTTCAAAACAAAAGTAGGGAAAAATTACAACATATGAAATTCACTATAATATAAAATCCTAGTTTTTACCTAAACCACACTCGATAATGCCAGCTGCAAGTAGAATGATCTTATCATAGATAATTTTGGGATCAAACCCAAACGACAACATTTGTAGGATAGTTTGGATAGCCTAATTTAAAAAGTGATTAAAAAGAATAAACCAAGTTGACTATTTGTTGATTAACTAAATTATCTAAGAAAGTATAAAATAAATGAAATAATTAAAACCTAAAAAAATAAATTGTTGAAAAATATGATGTCAGATAGAAAGTAAAAATAAATTTTTTATTGACATATTTCCCATTAACTAGTTGATCCGGTCAATAACTATGCAAAGGAAAGGATGATTTCATGAAGATATACCTGGTCCTGGCGCAAGTTCACCGACAATCCTCATCGGTGTAGATGTGCACTCTGTCTTACACAGTTTCTGTGTAGCTCTTGGTTGCAGTGGGACTTGTCTGACTGCACCTCCATGGATAATAGATTCGAACATCGTCGTTTGCAACAACTCCTCTCGTCATGGACTACTGACTGATGTCATCCTCCTTAGAGACGGGAAAAGGCCACCACACCTCTAGAGAAGTCCACACAGACCAGCTAGAACTAGGGGTGAGAAAATAACGATCCAGACCGCAAAACTGGACCGGACCGCTCAATTCGGTCCGGTCCATTTCAATTTCGGTCCGGTCCGCGGTCCGGGAATTTCAATAAATTTGGTCTTCGGTCCGGTCCGGTCCAAAACCGGTCCGGTCCGGTCCGGACCGCAGACTAACTTTTATATAAAATCCATATATATTTGAAGGTGTATTCTATAATAACTACAAATAAAGTACATATATAAGCACTATTAGTATAAATGTTTGATACTAAAGTTATATAATTGTTAGAAGTGACTAAGATTATCAACTTTTACAATTAAATAAGTTGTAAAACATGTAAAAAAGGCTGATTGCGGTCCAAACGGTCCGGTCTGGTCCGCGGTCAAAACGGTCCGGTCCCGGTCCGGTCTGACCACCAAACGGTCCGGTCTACGGTCCAAAAATTATTGATATTCGGTCCTCGGTCCGGTCCGGTCCGGTCCGGTTTTGGACCGATGCTCACCCCTAGCTAGAACTCCCGTCGTCCTACTAGAACAGACAAGAAGGAGTTGTCCCTCCTATTTGTGTACTAGTCATAAACATGCTCTCCCACAACAATGATCCTCAGTTGTTTCTCTCCCTAGATATCCCTCCCTAGTCGGGTAGGACTTGCTTGGTCTCTCTTGGTTACACAACCAGAGAGGACAAAAATTGTCATAGAAACTGATTCTCAATTGTCTGTGTTGTGTTCTCAGAAGCCCCAATACCCATTTATTTATAGTAGATACCAGAGTTAGGGTTCCCAGTCTGTGCGAGAGTGGAAGGGACCCAAAGATATCAAATTTTCACAATAATTATGGAAACTTCGATACATGTGACATTCAAAATGGTCGTATGGAAACCCAGACGGTCATCTGGCACGCGAGATAGTCATTTTTTAGTTTCCCAATTTTGTACATATGTCAGCAATTCAGTTCCAATTAGTGCACGTCATGACATCAACACTGATCCTATATGCAATCGAATTGTACCCCCAAACCAACCATTTGGTGTAGTTGAGATAGACATATCGTACCATGCCAGATGGTCATTATGCACAAGCAATACAAGCATCCCACAACTTAGGCCAGACACAATTCTAGCCAATGTACTATACAATCAACATGACACTTCAAATGAATGTCTCAACACTTGAACGGATCATTTGGCAGTCCAGTCAGCTGATTTGTTATGTGAATTGAACACCTAAACACTTTAGTAATCAATTAATTAGTCATTCAAGATCAAAATCCTCTTCTAGATGAGTTCCTGTGTGTGCACCCTATAGGTCCCATATTATGTGGGCAATGAATGTCCATAACAACTTATGACATCACAAGAAATGAGCGGTGCCTAGTCACACATCATTGCCACCCAAGTAAATAGAAAGTTGGAGAATAACTTCAACCTACAATCTATGCATGGTGTTACAATGTTTGTATAATTCCTTTGTCAGTGATATCCAGATTGAACTCGAGGCATGGACTTGTCATGCTCTTCAACGTTCAATATATGTTTTTGCTATAGCAGACTATATGAGATATATGTAAGCTCAATATTATATAGTGACTCACATGTACATGACCATGTATTTCTCAGTCTCACTAACTCAAGTGGCCTTGGATATCATACTCCCATAGGAGGGACAAATCCCATCTCTATCACTCACAATCAATCCCCATGTGTCACAATCACCCAATCATCACCTTTATAACAACCCATGTTTTGGGATTGTGTTTGATGATGTCAAAGTGTACCGAGCAACATGTGATGAGTGCAGTGATTTCAAGTCTAAGAACCACAAACACCACCATCACTATAAGACATGATTCTGACTTACCTAGTTCAGGTTTCCATGTATCACTCATATGGTGGGTCTATCCGATACACTGTTATCTAATATGTATATATGTGCTTGGTTTGATATCACCATATCATGACTAATGAGATTATGTTATCAACCAACTTACACTCTGATCTTATGTGTTATTGCTATTTGTTTACCTTCCACAATAACAACCGATCAGGGACATAACAAGAATGCATATACTCTTAACATCCATATGATCTCACTATTTAGGTTCTCAACCTGAAGACATACATTATTGAGTAATATCATTCTCTAGATATTTATTATGTTATTTCATTATCTCAAAAACTAAATAAATAGAACAACCTTTATTAATAATCAAATAATTTACAAGTTATGCCAATACAATCATAATATGATTGGCTCTATGGGCATACATACCAACAGACTCCCATTTGCACTTAGAGACAATCACCCACAAATCTTATTCTGAGTGACCTAACATGACCATCATGCTTCTACTGCAAAAGTGCTTTAGTCAAGGTTCAACAATATTGTTCTCAATTGGTACTCTGCAAATCTTTACATCTCCTCATTGTACGATCTCTCATATGAGATGATACCACCTTTATATATGCTTTGAGCATAGATGTGATCTGGGTTCCTTAGCTTGTGCAATAGATCCATTGTTGTTACAATATAGCATGATTGCATCAATGATGCTTGGAATGACTTCAAGTTCAGAAATGAACTTCTTGATCCATACAACCTCCTTTGCTGCATTTGATGCAGCAATATACTCGACCTCTATTGTAGAATCAAAAATTGTCTCTTGATTGGAACTCTTCCGGATTACATCTCCGTTGTTTAGGCAAGACATGAATCCTAATTGCAATTCATAATAATCTTTGTCAGTCAAGAAGCTTGCATCGCTGTAACCTTTTACCACCAACTTTTCCTCTCCACCGTAGATCAATAACTGATCCTTAGTCCTTCTCAAGTACTTGAGGATGTTCTTCATGATTGCCTAGTGAGCATCACTTAGATCTGACTGCCATCAACTCATCATGCTCAGGGCATATGAGACATCTGGATGGGTGTAAAACATCACATACATGATGGATCCAATTTGTCGACACATATGGAATCATACTCATGAGCTCCCTTTATTCACAAGAATGGGGACGTTGAACTTTAGAAATGGTAACTCCATGTAGCATGGGCAAGCTTCCTCTCTTTGAGTTCTCCATGCTGAACCGCTTCAACACTTTGTCAATGTATGTGCTCTGACTTAGTCCAAGAAGCCTTGTTGATCTATCTCTATATATCTTTATCCCCAAGATGTAGGATGCTTCTCCCAAGTCTTTCATAGAGAATGTATTTCCAATCCATGTTTTTACCTTTTGTAAAGTAGGGATGTCATTTCCCATTAATAGTATGTCATCTACATATAATATGAGGAATGTCACTATGCTCCCACTAACCTTCTTGTGCACACAAGGTTGATCTTCATTTTGAATAAAGCAAAACTCTTTGTCTGTCTCTTCAAAATAAAGATTCCAGCTTCAATATGCTTGCTTTAATCCATAGATTGACCTTTGTAGCTTACATACTTTATTTGCAAACTTTGGATTTATAAAACCCTCATGTTGTATCATATTCACATCCTTCACAAGATTCCCGTTAAGGAATGTAGTTTTAACATCCATTTGCCAAATCTCATAGTCATGATAAGCTATAATAGCAAGCATGATCCTGATGGACTTAACCATGGCCACTAGAGAAAAGGTTTCGACATAGTCAACACCTTAAACTTGTCTGAAACCCTTTGTAACCAATCCACCCTTATAGGTTTGAACTTTTCCATCCATGTCGGTCTTCTTCTTGAAGGCCCATTTGCACCCTATGGGTTTTACCCCTTCAGGTAGATCCACCAAAGTCCATACTTTGTTGGTATAGATGGATTCCATCTCAGATCTCATGGCCTCAAGCCATTTCTAAGAATCTGGCCCCTCAATAGAATCTTGATAGGATATTAGCTCATCATCTATGACCAATTTACTGCCTTCCTGAGTCACAAGATATCCATATCTTTCAGGTTCAAGGCGTATCCTATTAGAACTACAAGGTTCCTATATTACTTGAGGAATTTGAGATTTCACAACAATTTGTGAGTCTCCTTGTTCCTCCTATACCTCTTCAAGTTTAATGTTTTCTTGTTGGTCTCAGACCTCTTTGAGTTCCACTTTTTTCCCACTGATTCTTTTAGAAATAAATTGCCTTCTAAAGAATACAACTATCCTGGAAACAAACACTTTGTTGTCAGATGGAGTGTAAAATTGGTACCCCCTTGTTTCTTTGGGATATCCAAGAAAATAACATTTATCAGACTTAGGGCCAATATTTTCAGGAATCATTCTCCTAACATAAGCTTCGCACCCCAAAATCTTCATAAAATACACATTGGGACGTTTCCCATGTCATATCTCATATGGTGTCTTTTGAACCGATTTAGATGGTACGAGGTTAAGTGTAAACACATAAGTTTGAAGAGAATGTCCCCAACAATAAGTCAAAAGATAAAAAAAAACTCATCATAGATCATACTATATCCAGTAATGTGTGATTCCTTCTTTCTGACACACCATTATGCTGTGGTGTTCCAGATGGAGTCCATTGGGATATAATCTCATGGGCTCTAAGAAGGTCCTCAAAACTCTTGGTTCAAGTATTCACCACCTCAATTAGACTGAAGTGCCTTTATACTTTTACCAAGCTAGTTCTGTACTTCATTCATGAACTCTCTGAATTTTCCAAGAGTTTCTGACTTATGTTTCATAAGGTAAACACAACCATACCTACTGAAATCATCAGTAAGGGTAATGAAGTACTGATACCCACCTCTATAAGTTGTTCTAAAAGGATGCACACATTAATATGTATGAGTCCTAATAGATCACTATCCCTCTCATTGTTACCAAAAAAAGAAGTCTTAGACATCTTGCCCAATAAACAAGATTCACATGTCTCTATTGATTCAAAATCAAAAGAGTCCAAATAACCATCTTTATGGAGTCTGGATATGTGATTCTCATTTATGTGCCCTGACGATAATGCCAAAGGTTTGTCATGTTTGATTCGTTGAATTTTTGTCTTTTGGTACTTATATTATATAGTCTTGTCTATATATCTATCAAGTATAGACCATACGACATTCCGAAACTACCATAAAAGCTCCTATCTTTACTAATAGAACATCTTCCATTCTTTATAAGAAATTTGAATCTGTTCATGTCCAAACAAGATACATATTTGATGTTCCTATTAATGACATGTATGTAATAGTAGTTCTCTAACTCTATTACTAGCCCACTTGGTAGAGATAACTCATAGGTTCCAACTACGCTGGCCGCAACTCTTGTGCCATTTGAAACTTGTAGTTTAACCTCACCTTTCTCTAAAGGTCTACTTCTTTTTAGATCCTTCACATTTGAGAAAATGTGTGATCCACATCCAATATCTAGTACCCATGATGAGGAAGTAATAAATTTAACCTCAATAACATATATACCAGAAGTAGAGATCTCAATCCCTTACTTCATCTTCCTCGTTTCCCTTATCCTTCTCCTTATTTTGAGTGTAGAAGACTTTGACTTCAGCTTAGCCATAGAACGCTTCTTGGATTTTCCTTTGTCCTTGGACTCAAATCCGTGATCATCATCACATATTTGTCCATCTTCATTTGTGCTTCGATGCTTATCAAAATGTCAAGCAACTTTGACAGTAGTCTAGCCATGTTACTCAAGTGATAACACTCGATAAACTAGCTATCTGATTTAGGCAACGACTGCAAAATCATATCCGTTCCCAACTCTTGTCCTAAAGAAAATCCCAGTCTTTCTAGACGCTTCATATGTCCAATCATATTGAGCACATGAAACTCTACTGGTTCTCCCTCTATCATTTTTCACTGAAATAGCATCTTAGAGACATTATACCTTTCATGCTTATCATGTTCTTTATGCAACTCATAGTTAATTCAACCCAACATAAGGTTCTTGATGTTCACACTATCATTGACATGCTTCAACGAAGCATCCATGCCATTCTTAGGTGAATTTGAAGTGGATGCTGACACTAGTGTTTCAGGATCATGCAAAAACTTCTCAAGGTCCTAAACCAGTTATGGAAATAAATCTCATTTAATTCATTTGATTGCGATGATTGAGTGTTATCCATTTGATTCTATAAGAGAAATGTGCATCTATCAAAAACCAATTTTGATTTGATTTTATTTGAAAAGTCAATATTAATTAGATCTTTAATTAACTATCACTCCCACTATTTTATTCAAATTGATAGCCCTCACATATCAATTCAGAATATTGCATCATACAATATTCTAGTGGGCCAAGATTCAAAATTACTCAACTATTACCTGTCCTACACCAGTGTCCATAGTCAATTATCAAGGTAGGCAATCATGCCAATTGCATAATATGCAACTCTTGGATATATGATATGCACAACTCCTTACCATAATCATCTGCATGCTTCTGGGCTTAGACTCTCTAGGAATCACCAGTTAAGCCTAACCCAAAAGCTGACAAGATAATAATGCACCCTGCTAGGGCAAAAACTACATTATTACCATCACACTTCCATGAGATATACGACACACCATGCTAGGGAGTAAACTACGCTTGGTCAATCAAGCTTTTCATGTGTGCCACTTTTGAAAAGCATCTAAGACTTAATATTTTAATTGAGGGAGTTTTTATGAATGCATATACTTTATCCAATCACCACATATATAGTACGTATCATATACATGCTATATCCCACAACTAAAACATGCAATAAACAAAAGCGATGGTTATGGCCAGCCTAATGTAATTCCTTGGAGCTACAAGGAATTACCACAATCTAGGTCTACATCATATACAAAAACCCATTGTTGATGAAGATCTGTGCTTACCAATCTGAGTTGATTGGTTCAACCTTTAAACCGGTCAGCTCGCCTCTTGGCTGGTCAGTTGGTCTTCTCCATCCGCTTGTCTGGCTCCTACAAATCTGGTTGGTTGCCCTGTAGTCGATTGTTTGGCTCCTCCAAATAGTCTTCTTGTCGGGTCCTTTGGGCTCCTGGTCGGCTCGCCAGCTGGTCATCTCAGCCCCACCAGATGGTCATATCGGCCCCTCCAGCTGGTCGGCGTAGACCCTCTATGCGGTTGGTTGGCGTCTTTCTTCTTCATCAAAATAAGAAAGTAAACTATCCCACTTTTACATAATTATTGAGAAACCTCAAGTTACATTCGAGGGGAGAAAAGGTAGAAGAGAATAATACTTTTACATTGGGACGATAAGAGAGAGGCTCGGTTTGCAGACCAATATAAACAAGATTAACCAACCACACAACCATGCACAAATAATAGGGGTTATTGATCAGAACCATGCTACACATCCACCATCAAAACTTTCTTTTAGGGCAACACATGTAATGTGCATATATACCATATATCATATATATATATATATATATGTTTGGGTTCTTATGTGGTGATTAGTCGACGTGCACATCAAACAGTTTAAATATTCACATGGAATAAAATAAATAAACTTGATAATGTTGGTTATGTATGTCCAGAGAGCCAATCATGTGATGATTGTAATGGCATATCATGTAAAAATGATTTTATTATTAATAAAAGGCACACTTACAATTTATTCTTTTAAATTCAGTTATGAGATAATGATGTAACATTATAATTGTCTAGGGAATTATATTACTCAATGACGTATGTGTTCAAGTTACTATCCTTGTGAATGAGATCATACGAATGTTAAGAGTATATACATATTTTCATTATGTCCTTGATTGATTGTCATTATGGAAGGTTGATAGACACCAATGACACATAAGATTAGAGTGCAAGTTGGTTGATGAATAAATCTCATTAGTCATGGTATGGAGATATCAAACCAAGCACACATACATATAGAGAACAGTGTATTGGACAGACCCACCGTGAGACTGACACATGGAAGCCATCTTCATGAAAGTCATAGTTAGGTCTCATAGTGATGGTGGTGGTTGTGGTTCTTAGACATGAAACCATTACACTCATCACATGTCGTTGGGTATACTGACATCATCAAACGTAGTCCTAAAACATGGGTTGTTATAAAGGTGATGATTGGGTGGCTTTGACACATGGGGATAGACTGTGAATGATAGATATGGGATTTGTCCTTCCTATTAGAGTGTGATGTACTAGGCCTATTGATTAGTGAAACTGATAGAAGCATGGCCATGCACATGTGAGTCAGTATGTGGTATTGAGCTTACATATGTCTCACACAGTTCACTCTTGGTATGAGAAAAAAGATTGAATAATAATGAGCGTGACTGCTACATGCCTCTAGTTCAATCTGGACATCAGTGACAAAGGAACTATACAAACACAAAAACCCCATACATAGATTGTAGGTTAAAGTTATTCTCTAACTTTCCATTTACTTGGGTAGCATTGATGTGCGACTAGGCACCGCTCATTACTTGTGTTGTCATAAGTGTTATGGACATGCAATGCCAATGTGATATGGGACCTATAGGGTCACACACATAGGTCTTGACCTAGAAGAGGAGTTAAGATCTCGAATGATAATTGAAATAAGTATTAAAGTATTTAGGTATTTGATTCACGCTACATATAGGTTGACAACACTATCAAACACCCATCTCAAGTGTTGAGACGACCATCTGGAAGTGCCAAACAATCATCTCAAGTGTTGAGACGGGCGTCTGGGTGTCATGCCTATCGTGAGTTGAATTTGGCTAAGGAATGAACTGATCCAACCAAATGAGATTGACTCAGGTCACCATACGACTGTTTGGGTGAACTAAGATGGCTGTCTCACATGGGAAAAATGGTCCAGTTCAGTCGGGGAAGGTTCTAGATATTTCCCTATTCGTTTCACTTGAGCAATACTTATTGCACAAGAAAATCAATGTCTAACGTTGATGGGAATTGATTTGCCAAATTCATGTACAACTAGAAACTGCAAAATCACCATCTCGTGTGTGAGACGACCATCTAGGTTTTCCAAATGCCCATTTTAGTTGTCACAGGTTGTGAATTTTCTAAAATTGTTGTGAAAATTTGAGATCTTTCGGTCCTTTCCACTCCATCACATTAATCCCATACCGGATAGCAACAGGGAATCCTGACCCTGGCCTCTACTATAAATAGAGGAGTACGGGGGGCTTCCTAAAACATAACACAGAAAATTGAGAATCAGTTGCTCTGATAAAAGTTGCCCTCTCTAGTTGTGGTAACCACAAGAGCCCAGGCAAGTCCTACCCGACTAGGGAGGGATAGCCAAAGGGAGAGAAACAACTAAGTTTATTGTCGTGGGAGAGTAGGCTGGTGACTAGTATGCCAATAGGAGGGGCAACTCCTTCCTATCAAGTCCAGTAGGACGAAATGAGTTCTAGGCGGTTCATGTGGACTTCTCTTGAGGTAGGAGGCCGTTGTCTGCCGTTAAAGAGGACGTTGTCAACCAACAGTCCGTGATGAGAGAAGCTGTTGCAGAAGATGACGTGCGAGTTTGGTGTCCTATGAGGAGTAGTCAAATGAGTCCCAATTAACTGGGATTTAGAGTTGCGTGTCTACAATGATGAGTATTGTTGCTGGACTTCTCTAGGACTAGTTATATCCTCATAAACCATCCTTCATGTCTTATAGTAATTGACGTGATTCATTAGATAACGGGAACATGATATTTTTTTTTATTTCTACTGCCTATCTCGTAGCCATATTTCCCTACAGATAAAACCAAAAATCCAATCATGATTATTCCAAAATATAATTAGTTGACGTGACTTTGATACCACTGTTAGAAAATACAATATCACATAGGTAGTGGAAACACAATTTTTACTGACATGTTTCCCATTAACTAGCAGATCACATCAATATGTATGCAATGGAAAGGATGGTTTCATAAAGATATACATGGTCCTGGATCAAGTCCAGTGACAATCCTCATCGATGTAGATGTGCACTCTATCTTGGATGGTGTCTGTGCAACTCCTAGTTGCACTTGGACTTGTCTGACTGCTCCTCTACAGACAACATACTTGAACGTCATCATCTACAACTCTCGTCACAGACTGCTGACTGACTTTGTCCTCTTTAATGACGGGAAAAGGCTACCTCACCTCTAGAAAAGTCCACATGGAACAACTAGAACTCCTATCGTCCTATTCTAGAACTAATAAGAAGGGGTTCTCCCTCCCATTAGTGTACTAGTCACCAACCTGCTCTCCAACAACAATGATCCTCAGTTGTTTCTCTCCCTACCTATCCCTCCCTAGTCGGGTAAGACTTGTTTGGGCTTGGTTACCACAATTAGAGAGGACAACAATTGTCATAGAAATTGATTCTTAATTGTCTTATTATGTTCTAGGAGGTCCCAGTACCCCTCTATTTATAGTAGAGGTTAGGATCAGAATTCCCAGTCTGTTTGGGAGTGGAAGGGACCGAAAGATATCAAATTTCACAACAATTCTGGAAACTTCATAACCTACGACAACCAAAATAGTCATATGGAAACCCAAATAGTTGTTTGGTATGCGAGAAAGTCATATTGTACTACGAGACGATCATTTTGTAGTTTCCCAATTTTATACATATGTCGCAATTCAATTCCAATAATTGCACGTCATGACATCATCACCAATCTTATATGCAATCGAATTGCACCCCCAAACTGGATGTTTGGTGCAGTCGAGATGGATGTATTGCACCATGATAGATGACCATTTCATGCAAGCGAGACAAGCATCTTGCAGCCTAAGTCAGGCAAAATTCCTTCCAATGTAGTTTACAATCATCCTGACACTTCAAACAGATGTCTTAACACTTGAATTGATCGTTTGAAAGTCTAGTCATCCGATTTGTTGTGTGAATTTAATACCTAAACACTTTAGTAATCAATCCAATAATCATTTAAGACCAAACTCCTCTTCTAGATGAGTTCCTATGTACATGTCCCATATTACGTTGGCAGTGAATGTCCATAACAACTTATGACATCACAAACAATGAGCGGTGCCTAGTCACTCATCATTGCTACCCAAGTAAATGGAAAGTTGGAGAACAAATTCAACCTACAATCTATGTATTATGTTATAGTGTTTGTATAATTCCTTTGTTAGTTATATCTATATTGAACTCGAGGCATGGATCTGTCATGCTCTTCAACATTCAATCTATGTTTCTTGCTATAGAAGACTATATGAGATATATGTAAGATCAATATCATATAGTGACTCACATGTACATGACCATGTATTTCTCAGTCTTGCTAACTCAAGTGGCCTTGGATATCATACTCCCATAGGAGGGACAAATCCCATATCTATCACTCACAATCACCCAATCATCACCTTTATAACAACCCATGTTTTTAGGATTGTGTTTGATCATGTCAAAGCATACCAAAAAACATGTGATTAGTGCAGTGATTTTAGGTCTAAGAACTACAACCACCACGATCATTGTAAGACGTGATTCTGACTTACCTAGTTAAGGTTTCCATGTATCACTCAAATGGTGGGTCTGTCTGATGCACTGTTCTCTAACATGTATCTGTGTGCTTGGTATGATATTTCCATACCATGACTAATGAGATTATGTTATCAACCAACTCACACTATGATCTTATTTTTATTGTTGTCTATTTAGCTCCCACAATAACAACTGATCATGTTCAGAACAAGAATGCATATATTCTTAACATCCGTATAATCTCATTGTTCAAGTCCTCAACCTGAAGACATGTATTATTGAGTAATATCATTCTCTAGACATTTATTATGTCATTCCATAATCCCAAAACTGAATAAAATAAATAAATTGGAAGCTTGCCTTTATTAATAATCAGATCATATGCAGGTTATGCCATTACAATTATCATATGATTGACTCTCTAGGCATACATACCAACATAAATGATAGGAGAATCAAGGAACACAGTTTCACCACCATGCACATATTCATTCTCTTGCATTGTATCACTCACATGTATGAATGTTATATTGAGGCTAAAGACATTTTTTTACCTTCTCAGAGTATGAAAATTATATGAAATTTTTTTCCCGTAGGCTGAGGTCTTGTAAACCTACAGATCTTTCTACAAATTTTCTACAGATTGATTTGATATCATTCAACAAATACAAGCATTTTGCTACAAATTTGCTGTGCTTGTGAATTGAGTGACTTAAGAACCAGTCGGATGATTGGAAGTGGTCATTCAATATAATCATTCTTAATTGAATTAACATCCAAATAATTTTGAGTCTTCAATTCCAATATCAAAAGTGAAATCTAGAGCCGTTATACTAGTTGGGCATGCTTTATTGATCTTCTCTCCAATTGTTAGAGTTGGGGAATGAAGATTTTGACTTATTATTTGGGAATTACATAGAGGGTTTATGACTTCTTATCTTCTACTTGTATTAACCTACAAATTAAACATAACAACTAATTAAATAGCAAACATATCAGATAAACTAAAATAAGTAAAATCTCAACTGAAAGTTATATAAGCATTCAAAAATAAATATAAAATACAAGTAAACACATGATGAATAGACATTCAAAAAACAATTTTGATCTTTAAAAATATCTATCCTCAAGTAACAAAAATCCAAAATCACCCTATGGATTAATTATTTCAACCAATATTCATGTCTCATACTCACATCATACTTGAATCCATACCACCAGTATGGCCAATCTACCAACCTTAGGAGATCACAGAACATGACTAGCCATATTTCCATTCTTGACTTTGTTTCAAAATATCACTTCTTTATCACAATATCTAATACCCCACATGTCTAAATGTTTCATGAAAATTTGAGGAATCTCAAAAAACCACAAGTATGCAGACAAAAACATGGGGGTGTGTCAAATGAATGTCAAGAAAGTATTTTACATGCCCTAGGTGGAAAATGGAGTGAATGGAGATATGGAAGGAAGAAATACACTTCTATCCTCATTCGACTTGAGATTGCATTTTACTTTTACAAATACAAATACTACACCATTTTTTCTTTTGTTGATATTAGCATAATTTTTTATTTGGTGATACACCCCTATTACCTATAGAGGGTATCTGTTTCGCCCAGCTTTGGCCATGATCAGGAGTTTCAAAGGGGGGATACGTACAAGGGGGAGTAGTGGTGAACAACCAGCTAGCAACGTCATTCCAAACTGGACCAGGCCGACAGTAGGGAATATCAAGGTGAACGTAGATGCATCGTATGGAGAGGATGGAGTGACGGAGATCGGCATGGTGATGTGGAACAACGACAACAAGATCCTTGGTGTTGTGGGTGAGAAGATTAAAACTGGATCTGAGGTGGCATTGGCAGAAGCTATTGCATTGTGGACATCACTGACGTGGGCGAGCAGCTGTGGCGTTGTGAACGTGGAGGCTAAATCCAATTCGCTTGAAGTAGTCCAAGCATGCCGTGACACAAGAGGAATAAGGGATTACCTGGGAACCTTAGAAGAGGACATCAGTTTTCACAACATTTTTCTTTCTGTAGTGTCTCCTATGTTAGACGTAAGTGTAACAGAGTAGCTCATGAAGTTGCTAGTATGGCTCATAGGGGGTCAGCAGATAGATTTTCCTTTTCACAATGTTTCCCTTCTATTCTTATGGACCTTGTTATGGATGATTTAGCAAGTTAATTTAATGGTGGGGGATCCCAATCATAGGATCCTCCATCCCCTTCTAAGAAAAAACCTATAGAGGGGTATGCAAGAAGTGAGTATATAGAGAGGTGGGCGAGTAAAAACTATTTTTATGGATGGAAGAAGAAGGGTTTACATTTTGTATTTTGTTTTTTGTCGATGGGAGGTAATAATATGGAAGAAGAAATGTAAAAGAGGATTTGTTCATGTACAAAACTTGTTTTTATCATCAAGTACATAGTCCCTGGGTGGTCATGGACACCCCACATATGAGTCCCAACGCCGGAGGTTGAGGACAAACTCACAGCCATCAGATCCAAGATCTACTGTCCATATTGAAGCTAGGTATAGCCCAATCTGTGGCTTCTCAAGCCAAAGGGCACTGCCGCTAGACTATATATCTAGGGCTAGGATCTGGCGGCACATACCAAGCCCAAAAGAAAGGGGTGCGTGACACTATCTAAGATCAAGACTTAAGTCCATAAATCATCAAATATACACATTATTTCCCCAAAATCAAACCTCAATAACTTCCTCTAGGAACCTCCAAATACCACCAAATGTTAACCATAGCTCCCATACCTCTCGAGCTACCTTCTATTCAAATTTGGTGACAAAACTCATCTGTTGGACCACTCAATAAAATTCCTCAAAAAGGCATTAAAAGAGAGATCTTAATCATTATATAAATCTCAATCAACATTCCAACTTTACTAAAACACTTGGAACTCTCATTATAACTCAAGATATGGATTCTAATATGTTATTGGAGAACTATGGATTTCAAAAAAATCCACTCCATCACAGGTAGTGTTCTTAACGTGAGCCAAGTTGTTTCACATAAGTAACTTTATAACCTCAATTTAATATTTAGGGCATTTAAAGCATCATAAAATTATGTCCATGAGATATTGTTTCCATGCATTGTATTATTTGGCCAAGGATGCCTTAAACCCCAATATCCATACACTACTTCTCAAAAGGGTAGAGAGAAGTTATTAGGTCCATGTGGTTTTGGTTAGTGAAGCAAGGAGGTAGAGAAGGAATGAAATTAGACGAGAAGAAATCCTAGAGGTATTTATTTCAAGTAAAATACTCTAACTTTGTCCAGGTAGGATGCACGAGTCTGTGAGTCCTCGTAATCTGACTTGCAATGTGAGGAAAGTTCTGCCAGCCCCCCGATCATGGTCCCTTCTAGACACCATCATCACTAGAAAATACTCTAATAATTCCCTTTATCTTTACAAAATTCCAAAAATTTAATAATTATTAAATATTAAAGGGTAAACTGGGATCTAATACAAAATCCCTCCCCATGCCATCCCCAATCAAGGTGGACCTAAAGGGAAAGGGCCATTATCATATTTACATGATTGAGGTTTAGTGAATAACCTATAATAATTATAAATTTCACTAATAGGAAAGAGTTTGGTACAAGACGAGCACATTTTTCCAAGATGGAGTTAAATAATCTATTATTTGTAACATCAAATTAACTATATATATAAATCCTCTAGAATTTGTTTAGATATTTTATTTTGGTGCCTTCTCTCTAGATGTCCATCTTTCCTCATTTATTACAAGATTACTAGCAGTTTAACCTAAAATGCTGTGAAACAAAAACACGGTCAGTACAAAAAGTTACTCTAGTATGTGGAGAAAACAAAATATTCACATCTAGGTGTAACAACATATCCAACCATAGCAGCAAATATTATCTCATAATTGAACTTACATTTTTTCTGATATAACTTCTCAACCCTAATTCTTGCTCAATATCTAGGATATCCCCATCTAGGTTTTTTTCCCTATAGTGGAGTAGGCCACCTTCACCTCCAGGGGCTTGGTGCCATGTCAACCTTACCCTCCATGGGCTTGACCTTTAATGGTCTTCCCCTCCAGGGGCTTGTTCATAATCATCTCTACAACTTTCTTAAATTTCCATACATCGAAAGGTAGCATGGGGGTTCGAGCAAGTTATATTCATACGATGTGATATCCATGGAAACTTTATAGATTGTAAGAAATAAATAAACTTGCAAACATTTATTTGCTATCCATTCAGGAGAAACTCCAAGAAAACACAAAAGTTGGTTAAGTCAATTAGTCATAAGTGTAGCCACATACCTTTCTTAGATGTAACCTAAAGTCCAAGTAAACTAATATAGTTGAGAATAAGAAAGCAATCAACTTGAATTAATGCATAACACCCAAGGATCACTATTTTATTTATAAAATCACATTAAGACTGACTTGGGTTCCAAGTTAGGGTTTTGGATTTAGCTTAGGGTTTTAGCTTTCCAAACCCTAATTATCACTTTTAATGCCTCTTCAACTTACAAACCCTAATTTTGATGTCCTATATATTATTAATCTCAAATAAAATCAAACATGTCCTTTTTATCCAAAAGACTGAACTTTATCCATTGAAGTCATTTTAGCAAGTTCTATTGATTAAAACCAAGAAATTAGGGTTTCCACGCTTTTAATACATTAAAGTTGGGTAACTTTAGACATTTTTTTATATTATAAGCATATATAGGTCTTGCAACCTCTTTTTAATGTATTCCTTCTATTTTCCTAATAAAAACACTATTTATTTGTATTATCTTACCAAAGGATGGATTTTTAGTGAATTTGCAAGATTCAACTATTTTCCTAATATTCCGATTGGAGAGGCAAATGATTTCCTTTTCTTAGAAAAAAGGATGGCTGCCAATCCCCGTTCTTCATTGATTGTCACGTAGATCGTATGACTAAGGTTATATCCTCCTACTCACCCTACTGACAGCCGTGGTGAAACCCCGATCGCATGATGCTACCATTGATCCATGCTAGAACCTGATCCAACCACTCACTTCTCGCCCCTCTTTCCATTCCTTCTTTTTTTGCACATGATAGTGCCATGGAAGAGGATCTCACTGAAGAAGATTGAACATGAGAGAGATGTTCCTAGGGAAGAGTCTAAACGTCCTCATTCTAGTGCCTCTAGAAAAGTTGGGGATGGGGTTATTTATTAGGTAGGTGGTTAGGTTTAGGGTTTATTATCCTAGAAGAGAGAGGATTACGGAAGAGGGATCTCCTTTGGTCCACATGCCACAATTGCCTCTACTATTAATATTTTTGCTTTTTAAAGTTCCTAGACAAACTCAAAGGTCCAAGTATTTTGTGAAAAGGTGGACTATTGAGAAAGATACCACTTGAGGTTGCTTCATGTGTACAAATTTCTTTCCCTATCTGACGCGGGTAGGAGATGACCCGTAGAGCGTTGGATTGTGATCGAACGGGTCTCCATCTCACACAAATTATCAAAGACTGACTTTCTGATTTCTTTTAAAGCGTTACATTTAATACATATATTCCTAATCCTTTACACTTTAGGATATCTAATAAAATCTCTCTCGCTCTCTCTCTCTCTCCTTTTATATGTTTAATCCCAAAATTTAAAGTGATGTTTCTAACACTTATATCTAGGTGTTAGCGAGATTTGAGATTGAAATACTCAACTTAAAAGTGTTTTCCTTACTCTCCAAGTTTCCCTCTTTATATCATTATTTAAGGCATTAAATTAGCTATTTATTCTTTCTAACTTTTCCATATCTCTTATTTTGATTATTATTATCATTAACAAAAATGTTTAAATGGAACTAATCCATTAGTTACCTCCATCACCACTTTTTTATAAAAATCCACATAATTCCTTATGTACATTATTAATTACTCATTACCTTTTGCAATTCACTTAATATTGGATTTTATTTCTTCCTTTTTCCCCTATTACCATTATTGGACTATTGGAATTAGTAAAAACCATGAAAACCATTATAAACAAAAATTTAGCAAATTAGATCCATACTTTTGAAACAAAGCACACCAAGTTTCCAATATATCCTTATTATTCAAATATTTGCATTTGAAATATGTAAATACATGTGAAAAACCATGTTATAACATACCCATTCTTACAATAAGTCTTCTCCCTTCAAGGATTTATCAACTCTTATCCTATATCTTCCGCCTTTGACTTCACCTTCACCAAGGAGAAGCTTTCACCAAGGGACTCCTTCCCTTCTTCTTCTTCTTCTTATTCTTCTTCACCTCTCTTAGCTAAGATAGATAATTTTCATCTTCATGGTAAAAAGAGAGTTTGGGAGGTGGAGGAAGTGATAGCCTCAAAAGATATACATGTAGTACTAGCTCTCTACAAATGTCCTACTCATTGTAATGAATGTAGCAAGTGATTAATATCATGAGAGTGGAAGGGGTCTCTTGAAGGAAAAACTCTCTCAAGTATATAATATGGACATTCATGGTTCTTTGATAACCATGGATGAAGCTCAAGGGGTCCTATTTATAGTTGAGGTTATCTACTAGCCAGTAGAGACACTTAGGATTTAACTCTAGCCATTTTGGGTGTTGCAACAGATATATTTTTGAGTTTTGAAACACTTCAAGAGTTAGAAACACTTTTCTAGACTTTTTCGTATAGTGTAGTCATCTAAGTTATCTTTTGGGAAATTTGACTGATGGAATTATATGACAAGTCGAAGTGCAAGTGTCAGTCAAGTTCTCACTAGGATGAATAGTCAACCCTGGGCATTTTCCAAAAGCCAAACATATTGTCGACTAAATTATCACCAGGTCAAAATTGGACGACAAGAGAACCTGTAATCACTTTCAAAAAATGTCCAAAAAAGTTTTTATATATACAATTTAATTGTTCTAAATTTTCATTAAGATTAATTACACGTCATAAAATCATTACAAGTGATTTACATCAAAGATCTATGGAGAAAACAATTTATTCTTCAATCTTGATCTTTATGCATGTACAACTTGATTTCTCCAAGTTAGGATGCATAAGTTTAGGCATTTGGAGTGTGTCTTATCTAATATGAAATCACTCAAGTAGAAGCATTAGACATAAATAAGTGGAATGATTAGTCATCATCAAAATAAGGGTTTAGTCAATTTAGACCTTAAGTCAACATTCTCCCCCTTTTTGAAGATGACAAACCATTCCATAAATGTATTGAAAGCATTTAAGTAAAATCATACCTTTTGGGAAATATATGAGTCTCAAAAGAACTGAGTTCATATGCTCCCCATCAATTGATGCTAATGGAGTTCACATAACCCCCCTCAATTGATTCTATTTCTCCTACATGGTTAGTTTTCATAACATTTATAAAATATAAGTATTCTACTCATATATGTACTACATATATGTGTCCTCCCCTTTACATAATACACGTCTCCCCCCCTGTCATTTCAAAAAGTGAGGAGGTTTGAAGAGCAAAAACATAATTTTTTAGAGAAGGGAGTGTATAAGAGAAAAAATTAAGGGCTTGTCCAAGAAATGTATGTAAAGCAAGTCAAGACATGCATTAGAACAACCTAGGATGTAGCAATAACCAAGGAAATGCTATGCAATCAAGTAACTCAAGATAGAATATATGTAAGTCAAGGAACAAACTTGAGTATGTATGAAACAACATACAAGCATAGCATATAGTTGGATACCAATTGATGTGTTAGATACCAGTTGATGAACAAGACTTGAACTACATGTAAATGAACAACTAGTAGAATATACCAAATTGACATAAAAACCATATGTAAAGTGCATACAAACTTGGCAAAAAAAGCTATGATTGGATATGAGAAAGAATATCATTATATTTGTTTTTACTATTTCTTTTCCACTTGTTTCCAACCCATACACATATCACCTTTGTTCTTTTAAGTGTATTGAGAAACCAGTTTGCAAATCAATAGCTCATGTCAATCCATTTGCAAGTGACCTACAAGAAGAAATGGTCCCCAATCATATTTTTGGGTCCGGAGGGGTTAGCTTACCAACCCATGTCTTATTGATTTTGGGTGATTTTGTAGAATCAAAATATGTAGAATAATGACCAATTTCATTTCAATACTTGCAAATGCCATTTGCTTTAGAACTAGAGGATTCTCCATGAAAGATTGGAGATCTTTTATTTTTGTTTTTCCTTTGGCTACTATCATACCCTATACCATGTCTACCAATTTGTTTAGTAGCATAATGTAGGATATCATTAAGATTCCTTTTACCATATGTGAATCTTTGAAAAGAGGATCTAAAACTATGATTTTAATGCATAATAGAAGTGATAGTGGAAGACAATTGATTCATATCATCTCTAGCATGCAAAAGATTAGTTTCTAAGCAAAGAGATTTGGTCATATAAAAATCCTTTTTAGTATGAAGAGCAACAAAATTATTCTCTCTACTAGTAGAACTAGAACAACATTCAAGGACATTGATTTTACCAAGAAAGGAAGCATTTTCTTTTTCAAGCAAAGTAATGTTAGAAAGATAAACACTATTTTAAAATTTAATTCCTTGCAAAACAAAATCTTTATCCTTATTTTTGGTTTCAAGAACACAATATCAAGCATGAGAAAATTTACAATTTTACTACGCTCTTCATTATAACTAGGCATAGAGGTCGAGCTTATAGAAATCCAACTTGATCAAGAAAGTTAGCATTTTCAAGTTTAAGAGCATCTACTTATTTAAGATAAGCATTGTTTTCAATATCAACACTCTTGATTTTCAATTCAAGTTCTAGATAATACTTTTGGAGATTGTTAACATCATTTTTCAAGAAAATATTAACATGTTCAAGATCATCCTTTTCTTCTTGCAAGTTATCAACAATTCTAGCAAGCTTTTTCTTTTTCTTTTTAGTAAACCTAAGAGAGGCACATGTAGTATGAATAATGGAAACTAAAGGTTCTTTATCTAAAGAGTTTAGATTTATCTAATTGAAATCTTCATTTGCACTTTCCATGAGAGGAAAGTGGCATTCTCTACAATTACTAGAGCTCAAGCTAGATCCTCCACTAGAATCTTCACTTGATCTTGAGTTGGAGGAGTCACTAAAGATTTTGTGCTATTTCTCATTCTTCTTGTGATTCTCTTCCTTTCTCTTGTTATGATGGGTCTTTTTTTTCCTTGTGGGCAACCTTCCTTGAAGTGACCCTTCTTTCTAGATTTGAAGCGCCGGGTGGAGGAAGAAGACTTGCCTTTGTAAAATCTACCTTTGGAGTATATATCATCTTCTTCAACTTGAGAGGATGGAGAAGCTTGAATAACTATAGCTTCAACTTGGGTTTTGATTTCAACCTTTTTCTTTTTTTTGAACCCTTTCTTTTATTCTCTTTCTTCTTCCTCTTTTTTGTCAAGTTTCACTTCAAGAACTTTTAGATTTTCTATGAGCTCGTCAATAGGAGTATCACCAGGATATTTTGTTCATTTAATGGTGGTTACCTTTGTTTCCCACCATTTGGGGAGAGTTCTAATGATTTTTTGATTTGATCTTTCCTTTATCCATAGGATTACCTAGGACAGAAAGACCATTTACAATGGTGTTGAGCCTTACATACATTTCAGCTACCCTTTCCTCCTTTCCTATCTTGAAGTTTTCAAGGATACCATTGAGCATATAGAATCTACTTTCCTTCACTTTCTTTTTCCCCTGATTAGTGACACATAGCTTTCTCCATATCTCATAGGCTGTGTCACAAGAAGAACTCCGGTTGAACTCGATGGGGGAAACAGAGGCATAGAGGAAGTTGATGACTCTTTCATTCAAGGTAGGATTGGCAATTGGGTCGGGTCAGATCGGCTTCTAACCCGTAAAGTGAATTTAGGGTCTAATTGGGGCCCTAATTTGGGTTTGTACTACAAACTTTATGCAAACCAAACTTTTATTAGATATTTGATTGTAGCATTGTTTATGAGACATCCCAAAAATGTGAAGTATCAATATTTGATAAATCTTAAAAAATTCACCAAAAGCCACATTTTGGGTCATTTCAGGTTACTCTCGGGTTGAACGGGTCGGGTTCGGGTTATTTGGGTCCATACAAACTAAAATTTGCACACATTTTTGAATTTTAGTTTACAACCGAATTAACATTTTTGGGTCCATTTTGGGTCAAAATTTTGGGTCGGGTCGGGTCATTCAGGTTAGGTCTGAGATTTCCAACCCTAATTCAAGGTTTCTTTCTTCAAAATATGCCCATTCCATTCTTCAACCTTTGTCTCCAATTTCTTGAATGGAAGATCTGGTATTCTCCATAGCTCAAGACTTGATCCTTGGATGTAGAATTATAATCTTATATTCCAATAGAGGAAGTTGCTCCCATCAAAGATTGGAATATTGATGTAGTATCTCCCACCTTGATAAGCACCCATCTTCTCCTATTTGTGAAAGTATTTCTTGGAGAAGACCCCCTATGACACCAATTTATTCAGTCTATAATGGGATCTAGAGGAAAGAGTGGGAATAGAGATAAAATCCCTTAAAGATAATTCATTAGCCTTCAAGATATTTCTAAGATAATATTGCAAGTATGAACTTTGAGTGCAACTAAAATGCATAGAAAATGAGAGAGAGATTAAACAAGCACAAGATATCATAAGTTATTTATAGTGGTTCCAACCACCAAACTACGAGATGTATGTCCACTAACTAGAGAGTTCATCCTCTAGGATTTTCAACCATGTCTCACTCCTTATATTCCATCATAAGAGTTACAACATAAGACCTCACTTTTCAAGGTCAAGGGTACCAATCCTTCCCTTTAAGGACAAGGGATCCATCAACCTTACATAGGGCTTACCTATCCATGACCAAGAGTCTTTTACCTTGCCAAGGACTTACCTACTCATGCAACAAGTCTTCCGCCTTATCCAAGGACTTACCCACTCTTACAACAAGTCTTCTATCTTCAAGGATTGATCCACTCTTGTCTTGGTTCTTCTACCTTTGGCTTCACCTTCACTAAGGAGAAGCTTTCACCAAGGGACTCCTTCCCTTATTCTTCTTCACCTCTCTTTGACAAGAGAGAGAATCTTCATCTTCATGATATAAAGAAAGATTGAGAGGTTGAGCAAGTGAGATCCTCACAAGATATACATGTAGGACTAGCTCTCTACAAATCTCCTACTCAGTCTAATGGATGTAGCAAGTGATTAAACTCATGAGAGTGGAAGGATGCTCTTGGAGGCAAAACTCTCTCAAATATAGTATAGGGACCTTCATAGTTGTTGGAAAACCATGGTTAGAAGCCCAAGGGGTCCTATTTATAGTTGAGGTTGCTTACTAGCCATTAGAGACACTTAGGATTGAATTCTAGCCATTTTGGGTGTTGCAATATATATATATATATATATATATATATGTATATATATATATTTCTGAGTTTTGCAACACTCCAACAACTAGAAACACTTTTATGCACTTTCTCGTACAATGTTGTTGGATGAGTTATCTTTTGGGAAACTTGACCAATGATACTGTATGACAAGTCAAAGTATAGGCGTCCATCGAATTGTCACTAGGACAAACTCGGCTGATCTCGAGAAATTTTCAAAATCCAGACAAATTGTCGGCTGAGTTGTCACCAGGGCAAACTCAACCGACAAGACAACATGTAATCACTTTTGACAAATGTCCAAAAAGTGTTTATGTATTCAATTTAAATGCTCCAAATTTTTAGTAAGATTAATTACATGTCATGCAATCATTGCAAGTGATTTACATAAAAAATATATGGAGAAAACTACTTATTCTTAAAATCTTGATCTTTATGCATGTATGACTTGTTTTCTCCAAGTTAGTATGCGTAAGTTTAGGCATTTGTAGTGTATCTTATCTAATATGAAATCACTAAAGTAGAAGCATTAGACACAAATAAGTGGAATGGTTAGCCATCATAAACAAAAGGGTTTATTCAAATTAGACCTTGAGTCAACAATGTTCTCTGGTCCACGAAACCACCCTTCAAATACCAACTTCAATCTCCAATCACATTCTTTGACAAAGAGCTTATCCACATCAAACTATTGTGGGTTGTCTCCAACTCTCCCTAATAACAGATAGGGTTTGGGATGGGACTGGATTGATTAGGATCCATTCTCTAGTGTTTTGTTGGAACGCCCTAGGGTTTTAAGTAGATCAAATATTATCCAACAACTATCAACAATTTGCTACAAAATTTCAACACTAGATAATTGAGAAACTTAAGGACTAGTTAACCAATTAGCAGTAGTCACTAAATATATTCATTGTTTTATTAATATAATTATACCTCCAATGACTTTTGAATCACCCATTTCTGATAACATATGTAAAATAAGGAGTCATTTTATGAATTGGATACACTTCAATGATCCTCTCTATAATTATCAGAATTAGGAGTGAGGATTTAGCATTTTGTCTCATTTCTTGAGAGTTTCATGGAGGACTTATGACTTATGCTATTTTTGTGGCATCAACCTTCAAATTGAACATAAAAACTAAATATATTTAAAATAAATCACATAAACACTAAAATAAGTGAAATTCCAAGTGAAATGCAATATAAACTTGCAAAAATAAATATAAAATCTAACTAAAAACATGAAAGTAAAACATTATCAATGGGTTTTAAAGTATGTACTAGAGAATAAAAAGATTTAACATATAAAGTCCCACTATTAATCCTTATTATTGGCGATTTTAGATTTTAACCTTTTATGTATAGGATATTAGATAAACATGTTATAATCAGGCCTAATATTTATTAAATTAGGAAAAAGGTATTAAATGTTATTATATTGAAAATTCATAACTAAAAGAATATGTAAAAGTATGGTAATTAGGATAGGGTATCTTATAAATTTTGTTTATGATGAATTCATGGTAAAGATTATATACTCTAGAGTGAAACAATAATAGAACAAAGACATTGAGCTAGTGAAGTTTTGGTTATATATCCTGAGAGCCATCATATGACAATTGTAAAGGGGATACTTATACTTGATTTGAGTATTAATAAAAGGGAACTCTATTTATTATGTTTGTTTAGTATTGAGATAATGGATAAACTTATAATGTCCTAAGAATTTACTCGTTGACACACGGTTTAGGTTGAGGACCCAAACATGAGATAATGTGTATAATAAGAGTATTCATTCTTCTTATGCCCCTAGTTAGTTACTATTGTGGATAGTAAAGTGAAACAACAATGCACAAGACTAGCATGTATGGTGAGTGATGACTATGTCTCTTTAGTCATGTTATTGGATATGGAATCAGATGCTTGGGTACTTGTTAGAGAACAAGTTGTATTGGATAGACCCACCTTGAGATTGACACATGGAAGTCATGTAATGACATGTCAAAGTCATATCTCAATATGAAATAATGACTGTTACCCTTAGACCTAAAGTCCCTTTAGTAACACATGTTTTTCTTCATACTTTGACACTAGCCCAATGTGCTTTGAAATACAAGTTGCCATAAAGGTGGTGATTGGGTACACTGTGACACATGGGGCATGCTGTGAGTGATGTAGATGGAATTTGTCTCTCCTTTAGAGTGATGTTCCCTACCACTTGATAAGTGAGACTAAGAAATGCATGACCATGTACATGTGAGCCAATATATGATGTTGAGCTTACAATATCTAAAATAGTGTACTCTAGTTCAAGGAACAAGATTGACTGTTAAGACAATGACATTCCATGCCTCAGTTTCAATCTAAATATTCACAAGAAAGGGATTATATGGCCATGACAACACTAAAAACTTCACATGCTGTAGTTGTTCTTTAACTCATTCCTATTACATGGGTGTCAATGATGTGTGGCTAGACACAAATCTTTGTTTTTGTTGTTTTAAAGATCACTACCAAAGTAATTAGGAACCTACCAGGTCACACACATAAGGATGCATAGGGGAATTGAAGTTTGCAATCAAACATATAATTAGAATGGTTGTAAATCATAAACATGCCAATTCACCATGTGATAGGGTGACCAGAATGTTTGATCGAACGATCATATTGATAGGGTCAATAGATCAATTGTTTGTTTATTGATCGATTGCAATTTTCATTGGATACATGTGATCAATTGATTAGGCCTACTAATCGGGTGATCACAACGTTACATGGAAATTATAAAACTGGAAAGCAAGTCAGATCGAGATATGGACTGTCATGATCGGTCAATCAACTAATGTGTCTGGGCAATCGGGGGCCGTGATCGGGCATCACAAGACCTGATCAGTCAATCACAAATCATGTATGAGTTTTAGCATGTTTGTTATCCAGAACCATTCTTATAATATGTTTGATTGCAAAATTAAAATTAAATTACTTTATGCATCCTTATGTGTGGGACCTAATAGTTTTTTGATTATGTAGGTAGTGTTTCCCAAAATAACACAAACAAAGACCGGTGCATGTCTAGCCATGCATCATCGCCACCCAAGTAATGGGAATGAGTTAGAGAACAACTGCAACTTGTAAAGTGTCCAGTGTTTCCATGACCTTATAATCCCTTTCTCGTAGATATCCAAATTGAAATTGAGGAAGGGAATGTCATCCTATTTACATTCGATCTTGTTCCTTGAACTAGAGAAGACAATTTCAGATATTGTGAGCTCAATATCATATATTAACTCACATATGTATATCCATGCATTTAATAGTCTCGCCTATCAATTGGCCATGGAAATCACTCCAAAGGAGGGAAAAATTCCATCTACGTCACTCACATTATGCCCCACGTGTCACAGTGTACCCAATGACCACCTCTTTGACAACTCTTATCTTAGAGCACGTTGGGCTATTGTTAAAGTACACATAACAACATGTGTTACTATAGTGACTTCAAGGATAAGGATCACAATCACCACTGTAACATTGAGATATGACTATCACATATGATTACATGACTTCCAATTGTCAATCTCAAGGTGGATCTATCCATTAGAACTAGTTTTTGACAAGTGCCCATGTGTTTGAGTGGATATCAATATCATGACTAAAGAGCCATAGTCTTTGCTTACCATACATGCAAGTCTTTTGCATCATTGTTGTCCTATACTATCCATAATAGTAACTGACTAGGGACATAATAAGAATGAACACCATTATTATACACATGATCTCAAGTTTGAGTCATCACCAAAATCATGTGTCATCAACTAAACATTCTTAGGACATTATTAAGTTTATCAACGATCTCAATACTAAACAATCATAATAAGTGGACTTGCCTTTTATTAATTATCAAATCAAGTAAACATATCATTTTTACATTCATCACATGATGGCTCTCAGGGTATATAACCATTAGTCTCCCACTTGCACTAGGGCCAATCACTAATGAACCCCAATAGATCTAACATGTCCATCATGTTTATACTGTGAACGTGATCTAGTTAGAGGATCAACAATGTTGTTTTCTATTAGTACTCTAAAAAGATTTATATCCCCTCGATGTAAAATCTCATGTATACGATGTTAACGCCATAGTATGTGTTTGGAGCACTGATGTGATATTGGTTCCTTAGCTTGTGCAATAGCTTCATTGTTGCACAATAAATCTCTACTACATCTTCAATATTGGAACCACCACAAGTTCACTAATGAAGTTCTGAATCCTTACTAATTCCTTTGCTACATTGGAGGCATATATGCACTCTACCTCTATAGTAGAACCAACCATTGTCTCCTTCTTGAAACTTTTCCAACTTATAGCTCCACCATTTAGGAAAAATATGAATACAAATTGTGATCTATAATCATCCTTGTCATTTTTGAAGCTTGTATCACTGCAACCTTCTCCAATTAACTCTTCCTCACCACCATAAATTAGGAATTGATCCTTAAGCATGTTCTTTACAACTATGCAATGACCATCACCTAGATCTCACTGATACCTACTCATCACACTCAAAGCATATGAGACATCTGGGTGCATACATATCATTGCATACATGATATATCCAACAACCTAGGCATATGAAATCTTACTCATGAATGTACTCTCTTCCAAAGAGATGGCACACTGAGTTCTAGAGAGAACTATTCCATCAGACATGGGTGCAATTTCCTCTCTAGAATTGTGCATGCTAAATCTCATTATCATTTTGTCAATGTATTTACTTAGGCCAAGAAACCTTCTATTTATATCTCTATAGGTCTTGATTCCCATAATATAAGATGATTCACCTAAGTACTTCATGGAGAAGGTATTTCCCAGCCATGTTTAACCAATTATAGAATAGGTATGTCATTTCCCATCAATGGTAGGTCATCTATAGACAATATGAGAAATACAATCATGCTCCCACGAACCTTCTTGTAAAGACAAGGTTCATCTTCATTTTATATAAAGACAAACTATTTGATTGTCTCATAAAAATGAAGATTCAAACCATGAGATGCTTTCTTAATACATAGATTGACCTTTTTAGCTTACAAACTTTATTGGCTTCATTTGGAGTAATAAAATCTCTAGACTGTGTCATGTACACATACTCTAGAAGATTCCCACTAAGGAAAGAAGTTTTAACATTAATTTGCCAAATCTCATAGTCTTCATAAGCTGCAATGAAAAGCATGATCCTGATGGATTTAACCATGGCAATTGGCAAGAAAGTCTCATTATAGTTAACACCTTGAACTTATTTGACCTTTTGTAACCAATCTACCTTTATATGTTTGTACATTACCATCCATGTATGTCTTCTTATTGAAGAGCCATTTTCACCCTAAGGTTTTACTCCTTCAAGTGGATCCATCAAGGTTTATAACTTACTGGTATACATGGAGTCCATATCAGATAACATGACCTTAAGCCATTTATCAGAATCTAGTCCCTTAATATCCTCATTGTGGGTATTTAGTTCATCATCTTCAATGTATAACACGTCGTCTTCTTGAGTCATGAGAAATCTATATCTCTCTAGCTCAAGATGTGCCCTACTTGACCTTTGAGGCTCCTATGTTTTGATAGGGACTTGAGGTTCCACAACTATTTGTGGTTCCTCTTCTTCCTTATCTACCTCCATAAGATCAATGTTATCATGTTGATCTTGAACTTCTTCAAGTTCTATTTTCCTCCCACTAGTTCCTCTGGATATAAATTCATTTTCAAGGAATACTACAATTATGGAAACATACACTTTGTTGTTAGATGGAACATAGAAGTAGTAATCCTTAGTTTTTTACAATACACAACAAAGATACACTTATCCGATTTGGGTCCAAGCCTTTCACATAATAACTTCTTGATATAAGCTTCACATCCCCCAACTTCCATGAAACACATATTGGGACATTTCCCATTCTAGATCTCATATGGCGTGTTTTTAGAAGATATGCATAATATCTGGTTAAGTGTAAACACTATAGTTTCTAGAGCATGTCCCTAAAAGAAAAGTGGGAGATCATCTAAACTCATCATTGATCATACCATGTCCAACATGATATGATTACTTCTTTGTGATGCACTGTTATGTTGAGGTGTTCCAAGTTGAATCTGTTGTGATATAATACCACAATCCCTTAGAAGGGCCTCAGACTCTGGTCTTAAGTATTCTCCACCTTGATTTGATCAAAGTGCTTTAATCATATTGCCAAGTTGATTATGTACTTCATTCATGAACTCCTTGAACTTTGTAAAGGATTCTAGTTTGTGTTTTATAAGATACACATATCTTATGTTTCATTAGATACATATATCTAATGAAGTCATCAGTCAAAGTGATGAACTACTGATGTCCACTTGTAGCACTTGTCCTAAAAGGTCCAAACGTATCAATATGCATGAGTCCTAATAAGACACTCACTCTCTCACCATTTTCAATGAGAGGTGTCTTTGTCATCTTGCCCAATAAATAAGATTTGCATGTCTCTATTGATATAAAATCAAAAGAGTCTAGATAGCCATTGTTATGGAGGTTAGAATTGCACTTCTCATTTATGTGCCCTAGAAAAAATGCCAATGATATGTTTTACTTGATTCATTGAGTTTTAACTTCTTGATATCTATGTTATATACATTTTTCTCAAGCTTTAATAAATAAAAACCATAATATATAGGTTCACATCCATAAACTACCTCACCTTTACAAATGGAAATATGGCCTTTCTTTATTAGAAACCCAAAAGCATTCTGTGCAAAACAAGATACATAAATAAAATTTCTATTTATGTTAGGGTAACAATTCTTTAAATAAATTACAAGCTTGCTAGGTAGAGATAAGCAATAGATGCATATTACAGTGGTAACAAATCTTTCTTCATTTTCAATGCATAGTTCCTCCTCCCCTTTTTTCAGAGGTCCACATCTTTTCAAATATTGTGTATTTAAATGTATGTGAGATCCATATTTGGTATCTAATAAACATGACGAAGAAGTAGAGAAGTTTAAATAAATAACATATATGCCTGAAGTGGATATCTCTATCCCTTTCTTATTGTTCTTTAGTTCCTCAAGGTAGGGAGGGAAATTTCTCTTCCAATGTCCTGTCTGGTGAAAATGGTGACAATTGCCTCCGTCATCCGCTCCTCCTTTTTCTTGAAGTGCAGAAGACTTTTGGCCATATTTAGAACCTTTCATATCTTTGCCTCCACCCTTTATTTTCCCTTTGCTAACCATCAACATAAATTTTTGGGCTTGTCTTTCATTTGCCTCGAACAATTATCCACATTCCAAGTACCTTAGTTAATGTCTTATAAAAATTGTTCATGTTGTAGTTTATGACAGATTGCTTGTATGAATCTGGAAATGATTGGAGGGTTACATTGATGTCCAACTCTTAGCCTAAATAAAATCATAGTCTTACAAGGCTTTCCACATACCCAATTAACTTAACATGGCCTTGGAAACATCATACCTCTTTTTCCTTGCTTGATATTGTTACATGTTTCCGAAATGTGTTATCATTTCAATAACATCCATGCTCTCATGTAGCTTCTTAAGATCATGATTCATGGGGAAAATCATTTGGAGTTTGATGTCCATAGCTTCATCAGAATTCTTCTTGTAAGCATCCCTTTCTGTTCTAGGAAGATTAGGAGTTGTTCATTAGGTACTAGTGTGTCTAGGTCATAGAGCTTATGCTCATGAGTGAGAACAATTCTCATGATCCTAAACCAGTCATTGAAGTTATTCCTGTTAGGTTTGTCTTTGTGAAGAATAGATCCTGATGAAAATGGATTATTGCTAGTATTTTCTGTTGATCTACATAGAAGATATATTGCAAAAATTGATTGATTTGAAAATTAATTTAATTTATAATATTTAATTAATAATTTATTTGGACTTTAATTAGTTACATTCCCACTATTTTGTTCAAATTAATAACCCTCACTCTAAATTTGGATGATTACATCTAGCAATCTTCTAGTGAGCCAAGATACAAAACAACCATGCCATTTTGTAACGAACCCAAACTTAAGTAAATAATAATTTTACTCTTTAAGGTTAGATTGATGTGTATTAGGGAGTTAATAACCTTCAAGGATAAGCATTTTAAATAATAGTAGAAGGATTTGAAGCATTAATACAAGAAGTTGGGGTTATTCCTTAGTTTTGGGGTTGGTTGTGAAAAATTATTAAATTAAGGCTTTTATGTTCAAAATTATCCTTGTAGATTGTTCATGTGGATACATTTAGTTAAGAGAGAGTTACACACAAAAGTTGGTTAAGAAATAATAAAGGAATGCATTAATATGATGAAAATATACTTTTCCACAAATTTCACATATTAAAGTTTTCCAAAAGGCAAATTTGAATGCAAAATTGGATTCTTTGAGTCCTTATTACCTTAATAAGTAAATTTCACTTTATTTGGATGATATTTACTCATCCAATTCGTTTGGAAAAGAAAAGAAATTGAAAGTGTATCACTTTATTTGAATCTATTTTGGAATGCAATTAATTTCATGCATATATGTCGATGCACACACCTTTTTGACTGACAGATCTCGATCGGGTGGCTGGTAGATCATCTTCTATCTTTCATGAGTTTTGGAAAGTAATGAGAAAATATGTGGAGGATGAAATGAGGATTTCTCACTCTTTATATAGTTAGTTTGGATTTCAGGGATGAAATCCTCTTTAAGGGGTGGAGTGTTGTAATAAACCCAAATTTAAGCAAATAATAACTTTACCCTTTTCCTATATAAGATTAGATTGATGCGTACTATGGAGTTAAAAACCTTCAAACATAAGAGTTTTAAACAATGTTAGAAAGATTTTATGCATTAATACAAGAAATTGGGGTTATTACTTAGTTTTGGGGTTGGTTGTGCAAAATTATCAAATTAAGACTTTTAAGTTCAAAATTTATCCTTCTATGTTTTTCCTATGCAGAGGTTTACACACAAAATTTGGTTGAGAAATAATAAAGGAATGCATTAATATGAAGAAAATATACTTTTCATCAAATAGTGTGTTTTACATATTAAAGTTTTCCAAAAGGCGAATCTGAATCCAAAATTGGATTCTTTGAGTCCTTATTACCTTACTCACCAAATTTCACTTTATTTGGATGATATTTACTTATCAAATTTGTTTGGGGAAGTAAAGAAATTAAAGTGTATCACTTCATTTGAATCTATTATGGAATACAAGTAATGTCAAACATATAGTGTCAATGCATGTGCCTTTTCTGACTGACGGATCTCAATTGGGTGACTGTTAGAACATCTTCTACCTTGCGCCTGATTTAAAAAGTGGTCAGCAAATATGTGGAGGATAAAATAAGGATTTCTCACTCTATGGTTTTCCTTTGCCCATGATTCTCTCTCCTATGGATTCTATATTGAATTCGGTACCTAATAAGGGTCTACTCAAAGCCTATCATGTTGTATCTTGAAATGCCTAAATCTTGGCACACAACCATCTCCGAGCCCCATCACAGAAACCCTAGAACCTTAGCATATATATGGGAGATTGAACCCTCGTACCCACCACACACCACAATGACAATCTCTCTGCTAATTTTATTTCACGTCTCTATTCCAACCATCACTGATTCAGTTTTCAACCCTGGGGTTGATCTCCTCATGGTGGCAGTTAAAATCCCAATTCTTCAATTGAGTCTAGGGATAAATTCCTATAGCCTTGTCCTTCCTCTTTATACCTTCGAATTGGTGGATAGTCATCATGTGAGGTTTTCCCCAATTTGCCTTGGCCAAGATGCTCCTCACACAACATTCATAGACTGCCCTAAAGGAAGGGTTGACTCCCCTGGGTTTTTCCTTATTTACTCTCACCTCACATCCTTTCCTTTCTTTTTCCCACCGGGGGCATTTTTGTCCTTTCACACACATTTATTTCAATAGTTATGTGCCCCACTGGACTCTAACCGGGCAAGATGGCCGCCGTTGATTGGGCCCCCTCAGCCGGTCCAATCCTACTGATCGGATATAGTCTTGCTGACATGGATTTTTGTAAAAATTCTAATTGGTCAGAAGTTCAAAAAGTCAAAACTTTCTCTCTATTTTCCAAAAATTACAAAAAAAAATTTCTAGAACCATTAATATTTTCTCTACCTGTTGGTATGGTTTTCATCACCTGATTCACAAGTTTTAATACCTTAGTTCACTTTAGATGATCTATAGGAGACTTTCCTACGAAGTTCCCTTGTTGCTTGAAATGGAAGGACACTAAGTTGGCATATCTACACTCCACATTGTGGTGGCATCCACATTTTCGATGCTTTTGTATCCCACTTATTGGTCCATTCTCTCTTGTTTTACTTAGAGGTTATACATTTCCTTAGCCTTGACTAGAAATTCTAATGCACGTATTGGACTTCTCCTTATTAAATGAGCCATCGACCACATGGCACTGGTGTAGTGGTTGTGTGCACTTACTTCTACATGAGGTCATGGGTTTGATTCTTCCCTTTAGTAGAATGATCCACTGACAAAACCTAAGTTGCTCATCCCAAATTGCTCATGAAATACTAAGGTTCTTTATAGATAAAGGGAAATGTTGTGGGCCTCATCATATTTTAGAGACATATGGTTAAGCATGAGGGGCTCAAGGGCCATAGATAGGCATTCATCAAAGTTCTCTATTCTCCTATCCTTGGTTATCATGTAGGCATGACATCATAGAAGTTAGAACTTCTAGATGTAGTTATCTATGGGTACTATCCCTATCTAATCTCACCATATTGTTTTTCATTCTCCTTATGGATTGTGTAGGTAATTAATTGAGATTAGAGAATACCCTCATATTCATACTAAGATGGAGGTTTTTTTTCATAGGTTCTTGATTGCATAGCAATGTCCACATCATAATTTGGGCAAAACTTCAAAAAAAATGCAAAGATTTTTTTTCTTCACCTTTGGTAAGTTAAGGACTCCAAGAAACTTTTGATAAAACATCCATTCATTTGTCTTGTCTGTAACCTCAATTTTATCTTTTCTCTAAAAGTTTTTGGTTTGAGCTTTGAAAAATCAAGGAGATGACTTCCTTCATGGGTTTTTTGGAGGTAGATTGGGTACTAACTTTAATATGGGGACTTCCTTGAAGGATAATGCATGCATGCACTTCACAGAAACCTTTTTTGCTTCTCCCAATCATTGATGTCCATGACGAGGATCTTGCATTGCCCTCCTTCATCATAAATCTATGAGATCAATGTTCTCAAGGAGGGGTGAATTGCGATTTAAAAACTTAAACCAAATCCATTAGACCTTAAATATTGGATAAATGGGATCAAGATGGAAGGATGAATTGATACATAATAATTTAAACCAAATCTACTAGACTTAAAAATGTGTTCCCAGATAAATATGGCTAGTATGAAAAGATATGGGGAGATATTAAAACTGTATAGTTTTAAGGTAGGGGGCAATGGAAATACACATGTTTCCCAACATAACTCTTAGCCAATGGATCTGTAGTAGCCATAAAACATTGGTACATCAAATACATAAAAGAGACATTGAATGTAATTGGGTTCACATTAGTTGTCCAAAAACTACCTGGATCTGAAATTTTTGTCATTGTTTCCAACTTCACCTTGCGTAAACATCTTGTTTTATCCTTGGAGAAGTTTATCGTCCTCAAGCCTCCGTACAAGGGCCAAAACCTATAAATCATCCACAAAGATGAGGGGGCTATTGGTTCACCACCATGGTTTCTAAGAGGAAGTAATTCTCAGAGTCATAGACATGCTAGCATCGCTTGGTCTCCTTATCCTCTATTATGAATTGTCATCCTTGGAATGGTTTTTGTTCTCTTCAAGAGGAGGAACGCTTAGACAACTTTTGTTTTGACATTTGTGTCTCGATTTAGGTTCCCACTTCTTTATATATAAGGGTCATGGTTCTTAAATGGAAATCATGTTGGCATGGTGCTCTAGAAGAAACCCCAAAGGATGATAAGAATCCTAGAGAATATGATCAAGGTCATGCCAAAGGTAGGAAGAATTGATGGATAGGTACATTGAGTATCCATGTGGGGGATAAGAATGAGAATGATCAGTGGAAACATAGAAAATGGAAGGAGAATATTGGGTGGCCAAGTAGAATTAATTGTATGTATATGTAGCATGGTCATTGAAGTGAAAGAGGGCTGGTATGGTTTGGGTATGGGTAGCTAAATGGACATGGTAGTTTCATGTGATAAATGATGCGGGGGATGTTTTCATGAATGTGTTTGGTGTCTTGGTGGATATATTTAGGGCCATGATCAATGTAAACATGTTGATGCCTCATATAGCCCATTTCTTGCTCATTTGAAATAGTAAAGGAGTCACAACCAGGTCAGGATGGAGAGGGTGGAGGTGTAGATGGGTAGGACCAGTGGGGTGCATGAGAGGAGGAGGAGGCACCAGTTAGTGTCCACAATATATCTATTCATGGAAGTCTCACTAATCATAGTCCTACGGTTGGTAGTGTATCATATCAGTAAAGAGGGATTTTGTGATGACCCTAATTTTAGGGTTTTGATACCCAATCTAGTATTTGAGGACATAATTGGAGTAAAATGATGTAATTGAGGAACCTAATGTCTTATGTGATTGATTTGAGTAATGTTCTTCTATTGATAATGTAGAGGTTGTATTGATGTGTACTTTAAGTTTATTATCCTTAAATATCAAGTGGGATGGTTAAGACTTCATGTACAAATTAGGGATTTATATGATTGAATAACAAACCATGTGATGCATCATGGTTATAGTATATAAGTGGAACTTGGGTTGAGTATTTTAGAGAAAAATGGATGGATAGTATATGTTAAATATCCTTATATTTGTTCCCCTTTAGAAGTATCTTAACTGAAGGTCCAAATGATCGAGTTCGGGTGCCAAAAGCTTAAGTAGGGTGTCTTACACTAAGACAAAATGTGGAATAACTTTTAGAGTTAAAGAACTTTCACATATATGGTTATTAAGGTTTGGGTTTCATCAAAATAAATGACTATATGCATGAATTTGGGCTATGATTTGAATAATAATATAGTGGATGTGACATTTAGATGTCATGCTATCTAGTCTTCCCCTTATCTTGGGCACGAACATCATAATTGCAACATGGTCTACCCTGACCCTTGATCATAAAATCAACGACACATGTATTATCCTCAATCTCTAAAAAGTATGGTGATGGGAGGAGGACCAGGCCAGCACACATTCCCAAATGCCTAGTGTAAAGACCACAAATTAGAGCATAATACCAACAGAATTGTTGGAAGTGCCTCACCGAGATATACTCCCTGATCCCCCACATAGTCATTTTTGTTGCCTCTAGCAAGAGATCCAGGTCTATCTTCCCCCTAGCTTCTCCATCACACCATACATGAGGACACAAGAAGGAGAATAAAGAAGAAATGTAGACAAAAGGAGCTATCTTTGGATATTTGACAACAATTGAAACCATTGGAGGTCTTGGACATTGCTAGAATTACATGGTAGTAGGCTATGGAGCTCGGCCTGGTCTAACCAGAGCTATTTTGGGGAAATTTCTGGTGAACTCAAGAGAGGAGTTCCAAGCCCCAAAGTAGTACATAGTGGCCAACATTGAGTCCCTAGAGGCTCAAAGCACCTGCATGAGGCAATGCCAAACTTGAAGACAAAGGACATAGTTCTTCCCTTTCATCCATACCACAACGACGCCAGACATGGCCACTGGTTCCAGATTCCATGAGGATGAGCCCACCCGTGAGTCAACAAGTTAGATACCTATAGGAAGATCCATTGAATCTTAGAAAGGTGGTACTTTTGGATGAGCAAACCGGGAAACTCTATTTTGCTGATCGAAGACCTACCTTGCGACAGTGCTGGGAGCAATTGCCTATTCCACTAGGGGACCCCACCAGCAGATCTGACCAAAGAGCTAAGATGTTGATGATTTCCTAGATGTGTGACAAAAGGCGGGGTACTACTTCTTCTTTGAAGAGACTGATACTAACCATGGGGGTCCTTGCTACAAATGTGGTCAGAGCTCATTGCCATGGTGGTGCCGTTGCCAAGGACTCAGGGAGTTGTGGATGAGAATGTGAGAGGTAGGGGAGGCTGATGATTCAAAATTCCAACTCAACAGAAGCAACTTTTTCATCCCATAACCTACCAGTCTGACCACTACTAGACCAGCCACGGTGGCACCAAAGGGTCCAGGCAATGTGAGCCAATAGAAAACTGCAACCTCTGGTTGTGGACCCACCCATGTGAGGTAAATCATTTAAATTTTTCTAGAAAATAGCCTAGACTTATAAATATGATAAAAAATGGACCCCTTGGCCAATAAATGACCCCAAAATATCTATGAACTCAAAAAGTACGCTCTTTATTATGAAACACTATATCATATTTTTGAGACATTGATATTGATGTTATTTAATTTAGATGATAATGCTTCATTTATATGGTATAGTTAGAAAATAATTGAGATTAAACATGAGAAAATTACTATTGAACCATAATACCATAAGAAAACTATGGACTCTAATCTTGAAATTATGCCAAAATGTTAGATCTTTCCTAATTAATGACTAATTAGAATTTTTATCCTCATATTAATTCTAGAAAATACATAAAGCATCAGGAAATTATGAAACTTGAACCATAACCTAATTATGGCCTCCTGGTACCAAAGACAAGTTTAGGCAGTCTGAACCTCAATCTGGCCTAAACCCTAATTTGGACCTAAATGCCATTATTAATGGTGAACCTTGTATACATGATGATTAATTGTTATTAATCAGGTGATGGCCAGAGTAGTAGATGACCTTGGATGTATAAGGAATCTTTGAACTCAGGTACGTAGGTTTTTGTTTAAGCATATGACTATGGATTTCTTGGTTCAATCATGATATGTATGTATGATCTCTTCTATTTGTAAATATTGGATGTAGTAACACTATATAGTATTCGATGTTTTATCACTTGAAAACATAAATGGTGAGTAGATGTTTTGTAGTTATTTTAGGTGTTCAGTACACCCCTTATGAGGGAATGGATTAATGTCGACTAGTACACCTCCCTAGAGCACACAGTGTACGGGGAGTTCCCTAGAGTACTTGGTACACAAGGATGGCCCCAATATATGTGTTTTTGTACTAGTACACCTTAGTAATGCAATTCACCTAGAAAAATGACTAAAATTGGCATATTTCACTTATCAAAGAACTATTATTACTTATCTTCCTTATTTCTTTGTGCAAATCTTTCAAATTATGAAAACCATAAATATATGTATCCTTCTACCCATGTACACAACACATTGTGTTGATTTGTTGTTTCACGTATGTTTTAGGTTTAGAGCTAGCATGGGATAAAAGAAAACAAATGAGAAGTTTTATAGGTATACCTATTGTGTTTAGATCATGTTAGCACACATGTTCATAGACTAACTTCCTTTCAAATTATGCAAATGTAAGCTGTAACAATTCATGTTGTAAATATACACGCTCAATGTTGAGAATGTTATGGTGTATGCATTATATTTGAATGTTCATTTATGCGTAAATTGTTTCCACAATGCTCTCTGATACAATTGCTAATGTTTTTAGATTTGTCCTCTCAAGCATTCTAAGTCTCGAAATGGAAGAATATAAAGATGTTATAGTTGGTATTAGAGCATGAACAATAACTTCACCTGACAATTGCTCATCATGAAACATAAAAACTATAGTTCATCTTTCATCTTAAACCCTAAAAACTTAGTAAGTTGTTCAATAGGAATAAGTTTTGACTTATTCTCTAGATTAGAACCTAAATGTTTGAGAAATAGGTTTAGAAAAGTGTGTGAAACCCTTTCCATATACAATTCATATGTATTGGGTAGCTACACTAGTCTACACCTTGTTCTCACCATTTCAATAGGTGACATGGCACTGGACCATCTACTGTGTGTGGGACACTCATTTTTCTGATTTGGTTTTGTTTTCCAATCAGCTTGAGCCTAGATAGTTTATGTGATGTCTGCTTTCTTGAAGAAAAACTATATAATATTTTATTATATATATGTAAAAATGAAAATGTGTCCCTAACACATGAGAGTAGTAGGTGTTCATGCAACCTAAGTGAAAGGGAGTGATATCAGTCTAGAAGAGAGAGTAGATCTAGATTGGATGCCTAGAGCCTTATTGGATATGTGACGATTAGAGTAGATGATTGATTTGTATAAGCATTTGTGCAATCTTATCTAAATTTGATCTCTAATGGTATAAGTTTCATTATAAAGATTTAAGTTGTATATGACTTTGAACCTAATTTTATTACTTAAAATGAGAAAAGTTAAGACAAGGTTGAATATGCATGAGCCTCAAGCTCTTTTACAAAGGAGGACCTCCAGTGTTAGGATAAGATACATGGTGAGATCCACAGAGAGTGAGACCCACTGGGAGTGGGTCACATGACCTACCCTAAAATATATGAAATATGAGATATGTTCCAAATGATGTGTCCTAAGTTGGGTTACTCCTGAGTAGATGAGTTGAGTCCTTTTGCATGATTCAATCATATATGTGAGAGTTGGGTAAAATGAAAAATGACAGATAGGTGACTTACAATGAGAAAGTCAATCCTTTTGATTGAATTAGGTCCTAACTTGAGTGACTTATGTTTGTGAAACTCATCCTTAGTTGCAAGTGAGTTTATGTAAGGAATGCTAGTTCTTGGTGTAAAATGCCTTGGGCATAAGATGTTGCTTTGTGCATAAGATGGTCAACAATACACGTCAATCCTTCTTCTTCTTCTTCTTCTTCTTCTTCTTCTCTTTCTCTATATATGATGTTAAATATCTCACTTGATCTATTTGGATGATTATGTATGAAGTGTCACTCATATAAGATTGATCGATTCCAAATTTCATTCCTATATCATACATGCCGTATCCATGTTTGAAATCATGAGCCTGCCATAATATACTCTCTTTCCCTTCACATCATGCATGAAAAATATAAGTTTCAAATCATGAGCTAAAAAAAGTATCTTTGGATCATATCTTACATGATCACAAACTATAATTCTTAGCATTGATCCTTATCAATTTATGCTTCTAAATTTGAGCATAACTCTCGCACAATAGGGTGAAACCCTAATGGATAAATACAAAAAATCAAGCCCTTCTCTAATGATGAAATTCTAGTATGATGTGATCATAAAATAAAATGATGATGTTTAGTGTGTTAACTCTATTATACAATGACATGAAATCTTCCTACCACCTTGCACAAGTTAGTGGGGTGAAAGATTAGACCTTGCATAATATCTTCTCCACCCATATGTGTGATCAAACCCTATTTCCTTAAGCAATGAGGGGTGTAAATCCTAAAATACTAGAATGTCAAGTTACGACCAAACTACATAAATGATACTTCCATCTACATAAGGTGGGGTGGGTACACCCTAGATGCTCTAAATCTTAAGATAATAACTTAGGCTACGGCTAAAACTATGATATCATTGATACCAAGAAGAGGCGAGTATATGAAGCTGGACTCCATGATATCACCTTAATATGATATTAGTTATATTTCAAGGACAAAATTGCATATAAGGTGGGGTGAATCTGGTGACCCTGATTTTAGGGTTTTGATACCCAATCTAGTATTTGAGACTAAAATCAAATATCTAAAGTGAAAACTATCTGTTCTTCAATCTTGATATTTTTTCTTGTATGACTTGATTTCTCCAAACTCTGGTTTGCAAGTTAAGTCATTTGTAGTGTGTCTATATAATCTAATATCACTAAAGTAGAAGTACCAGACACAAATAAGTGGAATGTTTCAATCATCATCAAAATAAGAGATTACTCAATTCATACCCTGAATAAACATTCTCCCCATATTTGAAGATGACAAACCATTCCATAAATGTATTGAAAGCATTCAAGTAAAATCATAACTTTGGAGAAACCTAGGGGTACCAAAGAATTGAGTTCATACCCCCCTGAATTTATGCTATTTATTATGTTAGGCTAACTTTCATAACATTTACAAAAACTATGTCTTCTCCTCATGTATGTTCTATACTATGATACATGTCTTCTTGCCCTTACATGATATATTTATTCCCCCCCCCCTTTTCATATAAATAGTGAAGGTGAATAGGTATAACATAACTTGTTTCAAATGGAGGATAGAAAAGAAAAAACAAAGGTATTGTCCAAGCAAAGTATGTAAAGAAAATCAAGACATGAAATTGAACAATGCTGGATGTAGTTCCAGAAATAACAAAGGCAAGGCTATGCATGCAGGTAACTCAAACTAATAGGTATACAAATCAAGGATCAAGTATGAGTATGTATGAAATAATATACAATCATAGGTCTAGCTGAATACTATTTGATTAACACTAATAGGAATAAATGAAGAAATACTACTAGTAATATGTTGGTCATAGCAAAAAATGCATAATCTAAACATGCTATTAGTACATTTAGAGAAATATTCAAACAAATGACGTAGTTAGTAAGAAGAATAGATGAATATTACTCTCTAGAAAATATTCGTCACTATCAAATATGATTATCTTTAAGAAACTCAATTTTGCATCAAAATAAGATATACGATTAGAAAGATGTATCAAGTTAGCCCACAATGGAAGCAATTTAAGTCACAATCAAGTGTTATAAAAAGATTATCATAAAAACATGAAAAATAACTCAAAAAAACAGTTGCAAAAGATAGAGACAAAATTCTAAAAACATGAAGATAGAATTTTATGAAATACATGAAATTTAGATCATATAAATATGCACATCAAATAATGATACCAAGTATATAAATAAAGCATTTTGTTGAAAAAAATATTTCAAGTAAATTCTCACTGAATAAGACATTAGAATACTCATTGAATGCTGCTATCGGATGAGTTTCTAGGTGGAAATTATTGGTCAACTGAATATGTCAGAATATTTCCTCCTCAGGGCAGACTTGGATGATAGTAGTTTCTGTCCAAGATCAAAGATATGTATAAAATCAATTCTAGATGCTATAATAAACAACAATATCCAACATGTATCAAAAATTTATCATGCACTTAAGAAACATCATAGATAGTCTTTGAGTAAGATAATGACACATGTAATAATTTGACTATAAACCCATAGGTAAAATGCATATGAACTTGGCAGTTTAAGCAATGATTAGATATGAGAAAGAATGCCAATAACTTTATTATTACCATGTCATTCCATTTGTTTTACCACCATACACCTCACTTTTATTCTTTTATGTGGATTTAAAATTTAGATGTCAAAGGAGTAGGTCATATCAATCCATTTGCAAATATCCTATAAGAATAATGATGAAATGATCCCAAATCATATTTTGGAGTCTGGGGGATTATATTAGGCAATGGTCATGTTTATTTTGGGTGGTTTTCAGAAAAGGGTATAAGTAGAATGATTAACATTTTCCTTATATGATTACTAGTGTTCTTAGCCTTAGGACTATAGGATTATCCATTGAATTTTGGAGATCTGGGAACCCTTTGAACAATATTGTAGGTCAAATTTTACCTAGGGGAAACTCGGCCAATTAAACTATTTTTTGGATATTCAAATACATCTTGAGGGAAATATAATTCATTCTAAATAACTCCATTACACATATGAGCTTAACTACAAGTCACATAATCATTACAAGTGATTTACATCAACATCTAAGAAGATAACTATCTATTATTCAATCATGATCTTTTTGCATGCATGACTTGATTTCTCCAAATTATGTTTTGCAAGTTTAGGAATTTGGGTTGTGTCTGTCTAATCTAAAATCACTCAAGTAGAAGAACCAAACACAAATAAGTGGAATGGTTTAATCGTTATCAAAATAATGGGCTTAGTCAACATAGACTTGGACTCAACACTCACTACTCCACCAACTAAACCATTCTCCTACTCCTAGTCACTCATTATCTCACCATCCCCATTAGTTCTTGGGCGTTCAACGTCACTTTTCTAGGCGTCGATTATTTAGGAAAACCGACGTCTATACTATTCAACGTCGGTTATTTAGGAAAAACGATGTCTATATTCAAAGACCAGCCAGACACAGGTACCTCTTTGTATTCAGCGTCGGCTGGGTATAACAAACTGACACCTAAAATCATCCGCAAAATCCAATTTTTGAGCGAAAACAAATTTGGCCCCAAAGTGTCACATACAGCGTCAGTTGTTTAACTAATAACCGACGCCTATATAAGATGAAAATTTGCGTGAAAAGTTCCACTTTCGGTGTCGGTTATCCTTTGATAATTGACACTGATAATGGTTCCCGCCAAATAATTTAGGGCAAAGATTGTCTAATTGGACGTCGGTTGTTTACTAGAAACCGACGCGGAAGAGTAAAAGGCATCAGTTTTGTAGATAACCAATGTTGTTGACAAACTTAATAGACCAGTATCACCCGACTCTTCCCCCTTTCTTCCTGTTTCATCGCGATAATTTTCTCTTGTGCTGCTGCTCGGCGCCGCTCGCCTAAAATCGCCCGACGACCCCCGCTGCTGCTCGTCACCGCTGCTGCTGGTGCGCCTTTGCTCGCCGCCGCCGCCGCTGCTACTTGTTCTCCTGGTGCTGCCGCTCGCTGCCACTACTGCTCTCCTCTTCTCTACTTCTCTGCTCTTCTCCTGGTGCCCCTGCTGCTCGCCGCTCTACTCTGCTCTTCGCCTGCTCATCGCCACTGCTGCCGCCGCTCACCGCCGCTCTTCTCCACTCTAGCTCCAGGTAGCCCTAACCTCTTTGCTTCCTTCTCCCTAGATCCTTACCAACAACACGCACGGCCATGGATGTGTTGGCCTACCACGACCGTGCTGGACAACACGGTCGTGGTAGGCCAACACAGCCACGGCCGTGCTTGCTGTTGGTAAGGATATGAACAAATTTTTATGTAATGTTTTATGTAAATCCTAGGATACGAACAAATCTTTTGCGTACATATATTTGTGCTTCTAATCCTAATGTTTGACCTAATTCAGTAAATTTTGATGCATGTTGAAATAAGATTTAAACTTGTCCATTCTAGCATCCTAATTTGATTTGATTAAACCTAACATTGATGAAACCCTAACATCAATTGTGATGAAACCCTAACATTAATTGTGATGAAACCCTAACATGTACATATCTATTATTGTGTTTGTTGGCCTAGAAACCCGTCCAAGATTTACTCATTTGGAGTAAATCTTGGATAGTCCCCGGTTTGGGACTATTCTTGAACACCTAATCTCACTTAGGATGTAAGTGTATAATGTGTATTGGGTTTTCGAGAAAATTTCGGCAGCATTTCCCGTTTGTTCTCTAAGTACATATGTACTTAGAGAACAACAGGGAAATGCTGTCGAAATTTTCTCAAAAACCCAATACACATTATACACTTACTAGTGAGATTAGGCGTTCTAGGATGGGATAGGTGGTACACATTTATTATATATAAGAATGACATCACATGTGTTTGTTGGCCTAGAAACCCGTCCAAGATTTACTCATTAGGAGTAAATCTTGGATAGTCCCCGGTTTGGGACTGTTCTTGAACACCTAATCTCACTTAGGATGTAAGTGTATAATGTGTATTGGGTTTTCGAGAAAATTTCGATAGCATTTCCCCGTTTGTTCTCTAAGTACATATGTACTCAGAGAACAACAGAGAAATGCTGCCAAAGTTTTCTTGAAAACCCAATACACATTATACACTTACTAGTGAGATTAGGTGTTCAAGGATGGGATAGGTGGTACACATTTATTATATATAAGAATGACATCACACATATTTGTTAACCGTAGACCCTAATCTTGTCCTAATATATACTTGTTTTCTCTTTGATCATAGAATGGATAGATCATGGATGTCCATTCACAATCGTTGCACCCCAAAGTTTATATCTTGTCTTGATTAGTTTATTAGATTTGCCGAGGAACATAGGAAAGAACCGGGAGATAGGTTCTACTGTCCATGTAGGCATTGCGGTAACAACTTGAAAGTCAGCACTGGTGACGAAATCAAAAGTCATGTCATGTGTAATGGGATTGTACAAGGCTATATAGAATGGCACTGGCATGGAGAGATTTCAAACTCGAAACCAGTGGATGTCGATAGCAGTGCTTGGGTGGAAGAAGAAATTACCTCCGATGACGTAGATGTGAATGAACCAGTTCCAGTAGACATCGTTGATGTGATGCTGGATAGTTGTAGGGTAGAGTACACCGATCCACCTCCTATCTTTAGAAACATTGTGCATGATGCTGAGATACCGTTATACACAGGCTGTGCTAAGTTTACGAAGCTTAGCGCTGTGTTGAGATTGTATAAGTTGAAAGCTAACAATAGATGGAGCGACAAAAGCTTCACTTCATTGTTGACTTTGTTGAAAGAAATGCTTCCTGAAGGAAACGAGCTTCCAATCTCAACATACCGGGTAAAGAAATTGTTGTTCCCAATGGGAATGGAGGCCAAGAAGATACACGCATGCCCGAATGATTGTGTATTATTTCAAAAGGACTATGCAGATTTGAAAGATTATCCAAAATGTGGTGCGTCACGGTATAAATTGACGACTTCGGGGGAGTCCAAAACTGGTTCTCCTGCCAAGGTGATGTGGTATCTACCTATAATATCACGGTTTCAATGCTTGCTTGCAAATCCAAAAGATGCAAAGAATTTGAGGTGGCATGTTGATGTTAAGAAAAATAATGATGGGATCCTACGACATGCGTCTGATTCCCCACAGTGGAAGAAGATTGGTCTATTGTACCCTGAATTTGGTGAAGAAGTCAGGAATCTAAGACTTGGGCTTTGTACAGATGGGATGAATATGTACGGGACATTGAGCAGCCAACATAGCACTTGGCCAGTCATGCTTGTTATATACAATCTTCCTCCCTGGCTGTGTATGAAAAATAAGTACGTTATGTTGTCGTTGTTGATATCAGGCCCTAAACAACCCGGAAATGATATCGATGTTTATCTTGAACCTCTGATTGATGACTTAAAGAAACTTTGGGCTGAAGGTGTGATGACCTATGATGCTTCAGTAAGAGAGACATTTTGTTTGCATGCTATGTTGTTTTGCACTATTACTGACTTTCCAGCATACGTGAATTTGTCTGGATATAGTGTTAAAGGAGCTAAAGTGTGTCCTATATGTGAAGAAAACACTGATTCAATAAGACTAAAACATGGCAGAAAGACTGTATATCTTGGTCATCGAAGGTTTCTTTTAAAATTCCATCCGTATCGTAGGAAGCGTAAAGCATTCAATGGATGGAATGATGAATGGAGTGCACCTAAACCTATACCAGGGGATGTTGTTTATGAAAGAGTCAAAGACATTGTTAATGAATTTGGTAAGAAATCACAATGTAGTATGGCCACACGGAGTGACAATTCTTCATTCAAGAAGAAGTCAATATTTTGGGATCTTCCTTATTGGAGTTCTTTGATAGTCAGACATTGTATCGATGTAATGCACGTTGAGAAAAATGTCTGTGATAGCGTCATTGGTACTCTGTTAAATATACCAGGTAAGACTAAAGATGGGATAAAATCCAGACTGGACCTACGTGAAATGGGAATAAGGTCAGAATTAACAGAATTACGTGAAATGGGTAATAAAAGAACATACTTACCTCCCGCTTGTTACACGTTGTCTAGAAAGGAGAAGAAAGCTTTTTGTGAATGCTTGGCAAATGTTAAGGTGCCACAAGGTTACTCATCCAACATCTATAGATTGGTATCAATGAAAGATCTGTAGTTGATAGGTCTTAAATCTCATGATTGTTACACTCTAATGCAACAAATATTGCCCATGGCAATTCGATCTATATTGCCGAAGCATGTAAGGTTTGCAATCACCAGACTTTGTTTCTTTTTCAACAGTCTATGTAGCAAAGTTATTGACCCTGATACTCTCGATAATTTGCAAAGAGAAGTGGTTGTTACCCTATGTCAACTTGAGATGTATTTCCCTCCTTCGTTCTTTGATATCATGGTACATCTTGTTGTCCGCTTGACTAGGGAAGTGAAAATGTTGGGACCTGTTTTCTTGCATTGGATGTATCCCTTTGAATGATACATGAGCATTTTTAAAGGTGATTCGAAACCGTTATCGACCCGAAGGGAGTATTATTGAAGGTTATGTGGTGAGAGAGGTTATGGATTTTTGCAATGACTTTCTGAGTGGTAATAACACTCATGTTAATGACAAGAATATTGAGGAGGGCAAAGGAATTTTGGGATCATGGGTGAAAGTAATCAGCCGTGAGCAGTTGGAACAAGCTCACTTGTATATTTTACACAACATGGACGAAGTGAGTGTTTATATCAAGGAACATACCAATTTCATCAAGAGACAACATCCTCGAGCAAGTTCAATGTGGCTTGCTAGAGAGCATAACAAGACTTTTACTAAGTGGTTTGAAGATAAAGTCTTACATCAACTATTTCAAACACCAAATGAAACTTCGAAAACTATCAAATGCCTCACCTTTAAACCAAAACCAAATGTTATGTCTTATTAAGGGTTTGACATTAATGGGTTCACATATTACACAAAGCGGAAAGATGATAAGAGTGTCTTCCAAAATAGTGGGGTCACTCTTCAAGCGTTGACTATGTATTTTGCAAGTGCAAAAGATAAGAGTCCATGTGAAGCTAAAATGTCATATTTACGGTGTCATTGAAGACATATGGGAGTTTGACTACATAGATTTCAGAATTCCGCTCTTTAAATGTAATTGGGTTGATAACAATTTTAGAGGCATGCATGTTTATATTTTTTTATTGAAACTAAATGTTTGCTTTTTTAATATCAATATCATTTTCAGATTTTATGTTTCATTATCTTCTAGTTAATGAAAATGCTAAATGTTTGCCTTTTTAATGACATTTTCATATGGCTGACCATGATGAGCATGATGTCCATGATGAGAATGAAGTCCATGATGAGCATGCTGTCCATGATGAGCATGGCGAGGATACCAATGTAAGTTCTAAAAACATATCCTATATTTCTATAAAAGTCATTATCTTCTAGTTATGTCATATATCCTATATTTCTATATTGGGCTAATTCAGTGTGTTTATTTTTGTCAAATTTTAGGTTGATGTACTCACTGAAGCACTGGAGGAACTTGATGTGCATCACCAAAAACTTAACAAGAAAAGGGGCATCACTCTGTTGAAGAAGTTAGTAGCGCAAAGTGGCAGTGTATCCAGATTGGCTGTGGAGTTTGATAATGGAGGAAATGCAATTGGAGTGAACCGCAATAAATTTGTAAACTATCTTGGGGTTGTCACTCGAAGCCATTGTGGTGTTAAGTATGATAATTGGCATAAAGTTCCTCAGGCGAAGAAAGACATGATATGGAAGGATTTATTCATGAGTTATTATTATTTGCAATTCTATTTTGTAGATTACAAGTTCTATTATTTGCAATTCTATTTTTGGATACTAGTTAATAGCAATTCTATTTTATAGAATCTGTTTGCATTGGATGAGAAGTTGCATCGTAAAAGCATGATGTAACGTGCTGGAAAGATGCTAAGGAACTATAGGACAAATCTCAACAGAGAATGCATAAAAGATGGTGATAAGAAGAAGAAGTCAGCACTTGAACAGTGGAACTTCTTGGACAAAGAAGATTGGGACACGTTTGTTGCTTCAAGAAAATCTGAAAAATTCAAGGTATTAAGTGAGGCGAAAAAAGCAAGGCATGCAATGAATGTGCATGACCACACTATGGGTCCAAAGGGCTATGCAAGCGTTTGCCAAAGACTACAGGCAGAGTCTTCTGCTACTCAGGAGTCCTCTACTACATCTGCCACACCCATGCATCACCATGATGTCTGGATAGCTGGGAGGAAAAATAAGAAGGGTGAAATAAAGAAGCTCGTAACTGCTGAGGCGGCTGCAAAAATGGTAAAATACAACTCTTAGAGCAATCGTTTGAATATTAATTATTTGTGGTGTTAACTTACCAATTTCTATTGATGGTGATTAGCGGGAGCTGCATGAGCAGAGGAAACAAGGCACGTTCATCCCTCGGGGCACAAGGGATGAATTGACAATTGCTCTGGGTAACCCAGAGCATCCTAGACGTGTTAGGGGTGCAGGCACTGGTGTGGGCATCAAAGCATTCTTTGGGCCATCCCAGCACAAACCCAGAGTGGGACTTTCACAAGGAGAGGTAACTTATTCTTTTTTTAGAATGTTACTACAAAAGGGAATTCAATAATAAGAAGCTAATGTTTATTTTATCCATGTATAGGAGAATAAAAGAGTTGAGGATCTAGTGTCTAATAAAGTCGAGGATATAATGCAGCGGTGGAAGGCATCTCATGCTTCTAATCAGCCTGTGGCGACCCACTCTTCTCCTGATGCACAGACTGCGAGTAATCCTGTAGACCCACTGCCTAACACGTCTGTTGTAAGTATTGTTTATGACATTGTAGCTAGTCTTTTTAAGATGATATGTTTTCAAGATGATATGTATGTATGTATAACATTCTTTACATAAATTTGTAGGCATTGAAGCCATGCCACTTAAGAATGCAAAACTATGTTGTTGCAGAGGCGCAGGCTTACCCATCCCTTCCCGGGGCAACGTTTCACGGGACTCCAATGCCACAGGGCTATGTTCATGTGAGCCTGATACATGTATTCCCCGATTGGATGGAAGCTACATTGCCATATGCCCACCCGGATATTGATACACTTGCTGAGGCAGAAGGCGGGGTGATATTGTGGCCCAAAGCAGACGTCATCTACGCTACTGAAATTGTAAGATAAATTTACATTACTTTAGATTGTTAATGTGTATATATGAGGTCAATTGATCTGAAATTATATATACAGGTTAAAAAGAATACACCCAGAGCATCTAGGCCTCCATCTCCACTTCCTGCATTACCAAGTTGGGTTCCAACTGACCTAAAATACCTGTTAGGTCCTGGTTGTAGGGGAATGGCATGTTGGCTATGGGCACATAATATACATTGCCCTATAATTGTTTCTTTAGAAGCAAATTATGCAGGTCAATCATATGAAAGCTCTTTATTTATACAAGATATTATTGTGCTATTAATATATGATTGGCTAAATACATCAATGATAGAGATATGGATAAGGTGAGATCTTATTTATACATCCATATACCTTGTGTAAGATCTGGTTTCTTATATATTAATGCATACGTAATACATGTTTTGCAGCTACTTAGTCAAAAATCAATGTAAACAATTTACATTTGACCATGTGGGATTTTTGATTCCATCATTGATTAGTATGGTAGCTAAAGACCCTGATAGTGTTCAACAATACTATATAGATGCTTTTACATTTTTTGGTCAGCAGAAGAAGTCGATAATAATAGCTCCATTCAATGTCAAGTAAGTTTACTTTACTTATAATTTAGACTTAAGAAAATTACATTTTTATTGTGGATTTTGAGTTATTAATTTTTAACTTTTTTACCTCTACCGATAGGCATTGGGAGTTACTAGTTATTCTCCCTGGGACGTTCACTGTTTATTATCTAGATCCTGCGGGGAGTACATTGAATACTAAAATTGGACACGTAATGAGATTGCCATTATTCTGGTGAGAAACATTTCATTTTTATATCTGTTAACATATGTTATTACATTACTATTTAATTATGCAATTTATTGTGTTACATTAACATGTAGGGGTTGAATAAGATAGCCTCCTGACTTTCTTAAAAAAACATGTAGGGGTTTAGATGAATTCAAAAAGGCTGGAGGAAAGGTCCTCAGGAAAAAGAACCAACGAATAATTTGGGAGAACGTGAAAGTAAGTTACCGACTCCAATGTATATATTATTTATGTGAACTGTGCTTAGTTGTATTTTTTAATATTTGTATGTTTCAATTTATAGTGTGCTACACAAGACAACGACTGGGCATGCACATACTATGTGATGCAATTTATGCAGATAATTATCCAATATGTCGCATTCGACATCGATACCATACATGAGGTATTATATATAGTCTCATTAGTTAGTATGATATCAATCTTATTTTTATATTATTACTTATATATATACATCATTCTCTTTGTAGGTGTTTAAAACTGGCCACACTATAGATAAATGCTTAAAAGATGTACATGTTCCATATACGATGGAAGTATTAAATGAAGTAAGAGAAGAATGGGCAAGAGCCATACAAACAGTGGGGACTGTAAGATATAATTGGGATGCTGATAGCGATGTTGAATGATATTTTGTAAATGAATATTTCTGAATATTTATACATGTCTGAATGTTTCTACATCTATTTGAATGTTTCTACATGTGTGAATGTGAGAATTTAATTGATGTCTGAATGTATCTACTTGTGTGAAAAGTATATTTGTTGATTTTGCATGTTTGTGGCCTATTTGTTGGCTGATATCAATCGATGTCGTAAACCTACAGTTCAAAAAACTGAACTGCAGGTTCTCATCCTACTGACCAGCCACAGCATGCCTGCAAACTGATAAGAAAAAAAATTAAAACATAGGCGTCAGTTATTTATAGAAAACTGTTATCAAAGGCTCACATCGTCGGTTATTGGATAAAAACCGCCGCCTAATGTGACAAACAACCTGACCGTGCAGGAAAGCACAACCGTTGTGGAAATGGCATCAATTATTCGTATAAAACCGACGCGTATAGTACTAAACACGGTAGTGCAGGGAAGCACGGACATGGTGTCTGGGAATATAGCGTCGGTTTTTTAGTTGCAAACCGACGCAGATAGTGTCCTAGATGGCACCCTTTTTATGGCGCGAAGCCTTTTGGCATCGGTTATACAACCGACGTCGAAGAGTTCGACCTTTAGCGGCACCCACATAGGCGTCGCTTGATAACCGTCGCTAAAAGGGAATAAACAATCGACGCCAAAGGACTGTTCTGTAGTAGTGCACATTGAGGCCCAGGCCTTGATGGCTTTCCATCGGACTTCTTTCTTCCAAACACCCATCAATCCTCAAGCCAGTGAATCTTAGGTCATTGATGCATCTTTCCATAAATGTATACAGTTGTTGCCATCCACCCCAATGGGATCCAGGGCCCTCAACTATTAGTGCCTCTCATTTCCTCCACACCCATAAACCCCTAGTAGGAACCCATGCACACCTTGACCAACATCCATGCTGATGGATGTCATCAATGTTGTTTTTTTGTGGCTCCGCGTCTTCTTCGACATTGTTGACACAATAATAGTTAGTAACTAGTGATTGAAGCCCCTAGCTTGATGCCATCTGTAAATACCAACCCTCTTCTATGGGTCAGGGATCATATGCTCCATGACATCGATAGGTTATCTATTCTATACCCATGGGCAAGAACACTCGGTGACCGCCACAATAAATCCACCCCATCAATCTTTGTCTAAATGTTGCTACTGCTCAGGACCAACCTCAAGAGAGGAGAAGTAGGTGCAACTATTTGCCACCTCCATAGAGACTCCATGGCTTAGGCCTCATCTGAGACTAGCCGGATAAGCTGCATCATCTGTTGACTTTTGTATTGTTGTTCTTCTCACGAGGATAAGATCCAAGAAAATAAGAAAGGATGATGTTTGCCAAGCTATCCCGATGAATTTCCATGGTTGTCTAATTGCTACACCAACCACCCTTGTACCAAGAACACATTTAGGAATCCACACATAACATATACTCATCCATTTTATACTATGGTGACGTCTTCCTTCCCTTTTTCCTTTTTTGATCTTATTACTTCTATGAAGAGTAAGTAGTTCCCTCACTAGAATTAAGGGAGTAGTCCTTTTATCTATTTTTTTTATTTCAACTACATCTAAGAATGTATGAACCTTGATATACTTTCAATTATTTTTTTTCTTAAAATTGTGTGTATCAAAATTTTGCATATTTATCAAATCTTATATGTAGAGATTTTTGAACCCAATATCTAGGATATTGATTGTTTCTTGTTAAAACCTTTAGAGAGCTTTGGAAGGGGATTTTTCAAGGTGATGGGTACATGACCATTGGGTAACGTCACAAAGAGCATAGAGTGAATTATTCTTGGATCATATTCTCATTATTAAAGGATTGGATTCACCTAGCCTCAACTTTTAGTATGCTCGTGCTTACTACGATGTAGTGTGAGAGTGAATATAAGTAATAATGGTGAAACTCATCCAACTTGGTGTTTCCATCCATAACTAGAAGATTAATCTAGTCTCTTAATTCCTTTAGTTTAGTTATCAACCAACAACCAACTTTTGTTATAAATACTAGTTCTGGTTTGTATACTTAAATCAGTTAATTCTTAAAATGTTTCCCATTTGATTCAATCCTTAGTTGTATTGTGATAAGACCTAAATGCTTGTGGGTGGTGTTCTTCATAATATTCATTTGAGTAAAACTAGGATTCATATCCTACTGAATTTGAGGTTACACAAATATCACATCAACTCTACATTATTATAAGAGAATAAAGTAAAATCAATTAAATTGGGATACCAAAGGCCAAAGTGTTGAGTGTTCAGTAGGTACCAAAGAATCCTTTTTATTGATGAAAGATGAGACTATTTAAGCCAATACTACATAAAATACTAGGTCTAGATGTAGTAAGATATAATAAACTACATATCATACCTCTACAGATCTTCTCATTTATCTTCTCTCCTTCCTGATCCTTATCAATCCTAGAATGTTAGACATGGATGCATAAATTTATTTTTAATTTTCCAACCTAAAGAATTTATTCAACTTCCAGTGTACTTTCTTTGATTGATAAAGTTGTTGTATTTTGTATACTAATTTGGAATCCTAGTTAGAAAGTGGGTTCTCCCATCATGCTCATATAGAATTGATTTTTCATGAGATAACTGGACTCTTGAAAAATATCCAAATTATTAGCATTGAATGTGATATCATCAACACAAATTTGGATAATAAGAAAATTGGTAGAAGTATTCTTTAAAAAGAGTAGAATCATTGTTACCCATGACATATCTATTATAAATTAAAAATGTTTTTAGCTTCTTGTACCAAGATATAGGGGCTTAGGGGCTTGTTTGAGACCATATAGAGCCTTATGCAAAAGATAAATATGATCCACATGTTTTTATTGTCATAGCTGGGAGGTTGAGCCAAAAATACTTCCTCTTATATTCATTCAATTTAAAATGCACATTTAACATCCATTTTATAAAGAAGTAAAATCTTATGCCTTTCATATGCAAGTCCCATATGTATTGATTCAAGCCTAGATAGACGAGCATATGTTTCATCAAAATTAGTACCTTCTTATTGGTTGTACCCTTGTGCACTAACCTTTATTTGTTTCATGGTACCTTGTCTTTTCATCAAGTTTGTTGCAGTTAACCTATTTGGTGTCAATTATCTTTTTATCCTTTGGCCCTAGCACTAGAATACACACATTTTCTTTTCAATCTATACCAAATTTACTTGCATTCCAATCATTTTCCCCAAGACCTTCTTTGACATTGTTTGGTTCTAATTAGGATATGAAGGCATTTTTGGCTTAATCTTAAATATATGCAGCTCGAATCTTCACTTTATCAAATGGGTCACCAATGGTAAGCTCTTTTGAATGATCCTTTGTGAAGTGATGAATTGGATCCTTATTTTCTTCATATTGAGAGAATGTGCATTGCTTCTATTGAATTGTATCTTTTTCTTTCTCTTGTGATGGTTTGTTATTTTAGTTTAGGAATAACCTCACCTAGAATATCGTCACAAACAAAATTCTTGGATAAAAAGAGGTTACTCTCAATATATTTTACATTTTTAGACTCTTCTACATCGTAGAGATCCTTGCTATAAACACATAACACTCTATTAAAGTGACTATTGCCAAGAAACATATCCCTCTATGATTTAGATGCAAACTTATGAAAAGAATATTTCATTTTAAGAATGAATCAAGTGCATCCAAAACATGAAAAAGTTGATCGAAAGAATTCTACCACACAGTAATTCATACCAGGTCTTCTTTAAAAATGGTAGTGTGAGAGCACACTTTTGCACAATAGAAAAATGTTGATGGCTTCCTCCCAAAAGGTTTTTGGGGTATCATAATCCAAAATCATGGTCCTATCCATCTCTCGCAAACCCCTTATAATATCTCTTCATAAATCCATTTTCTTTAGGTGTTTGAGGGGAGGAAATATTTGTGTGTAGACATATTCATCACAAAAAGTATTCAAATAGATCTTTTTTTGATTATCTATATCTCACTATGGATAGAGAGTATAAGGATAGTCAGTTTATTTTGAACACCTTTGCAAAAAGAATATGAAGTTTCAAAGTATCACTCCATCAAACAAGAAGAAAAATTTCATAGGACATAAGATTAATCATTGACAATCACTAAGATATATTTACTACCTCTACGTATTTGTGTGTTCATCGATGAAAAACAATCAACACCAAGAAGAAAACGAGATCCATTAATGCTTAAGACTCCTTGGTACTTAAGTTAAGACTTAGTTTTCTTCCTTTGTGTGCAAGATTGCCATTCCTTGTCCTTTTCAAAGTCCAATTTAGAAAGTCCCTTGACTAATTCCTTTTTTCTCAACATCCCCAATTAATGATTGTTTACATGACCATGTCTATAGTATCAAAGACAACAACAAAATATTGACAAAGAATAATTTTAGTGAACTAAGAACAATGGTACAAAAATTTCAACTCCTACTTTTGTTACAATAAAATAGTAGGTGAGGGAATTTAAGAAAAGATATTCAGTAGGACTGCATAGAATAAGATATCCATAATCACATAGTTGGCTAGAACTTATAATTTTTTTATGTAGACCATCTCATAGTGAATCACCTACATCACCCTCACCTACCACTTTAACTTTCTTGTTGTCCCAAAAAGTGATTGATCGTTCTTATTTTTGAGTAAATTGAAGTGGAATTTTTCTTTGATTATGTTCTTGGAGCATTCACTTTCTACAATCCATTTGGAACTTACCTCATATACCTCATAAGTTGTGATATACATGAGTTCCATGTTGCATTAATCTTTATCACTTGACCTTAAAGCACCAAGAGAGTCAAAGGAGCATGGAGATGCGTGATGGGATATTTATTTGTTTTTATACTTATTATCCTTCGTCTTATGCTTCATATATTATTGTTTTTTATCTCTCTCTTTGTCACTACTATTTTGATGGTGTTTTTTCGTGTTTGGGCACTTATCTTTGAAGTAACCTTGTGGTTTACCTATAATGTACAATGCTTCTTCATCACTTGGGTAGTAGTCCTCACTTGATGAAGATGCATGAACTTGAGTCTGACCCTCCATTTCAGATTTGATGGTTGTTTCCTTCCTTCTACTATAAGACTCTTATTTGTCTTCTTCATATGTAGTGTTCATTCACACTTCATCGGCTTGAAGATTGGTAATGAATATTCTACTAGGGTCTTGGAGATGTGGTGGTTTCTTTAATGTTTATATCTTTATTGTCCCAATGGTAAGGAAGAGTTCTTTGACTCCACACTCACTCTAATAGACACAATGCAATTTATTATAGCATTGAGGTGTGAACACATTTCAGTAATAGACTAGTGTTGCTCAAGTGGAATACATTAAGTTGTTGGGTGAGCATGCTGACCTTTGACTCCTTCAATGGATTCATTTATTCATAGGTGACATACAACTTATTCCCTATATCTTCTACCTTGTCACATGAAGATATTTGCTTGAACTCAATGAGAGAAAGGGTGGAATAGAGGATGTTAATGGCTTTAGCATTAAGTCACACTTTATTTATAGGCTTCTTCATTCCAAGTAGCCATATCTCTAGTCAGAAGGGTGTTGAAAAGAGAAACAATCTTTCACATGTCAAAAGTCAAGCACTACATTGGAAATTATATGTAGTAGTGCCCTTTTGACTAATTTTTGGGATCCACAAATCGTTTACACAAATTGAGACTAAATTTTACAAGAAAAATTGTTGTCTAAAATATAGCTTGAGGTTCACTTAAGTGACCCCTTTTCATAGGTTGTTGTTATACTCAACTGTCATATCTTTCAACTTAAGTCAATGGTATTTTAGTTGTTAACCATAGAATTAGGGTTTTCAATCACACCATCTAACACATATTCTTACTTAATTATTTCATTTAGAATGATAAATAGTTGGTCTTTTGGGAGTATTTGGTCTATTTCATCTGGTTATTATTCAGTTGTAATCTCCTCCTTCAAACATCGACCATTATATTATCATTAGTACTTCTTGCAGGTTTTGCTCCATTTCATTTGCTAAAATTCCAAGTGACTTTGGTTCTATCTAACAACACCTCTATTGCTTGGTGGTGGATTTGATTGACAATGTCATTGATTATCAGTGATGGTTCTTCTTGACATCACCTTGCTTCTCGGTGTTGGTTCTCTCTCTACTCATCTACTTGGCTATGCATTTGCTTTTTATGCTACTAATGGGTCCTCCATCACCAGTGATGCTCATTCCTTACATTGTTGCTCATTTTTGATATTGCTTTTGCTTCCTCGTGCTCCACCTTTGATGCTTCTGCTTGCTATCAACACTTCCATTTTTTATGGTGAGTTATATTAGACTTTATGTTGATGTTTTATATTATATATATATCTATTGAAAATTTTCATATATGTATAGTTGAAAGTGTGAAAATAAGTATTCTATCACATAGATTGATGAATGTAGTATCTTGTTTTGTTATTATTTCTACATTTATTGTTATTGTGTATTTACTACAAATAGGAACTCATTTATATGGTCCACATGTAATGCACCTATATGACTGAAATTGCATGAATTAATTGTGTCAACATGAATAACTGCACATATAAGACCTATAAAATTATTTATAAATCTATGTCACAAAATGTCTATATGATATGGATATACTTGTTCCAGGTTTACCCAGTAGGAATAAATCTCAGATAGTCCCTATTGTGATTCTTGAATACTTGTTCTGACTTAGGATGGGGGTGTATGGTATGCGATCTAGTACTGAGAAAATTTTGATGCCTCTCCCTCATGTTCTATGGGTACACATGTGGGTGAGTTTCACTTACCTACACCAATATACTTGGAGAAATGTACAAAAATGTTGCAAAAAAATTCTTAGTACCAAAGCACAAACTGTACATGTTCTAGTGGGATCAAGGGTTTATGAATGGGAAGTTGGTATACAAATGCAATAATATATATATATATATATATATATATATATATATATATATATATATATATATGTACAGAAACTCTGCTAAATGTATTTCTGACCCCATAAATGGGGAGAAAGGTACAAATTACACATGATGTGTAGCTTAGAACAGGTACAACCAAGGTGAAAACCTCAGGTACTTATTACATGTATTGAGTAACAAATAAAATACATAGTTGTTCTTAATAAAAAACCATAAAGACCCTAGTTCCTTTTACAATGTGAGATAGAGATTTTCGTTTATCCTTAAAAGTAAAATGAAGAAACTAAATCTTTTTCTCAACTTTGCAAAATATATAAGAGTTCATCAACATCTTTACCACAATGTTTCCTCTTGTTATATTCCATCAAGACAAAGTGCATACAAGTTGTGATGGCTCACAATTCTAGAACCTCATTTGCTTCCCCTCTTCTTCCAACTTCAGTGAGGTACTGGTGAAGAACATATGATCTTATAACATTGGGTTTTTTTTAAAAATCTACCCCAGAGGTATTTCCATACCTTACAAACTCTGAATAGGTGTTCCACTGATCATCACCATTATCACATAGATAGTAGGGAGCTAAAGCATCAGGGTTCCACTTATCTATCTCGTCCATAATAGGAAGGAGGAGTTTATAATCTCTAGAAGTAGTAAGACTCCATAGAGGGACATGCATAGATATCTATAGGCTTTATGAAGATTTGTCTTTTAACTGAGTCTGTCTGCATACCCCCCATAGGTCATCATCCAAGCCATATACGTATTCAGGCCACATATCAACCATCCTCCTCCAAGTAGTTGAGTATCCCCACCTATGCCTAGGTTGTTGCAAGATATTAGTGCCATATATTTTTCTCATCCATGTACTCTAGATAATCTATTCATACAACAACTTCTATATTCTTTTCCTGGTAAGAAAATATGCCCATTAAGATAAGTTTTTCAAGTTCAAACAACCTTCCTACTTCGGGAAAGCCAGACATTTCTAGTTCTCAAGATGCATTGGGCTACCCCATATGATATCTTACATGAGTATTTCCATACGAGTTAGAGCTGAGTTGTATATCTTAGTTTGTTTCATCTAGTATCTTATTAACCTCATGGTATAGTGTCTGACCAGGAAAATCCTTCATATCATATTTTTTTAGAATTGGCCACCTATTTATCATGTCCTTCAGTAGATCTAGGCATTCATGAAAATTGTTCCTTCTAAGACCCCCCACCATAGTAAAGCCAATATATTTTGTAGACCATTCACCTCTTTGAATTCCAAGTAACTCTCTCAATACATATTATATTTGCATGAACATGAGAAGTAAATATGTGTCTTGTTCATGTTGTATTTCATGCCTGATTGTCTATCAAACTCCAAGAGAATATTTGTGAGTGCTCAGAGACTTCTCCTATACCTTCAATGATTATCAAGTCATCATCAAAACATAGGAGGTGACTGAGAACTTTGGTCTTCCTAATTGTGTAGGTCCTCACCCTCTTTGTATCATGAACTTCTTCCAAACTCCTATTGAGTCCTTCCATGGATATGGTGAAAAGGTAGGGTGATAGACAACGACATTATTCTCCCTATTATTAAATGGCTCACATGTTGGGTTCTTCAAAAACTCAAATGGGATGAGACAGTGTGTCTCTTATCTCATCCCATTTAAGTTTTGAAGAACCCCACTGGTGAGCCATTCAGTAGTAGGGAGAATGATGGTGTTATAACACATTGTTTGAAAAGATTGGTCCACCTATCACAGGATCCCATACCATGCAAACATTCCCACAAGTACTTCCAACTAAGTTGTATGCCTTGGTTATATCCAAATTCACACAAGCAAAAGAGGTTCTCCTTGCAAGCATCGAGCAATCGTCAATGTTCCTCCACTTGACAAATTGTGAAATGAGATCAGGGAGAATATTTGCTAACCTTTGTGTGATGATCTTATAGATCATATAGAACAACATGATATTCTACTCAAATCTGTAAGAGACAAAACAATTTCCTTCTCTTGGAATTAAAGAAAGAAAATGTGGTTAATATTCCTAAGCATGTTTCCACCACAAAAGGTCCAGTTAACTGCTTCAATGAGATCATCATTGTGAAGTTGCCAATTTTCTTTGTAGAAGTACCCATTAAATTCATCTAGACCAAGACTTTTATTAGCTCCAATACTCCACATTGGGTCATTGGTTTCTTTCTCCTCATGGGCACTACATAATCTAGCATCACCTTCTTCTTTTACTTTCTTAATCCATTCACAATTAGTGACAATCACATCCTCTTCATCTAGTTCCTAATTGTATATATTTTGAAAGAATGATATGGTTTCTTTTGCGATGTCTTCTTTATCTTCCAATCCATTTCCTTGATCATAAAAAAATTCAGTAATGGAATCAACTGCATCTCTCCTCTTGACTATCATATGGTACACTTTTGTGTTCCTATCGCCATTTGTAACCCGTTCCATTCTTATTCTTTGCCAATAATATCTTTTTTCACCCTTATCGGGACCTTCCATTCTTTTATAAGTGACCTTAGCTTCAATCAGTTTCTCATCCAAAAGGTGTTCTCTGTAGTGCAGTAGATATGTCCTTCATCTCCATTTTCTCCTTGGAAATTAGATTTTTAGGTTCACATACTTCTTTTCTAGACCTTCAGTGCTTGTTTAACACATTTAATTTTTTGACTAAAGCAATAGAAAAGGTTGCCTCATATTTTAGTATTCCAAGTTTTATATATGAGTTCTCTACATATTGGCAAATCTTTCCAATACTTTAAGAATCAAAAGGGCCTTATCTTTCTTATTATTTCTTTATATTAACATTGATACCAGAATGTTCAAAGAAATCATAGGTAAGAAGCTTAGTTTTTGTACCAGGAAATTTGCATAGACATACATCGTTTACCAATGTTTGGTCTAGTTTGCATGCTACCCTTTTGTCTAGACCTTGTTTATTTTTCTAGTAGAATATTTTTTTGCCTATAGAGGGGATTTCAACTGAGATGACATTATAGATAGATGTGTTGAATGAAATAAGTATGGAAGTTAGCACTTTTCGACCTCCAACATTTTCCTCTCTTTTATGGATGAATGACCAATCATGGTTCATTGATGGATTTAGATCTATTTTCAAGCTTATCCCATAAAATGAGTCTTTCTTGGAAGAATTTCTTGCTTATATATCTATTAAATTTATAATTAATCATCCTTTATTAATGCATGTCATGGTAATATGCTAGTCATCCATCTCTAAGCAGTAAACATCCCAAGATTTGGGATTCCATCCCACACAAATGCTCCCATTATTATCATATTGATGTTTTTTCATCCATTTCCAACCCCTAGGCACCAATTTTTGTGACATGTCCTTCATATGCGTTTTAGTCTTAGTTTCCACTAGAATTATGATTGATGCTTTTGCATCCATGATAGTTTTTCTAACCTCTCTCTTCTTACATGGTTTCCTAGAACCATGCACATTAGTCATCAAGATAGTCATTAAAGACACTTACTAGTAGAACATGTTTTACATGAGATGTCCACCCTAGTCAACTTGCACGGGTTCTTCATGTAGTCGGATTTGTTTAGAGCTATTTCACTTGATTCATAATTCTATTTCCCAATATCATCAACTTTAGCAGAATTATCCTCTTCCTGGTCTTTTTCTTGATTTTTATTTTCAATTGGATGTGCATCCTCACCTAGGTTCTCAAATATGTTACTCACCAACATCTCTGGTTCCTCTCTTATTACATTCACCTCACCAGTCTATTGTACATCTTGGTTCTAGTGCTTCCTGCTTGTAACAACTTTCCATCTCCAGTTCTCAACTAGTGGGTTCTGTGGGTTCTTTTGGACCTCTATTGACTTCATTGGGAAGTCATGTTCATCATGACCAAAGACCTTACAATTTGGGCATCTTTTCAGAAGATGTTCATAGTGGATAGACACTACAGTAGGCTCTTGCTTAGGCATGTTACCCAAATCTCTCCTGGGGGTTCCTCTTCAGCCTCCAATTTAACTAATGCTCTGGCTTCTCTGGATGATTCCTGACCAATAGATATGAAGTTGATGCATAGGAGTTTTCCCACACCATTGGAAACAATCCCCACAACATGTGAAGACTAGTTCCTTCCCATGCTAGGGATGTTGATCCACATTGGTATCATGCTAAAGAAGTCCTTTTGAAAGTCATCTCTTATTTTTTAATTATTGACAACAACAAGCCTGTTGTCAAACTATCAAAGTCCACCTTCAATAATGTTCTTCTTGTCCCATAAAGAGTTGATTCACGAAAGGAAAAACTTACCCAATTTTGAAAATAGATTGAACCCATCCTTCTGTCTCTAGATCCCCAATGACATATAAGATGGTTGTGTGTTCCCACGACTTTTCCATGACTTCATACATGTTATTATCAATAGTAACAAATCATTTACCTTCAATATTTTCCAACATTGTGAAGTCATTTTTCTTGAAGTTCTCATATCCACCTAACACTTGGCTCCATGTCTTCTTACTAATCATCTTCTCCGTCTGACTGTCCGGTGTGGCCATCTTCAACCTAGAGAAGGTCTTAGAGGGGAGAAAGACCCCCCCCCAGTGCTTTTGGGAGGAAGGACCTCCTTGATCACCGTTTTACTCTATTCTATAGGGTAAAAACCCTAGACACGTTATATATATACATATATTTGTGTATATATACGTGTATATATAATTGTGTTTATATATATATATATGTTATATATCTGTGTGTGTGTATGAATGCATATATGTGTATATATGTATATATATGTATGTCAATATATATATATATATATATATATATATATATATATATATATATATATATATATAAACACAATTATATATATACATATATATACACACAAATATATGTATATATATAACGTGTCTAGTGTTTCCCCCACCAGTTATTATTGTGTTGTTGTCATGTTGGGTGTTTCAGGTCATACATTGTATGCATTCTTAGACATGTATTCGATAGAAACATAATGAAATTGCATAAATGGATTGAAGTTGGACATCTATTGGAAACCACAATGCACCGGAGTTCAAATTTGGTCCTTAGTTATTTATCACTTTTGTAGATGAGCATAATAAATGACCCTAAGGTAGGTTTTAGCATTCATGTATAAGAATTGTGGGAGCACTTGAAAGTGGATAATGTTGAGTGCATCATGCTGAAGGACCATTGTATGAGGGTTGAACTAAATTCACAAAATTGATTGCATTGTTGAGACTGTATATCTTGAAGGTATGCAATAGGTGGAGTGACAAAGTTTTACACCTCTTCTAATTTTTTTGAAGGACATGCTTCCAGAAAGTAATGAGATTCCCAAAATTTACTTATGAAGAAAATTTGATATTATGTCTAATGGGTATGGATTCTACCAAAATTCATGTTTGATAAATGAATGTGTGTTATTCTAAAATGAATATATCAATTCATCAGAGTGTCAAAAGTGTGGAGTGTGAAGGTATAAGAAGAATAGATTTGTGATAAGAAAATTAAAGTTCTCCTCTTAAGGTGATGTGATGTCTGATATGAGTAAACTATACATGCAAAAAGAACGTGTACATATCGAAGTAAGATAGGAATTTGAGACATGAGTTGTTGATTCGGGGAATTGTGAACACTAGTAAATACTAGTAACTACTACTAACTAGTTTGTATAATCTAGAATGAAGAAAAATCTGATATGGTTTGCATTGTAACTAAGAACTATAATTAAGAAAGAAATATAAAGAGAAAGTGATTAACAAAATGAATTGTGAATCAAGAAGAATAAAATCCCTAAGATTACTTACTTCCCCAAAATTCTATTTGTACTAAATTCGACTCAATATTAACAAATCAATGTTGATTATAAGTAAAGATTTAAAATTAATAACACCCTCTTTCAAAGCATGAAATTGTGTTCAAATTTGGTCAAAATCCCACATCCATGGTATTTCTTCTTTAAAATTGAATTACGAAGTGTGATCTCCTAATTATTCCTTCTTAATTGTTAGCTCACTTTTGTAATGCATTATTAAATAAGTTCATACAAAATACTTTAATAATAAATTCCTATTTTGAAGCAATAAATCATTTAAAATATTGTCTAAGTTGATGGGAAAAGATAATGAACAAAAATCTGAATTTCATGAAAAATTATAATGACAATTTCATTAATAAAATGTACCATTCAATACGAAATCACACTAGGCTACTCCCAGGTCCTAGAGGAAAGAAAAATTAGTTGGACGTGGCAAACATGGTATCATAAAAAAGTTTGAAAAATAAGAAAATAGGAAATAAAATATATAGAGCCATAAAGACACTAATAATGAAGAGTTCTACTAAATTTGGTTGAAATCTACCATTATTTCCACTGGTAAATCATTCCTCAAATCCATCAAACAAAGAACTATCTCTATCTTCTTCTTATCCTCATGTGCTCTTAGTTGTCAAAATGTGACTTCTAGGGTGGGATAAGTTGTCAATTGTGGGTAGGTGCGTCAAAGTCAGTGGCGCCAACTTGAAATCAATACTATCGACCTTGTCTATCCTTTTTTGATGGGAGAAAAGTTGGTTCTAGTGACATGGGTGTTGGTGCCACCGAGTTAGATGTCATGATTTACCGATGGAAGAGTCAGTGCTACTGACTCATGCAGACTTGGGTAGAATGAATACATAAACTCGTCATTTTTGGGTGCTATATTGATGCTGCCATCTTAAGGTCGATGCCATCAACTTTGGAATTTTTTTATTTATCTAACAACAAAAGAAGCAATAATTAGGGAAAATAATGTTATAAAATATTATGCCGAACTACATGAACATATAAGAAAGATTGATGCAGAAATGATCATATACCAGTTCGGTGATTAATGAATCAAAAAAGGTATGCACGGAGAAAAATTTGTGAACAAAACTAATCAAATTAGCGCATAAAAATACTAATAATTATGTGTGCATCATATCCCTTAGGCTTGATTAGTGTATGTCCTTTAGAAACAATACTCCTACATTTGGTTGAAGAATTCAGTAAGAAGACAAAACTAATAAACTCAACTATCATAACCATCCTCCACAAATTAGACCCAAACCAGTCATGGACAGTCACAAAGGACATAGTTACTGTACATCAATCAGTGATGCTCAAAATGAATATGTTGACAAAAAAGATCAATGAAAACACAAATAATTTAGAGTAGGAAAACATCATGTCCAATAGGAGACACAGTTTATGGATCATATGAATTCCCTATCTACATTTCCCTAGAATAGACCATAAAATCTACATTGGATGTAGTTTTCATATATAAATGAATGAGGGGATAATCATGGAGGTGGCCTACCATGTAGAGCAATGGTGGATGTTAAAGGTGACATTGTCAAAAAGGGGGAGAATGTTGACCTGTGTTACACATTGTCCATATTTTGATAATGACCTAACCCTTCCATTCATATGTATCTAATATGTTTGTTTAAGATTGATTCCAGGCATTATGTACATGAAAATGATCAAATAGCTCAAGCCCTAGCTTATTTTAGTCCAAGTCAAAAGCAATGTAGATGCACATTTTGGAAAAACACTCCAAGCTTCCTTAGAATATTTTTGTAATCATTTGTATTGATGATATGACTTGTAATTAAGATGGGAAAAAAACCAGGGACGCTTAATTCGAATGTTTGATCACTTAAATATCATTTTGTAAAATTCATTACAGACACTTCATTGATCGAGTTGCAAACTCGACTGATCCTTAATGGATTTTGAGAATGATATTGATTGGTTGAGTTGTCCATCCACATGACTCGACAGATGCCCTTTCTGCCCAAAATTGATTTAAGTGGATCGATCATGTTTGCACCAGGACAAACTCAACTGGTGGCTTAAATTAGCTTTCTTGCACAGTGTAATCAGTCAAGTTATCTTTATTGAAACTCAACCGAATGCATTATTTGGAAAATGTTGAAAAAGTGATTCTAATAGTTGGAGAGTTCCAAAAGTCAAAATTATATATGTTCTAACCCTCCAAATAGCTAGAAAACATTCATAATTATTCCCACACTCTCATGGGTACCCCCAGATATAAATAGGACCTCTTGGAGTTCATTCTAAGGTTGCTCATTCATGCTATTCAAGGTCCTTTCCATAGTTGAGTACTTTTAGTCCACTTGAGCCCCTTTCTCTCTGTCTTTTTTACACTTCATTTTGGTCATATGAGTGAGATAGGACTTGTGTGAGAGTGCTACCTCATTGTTCAATTGTAAAGATCTAAAAGCTTCTCCTTCCCAATCCCTTTCTTTAAGATCATGATGATGAAGTCTTCTCCAAGTGAAGGAGGAGGTGCATGTTTCTTCGAGTTGTAGAAGAAGGTGCTTCAAGATTCTATAAGTGAAGGAGAAGGACAAGGTGAAAGATCCAAGGAGCTGAGTGGGTGAATCCTTCAAGGCTAAATACTATTTCCAAGAAGGGGATCTCCTTTGTGAAGGCGTCCAACTGCTTGTAAGAGTGGGTAAGACCTCGGTGAGGAAGAAGACTAGCTCTTTGATAGGTAAGACCTTGTTTGTAAGGTTTTTGGTTCCCTTGGCCTTAAAGGAAAGTTAGGCATCCTTGTCCCGAAAAAGTAAGGTCATTTTTTTAAACTCTTATAAGTGAATATGATGAGTAGACATGCTTAAGAAATTCTAGAGCTTGACCTCTCTCAGTAGTTGACTGTGAAAACCTCTAGAGGGGGGGTGAATAGAGTTTTATATAGATTTTAAAGTAATTTAAACTCAAACAACCAAAGTAAAGATTAAGAAGAGGAACACAGGTGTTTAGAGTGGTTCCACCTTAGCAAATACTAAGGAGTCAATCCACTACCCGGTTGCTTACCCAACCGGGATTTTGAAAGTACTAAATTTTATTACCTCTCAAGGATATTACATAAAATTTACAATACTTTCCAAACACCCTTTGGACAACCTTCGCCTTGAAGTAGTCTTGCCAACCTCGAAGCAGCCTTCCTTGAAGTAACTTCAAGCTCCCCCTTGAAGTAGCCTTCCTCCCGAAGTAGCTTCCCGTCAAGACATCCTTCTGAAGTAGTCCAAAGTTCCTCCTCTTCACCACGAAGAGCTTCACCCTCTCCAATCCGCAGCCTCCTACCTGGAGTAGCAAGGAGAGTACAAGGAATACTAGGAACAAGAAAGAAATAAGAGAAAATACAACTTATCCTTGAAGCTCAAGGCTTGATTAGCCTAGATCAAGCGTTTGGATTTTCCTAGCCAAGATGATGGACTTGTGATTGCTTAGGGTTAGGAAAATCTAGCCTATAGGACGAGCTTGAGCTAAGAGGAAAGTGGCCAATTTATCACAATGCTCAATTCACAACAGATTGCACAAGAGGGCTCAAGTATTTTCTCAAGTATAGCAAGTGTATCAAGTGAGTTCTAGTGTCCTATGGCTTGTCCTATTTATAGAAATGGCCTAAGTATGCTTAAGGACGTTCTAGATAACTTCTAGGGGTTTCTAAGTGCTTAACTAGCCGTTAGGTACAAGTTTGTTGCTTTTGCAACGGCTAATTACTTTACTCTGCAGTTTCTGTCAGAGATCGTCTCGGTCGAGAAATTGTCGACCGAGACACCTACTCGGTGGAAGTTTTGTCGACCGACAGGCTCTCTGGATCAACGTCTATTTTCATCTGCCAACTAACTTGTCAGTTGTGTCTAACGGCTACTTTGGATCTTTCTCGGTCGAGGAGTTTGTCGACCGAGAGTGTCTCGGTCGAGGAGTTGGTCGACCGAGATAGATCCTGTTTTAAGATTTCAAGTTAGGCATTAATTATGTGTGTGAGTGTGCATAGGTGATCCTATTGAATGGATGACTAAGGTGTTTAGCTAGGGAAAATCCAATGCTTGATTTACATGCGATTCTAAGTACTTGTACATTATATTTCTGTACAAGTTTTTACAATGATTACATTTGCATGAAAATATAAATACTTCTTGTTGAATTTCCCTTATAGGTTTGTCATCCTGCACACTCAAGTAGCTCGTCAGATAAATAAGAATGAAATGTTTGTCATAATCAAAACAAAGGGATTTTATAGATGTCCATTTAGCCAACAATCTCCCCCTTTTTGAAGATGACAAACATTTCCAAAATATAAATAAAGGAAATATAAAACATATAAATGTCATACCTTTAGATTTCCATTTGTAACTTTTCCTCTTGTTTATAAAATGTGTGCTTATTATTCCCAATGAATTATGGAACATGAAATCCAGTTCATTTGGGAATATAGCAACTTTCAATGTAAAGCCAAGAGTATATTTATGAAACTCATTGATTGAATTTGTCATAAATACTAAGTTATAGTTTTATATATCTCTCCCCCTTTGTCATTTCAAAAAGATAACCGTTTTAATAAAAGCTCCCCCTTAATTAGATATCCCATCAAATCTAATAAAAATAAATGTCCATTGAAAAGCCAAAATGATACAATTAAACAAGTATTCGTGTTAAGAACCGCAGATATCAAAGAAAACATCTTCCAAAGGAGTAATAAGCAGTTGCTTCCTAATGCTGTTGAATTGATCTAAATGAAGTGGTTTTGTAAAAATATCAGCCAATTGATTTTCCGTATCAACATGATGAAGGGAAACATGATTCTTTGATATGTGATCCCTTAAGAAGTGATGACGGATTTCAATGTGTTTTGCCCGGCTGTGTAAAATAGGATTATGTGCTAAGTTTATGGCGCTCGTGTTATCACAAAAGATAGGTGTAGATGAAAGTTTAAAACCATAATCGCTTAAAACCTGTTGCATATAAAGTACTTGAGCACAACAAGACCCGGCTGCCATATATTCAGCTTCAGTTGTAGATAGGGCAACCGTATTTTGTTTCTTACTAAACCAAGATACTAAGGCTCTTCCTAATAAGAAACATCCACCACTAGTACTTTTGTGATCAAGTCGACAACCAGCATAATCCGCATCAGTATATGCTTTAAAATCCAAGGATTGTCCTTTTGGATACCATAAACCGAAACAAGTAGTGCCAGCTAGATATCGAAGAATTCGTTTAACTGCAAGAAAATGAGATTGCATAGGTTGAGATTGAAATCGAGCACAAAGACCAACGGAAAACATAATGTCCGGTCGAGAAGCGGTTAAATATAGCAAACTACCAATCATAGCTCGATATAAGGAATCATCAATAGGTTCTCCATTTTCATCCTTATCAATTTTGATAGAAGTAGCCATAGGAGTATTAGCATGTTTGCATTGATCCATCCCAAAGCGTTTTAAAAGTTCTTTAGTGTATTTTTCTTGGCTTATGAAAATTCCTGCAGGCGTTTGCTTAATTTGAAAACCAAGAAAAAATGTTAATTCACCCATAAGGCTCATTTCAAATTCTTTTTGCATAATGTCACGAATTGTGTGCATAATAAATCATTTGAAGCTCCAAAAATAATATCATCAACATATATTTGCACAACTAGGAAATCAGATGCATATGTTTTGAAGAATAAAGTGGAATCTGAATTTCCAATAGAGAAACCATTATCAAAAAGATATGTCTTGAGCCGTTCATACCAATTCCTAGGTGCTTGCTTTAGACCATAAAGTGCCTTTTTAAGTTTATAAACATGGTCACCTTTTTCTGGTATTTCAAAGCCCGGTGGTTGAGCAACATAAACTTCTTCTTGTATGATGCCATTTAGAAATGCACTTTTGACATCCATTTGATATAGCTTAATGTTTTTATGGGCAGCAATATCTAGTAACATCCTAATGGCTTCAAGTCTAGCTACGGGTGCATATGTTTCATCAAAATCTATTCCTTCTTGTTGATTATATCCTTGTGCTACTAATCGAGCTTTATTCCTTATGACTTCTCCTGCTTCATTGAGCTTATTCCTAAAAACCCATTTAGTTCCTATGATGGTTTTGTCTTGTGGTTTAGGAACTAAATCCCATACATCATTTTTAGTGAATTGTTTTAATTCTTCTTGCATGGCTATTATCCAGTAATCATCCTTAAGAGCTTCGAATATCTTCTTAGGTTCAATGATAGAAACGAAAGCCATGTTTACAACATCTTTGAAAGAAGACCGAGTTTTGACTTTATCATTTGGATCTCCAATAATTTGTTCTTGGGGATGATCCTTGATAAGCCTAGGTGTAGGTTGTGTTTCAACTTGGGGTTCCGATATAGAAATTTTCTCACTATCATTGGAAATGGTTGTATTTTTGAATTGATTAGTGAGATCAATGATATCTAGATTTTCAGATTTTGATTCTTCATGAAAAGAGATATGAATGGATTCCTCAACTTTTCTAGATATAGTGTTATATACTCTAAAGGCTTTGCTAGAAGTGGAATATCCCAAGAAGAATGCTTTGTGTGATTTAGAATCAAACTTGTCTCTATCATCTTTGGTATTTAAAATGTAGCATGTGGAGCCAAAAGTATGAAAGTAGTCAACTCGAGGTTTCTTAGAGTGTAGTATTTCATATGGAGTTTTCTTCAAATGAGAGTGAATAGTTACTCTATTAAGCACATAACAAGCAGTGTTTACGGCTTCAGCCCAAAAGGTTTTAGGTGTGTTGTGTTCAAGCATCATGGTCCTAGCCATTTCCTGTAGGGATCGATTTTTCCGTTCTACTATACCATTTTGTTGTGGGGTACGTGGAGCAGAAAAATTATGAGTATACCCTTGAGATGTACAAAAGGTCTCAAATGTATGATTTTCAAATTCGCCACCATGATCACTTCTAATGGTACATATTTTATGTTGTAAAAGATTTTCAATCTTAGAACAAAATTGCATAAAGACATGAATAGTATCATCTTTAGTTGCAATAAAATGTACCCATGTAAATCTACTATAATCATCAACAATAACAAAACAATATCTTTTACCACCAATAGATTGTGTCCTCATTGGTCCAAATAAGTCCATATGAATTAATTCTAAGGATCTACTGGTGCTAAGTACATGTTTTGATTTAAAAGATGTTTTGGTTTGCTTTCCCATTGTGCAAGGTTCACAGTTTTCAGCTTGATCAAAAGACAGAGCAGGTAATCCACGAACAAGATTATATTTCACTAACTTTTTAATAGTGTGCGAACTAGCATGTCCTAGCTTTTTATGCCATAGCTGTAAGGTATTTTCATTTGCAAGCAAGCATTTTCCTATTACTGATTTCATAGAGTTTGGTTTAAGGATATAAAGATTTCCAACTCTATTTCCTTCATAAATGACATTTGTAGTGTTTTCTATCAACAACTTGCAGCAGGTTTTGTTAAATAACACATCATAACCACTATCACATAGTTGACTTACGCTAATTAAATTGTGATGCAATCCATCAACAAGTAGAACATTTTTGATTTCAAGATTTGTTCCAACATTACCTATTCCAACGATCTTGCCCTTACCATTGTCTCCAAAGGTGACCGTTCCACTTTTCTTTTCTTCAAAAGTTTGAAATGCGTCCTTGTTTCCGGTCATATGTTTGGAGCAGCCACTGTCAACTACCCATTCCTGCATTAGAATGTAGATTTTGGTACCCATGTGATGGTCCGATAAGGTTAGAAACTTTTTAATTGCTTATGTGTATAAAAGTTCTGATACAGAAAACCAGTCAGTCGACAATTGTTCGACCGATTTTTGTCTCGGTCGACAATTTGTCGATCGAGCAGGTTACTGTATCACAAGTAAAAACACAGAAAATTTCTCGGTTGACCAATTTTCGACCGAAATAGGTGCTGTAAATTTTTGATTTGTTAAAGACATCCAGTCGGTCGACAATACTTCGACCGACCCAGAGCTCGGTCGACAATACTTCGACCGACAGAGTTTCTGTTTCAGCAATTTGCAGAAAAATAGTAACAATAAGCATAGCACCTTTTGTTGAGATAAGACAATATAAATAGCAAAATTAAGCATTTGGTCATATCTCAACTATATTCCATTCTTCTAAGTTTGGGGTTTTGGGATCCAAACTAAATCGGACTCCTTAGTCTTGTAGGGGCATGAAAAACAATAATGTCCAAGACGTAAGCAGAAATGACAGGTAATAGAGTCAATTTCATTTCTCTTTCTAGTTATTGTGTTCTTGGGTACGAACATAGTTTGAGTCTTTTTGGGTTGGTTTTTCTTTGGAACATATCCCAAACCTTTTCTTCCATTGAAAACATTTCCAACTTTCAATATGTTATCAAGAATATCTTTTCTCCTTAACTTATAAAGTTCTCTTTGTAACGTAGCAATGTCATTCATCTTCTTATGTATATCTTTTCTTGCTTGGTCTAAGTCAGAAGACAATGAATCTTTTTCTTTCACAATATTATCATAGTCCGAATGGTTGCACAAGATAGGTTGAGTTTGATAATCTTGTAGTTTAGCTAGCAAATCAGTCTTTTCTTTTGATAGAAGATCAACATTGGTTTCCAAATTGAGTAGCTTTCTAGTACAATCATCTAAAGATGTTTTTAAAGATACATTTTCAAGATCAATGTTGTTCTTTTCATAAGAAAGTTCATCTAATTTAGCAATGAGCTCATTATTTGATTTTATAGCTTTCTTTAGTTTCTTCTTGGCATCAACATACTTATCATGAGTTTCTTGTAAACTAGTAATTAACTCTTCTTTAGGAAGATCAATAAGGCTTACCTCTTGAGAGTCTTCATTGTCTTCTTTTGCCATTAGACATTCCACATTTTCATCTCCACTTTCACTTTCACTCGTTTCATCCCATGCTGCTTTATAAGCTTTTTCTTTCTTCTTATGTGAACTTTTCTTTCCCTTCTTAGCTTTGGGACATTCATTTTTGAAATGTCCTTTCTTTCCACATTCGAAGCACCTGGGAGTGGAAGAAGAACTAGAAATTTTATTAGATTTAAACCTTCTGTATTTCTTACCGTTGACTATCAATGCTTCTTCTCCTTCTTCTTCACTGGATTCCTCACTCTCTTGTGAGAGAGCTTTTGATGCTTTGAGAGCCACGTCTTTCTTTGGCCCACGTTGATGCTCATGTTCTCTTCTCTCTTCCTCTTCTAGGTCTGCCTCATGAGCTTCTAAGTTTCCGATGAGCTGCTCCATTTTGAGGCGAGTGAGGTCGTTTGCTTCTGCAATAGCTGTCACCTTTGGTTTGTACTTTGGAGGAAGAGATCGAAGTATTTTTGATACCTGATCCTCCTCAAGAACAGGTTTCCCTAAAGCACTCAAACCATTAACAATAGTAGAAAATTTTGAATACATTTCACTAATAGTTTCGTTTGGATCCATACGAAAATGTTCAAACTTGGTTTTAAGCAAACTAACTTTAGAGTTTTTAACTTGAACAGTACCCTCATATGTTATAGATAATCTATGCCAAATCTTATATGCTGTATCACAGTTTGATACTCTATTAAATTCACCTACTGAAATGGAACAATATAAAATGCTTACTGCCTTTGCATTCATTTGGGCCATTTTTACCGTATTAGCATCCCATACTGCGAAATCGTCTTGTGGGAGTGTGTATGGTGTAGATACCATTCTCCAAAGATCCCAGTTGATTCCTTGGAAGTAGAATTGCATCCTTCTCTTCCAGTATTGATAGTTTGTCCCGTCGAATGCCGGAGGTCTAGCAATGAGCGTTCCTTCAATGTTGAGGTGGTTGAGCACTCCATCACCCATTTCTTCAAGACCGTGTTAAGGTTCCTTGAAGCCCTGCTCTGATACCAATTGAAAACCTCTAGAGGGGGGGTGAATAGAGTTTTATATAGATTTTAAAGTAATTTAAACTCAAACAACCAAAGTAAAGATTAAGAAGAGGAACACAGGTGTTTAGAGTGGTTCCACCTTAGCGAATACTAAGGAGTCAATCCACTACCCGGTTGCTTACCCAACCGGGATTTTGAAAGTACTAAATTTTATTACCTCTCAAGGATATTACATAAAATTTACAATACTTTCCAAACACCCTTTGGACAGCCTTCGCCTTGAAGTAGTCTTGCCAACCTCGAAGCAGCCTTCCTTGAAGTAACTTCAAGCTCCCCCTTGAAGTAGCCTTCCTCCCGAAGTAGCTTCCCATCAAGACAACCTTCTGAAGTAGTCCAAAGTTCCTCCTCTTCACCACGAAGAGCTTCACCCTCTCCAATCCGCAGCCTCCTACCTGGAGTAGCAAGGAGAGTACAAGGAATACTAGGAACAAGAAAGAAATAAGAGAAAATACAACTTATCCTTGAAGCTCAAGGCTTGATTAGCCTAGATCAAGCGTTTGGATTTTCCTAGCCAAGATGATGGACTTGTGATTGCTTAGGGTTAGGAAAATCTAGCCTATAGGACGAGCTTGAGCTAAGAGGAAAGTGGCCAATTTATCACAATGCTCAATTCACAACAGATTGCACAAGAGGGCTCAAGTATTTTCTCAAGTATAGCAAGTGTATCAAGTGAGTTCTAGTGTCCTATGGCTTGTCCTATTTATAGAAATGGCCTAAGTATGCTTAAGGACGTTCTAGATAACTTCTAGGGGTTTCTAAGTGCTTAACTAGCCGTTAGGTACAAGTTTGTTGCTTTTGCAACGGCTAATTACTTTACTCTGCAGTTTCTGTCAGAGATCGTCTCGGTCGAGAAATTGTCGACCGAGACACCTACTCGGTCGAAGTTTTGTCGACCGACAGGCTCTCTGGATCAATGTCTATTTTCATCTGCCAACTAACTTGTCAGTTGTGTCTAACGGCTACTTTGGATCTTTCTCGGTCGAGGAGTTTGTCGACCGAGAGTGTCTCGGTCGAGGAGTTGGTCGACCGAGATAGATCCTGTTTTAAGATTTCAAGTTAGGCATTAATTATGTGTGTGAGTGTGCATAGGTGATCCTATTGAATGGATGACTAAGGTGTTTAGCTAGGGAAAATCCAATGCTTGATTTACATGTGATTCTAAGTACTTGTACATTATATTTATGTACAAGTTTTTACAATGATTACATTTGCATGAAAATATAAATACTTCTTGTTGAATTTCCCTTATAGGTTTGTCATCCTGCACACTCAAGTAGCTCGTCAGATACATAAGAATGAAATGTTTGTCATAATCAAAACAAAGGGATTTTATAGATGTCCATTTAGCCAACAGACTGACTCTCTCCTTGTTTGGAGAGTAAAACCACTCAAAAGTAGCTTGTTCAATAGGTTGCTTCAATTTCTCTCATTCTTGCTATGCATGTTTAGATTGCCATCAAATTGACTATTTCAAATTATTCCTATTTCAAGTAAATTGAAGGTCTAACTATGTTTGTGCAAGTTTTGAATCTCTAATCACCCCCCCTAGAGCCCTTTAATCCAACAAGTGGTTTCAGAGCCACGGTCTTCTTCGACATATATCCCACGAGATGAGAAGATGGGCGACAACCTACTTGGGTCCCTCAACCTAGAGGGAAGATTCTCCATGAGACCCTCGGTCTTAAATGACACCAATTTCCTCTACTATAAATGATGGATGAACTACAACATGTGGAAAGTGGTGATTCTTCCATACAAGGAGCCAACAGGTGATGTAGCTACTTGGGATGAAGATATGGTCAAGAAGGCACAGATCAATACCAAGGCAATAAGCATCATCTATGCTGCCCTCACTCTCTCCGAGTTCAACCAGATCTCATCTTGGGACACAACTAATGAGATTTGGAACAAGTTGTACGTCACTTATAAAGGCACACAACAAGTCAAGGAATCTAAGATTTACATGCTCAATGGAATGATTGAAAACTTCAAGATGGTCAAGAAGGAAAGAGTGGTTGTTATGTACTCAAGGCTTATCACCATCATTAATGGACTTGCAACCTTGGGACACACCTTGGATAGAGGGAAAATCAAGTCCAAGATCCTAAGGTCTCTTCCCAAGAGATGGGAACCCAAGGTGACTTCAATTGTAGAAGTTAGAAGCCTTGGAGACTTAGATACCGAGGAGCTTATTGGAAACCTTTAAGACCATGAGCCAATGCTAGAAAAACAAGAAGAACATGACAAGTAAGATGAGAAGAAATCAAAGAAGATGAAGGACAATGCATTCAAAGCTCAAGTGGAGGCAATGATTCTCCAACAAAAGCTTGCTTGTCGATCCTCTCCACCTTCCTCAAGTGAAGATGATGGCTGTAGTGATCATGAAGAAAACTACTCCAACGGAAAGCACTTTAAGGGAAAGTCTTCCTCATCCTTAACTCATAGGGGCTATGAATGAGGACAAAAGGGGTACTACAAGAATGAATGGCCAAAGGCCAAGAAGAGCAACCAGAAGAGCAGCCACAAGAAGAAGTATGACTATAAGAAGGAAGTCAGGTACAAGAGGAAGTACAATAAAGAAAAAAGGAGCAAGGATGCAACTCATGCAGCTTGGGAGGAATCTTCCTCTAGCAGCTTAAGCTCTGATGAAGGATAATGCCATTTGCACTCATGGCCTCCACAAGTGAAGAAATTGGTGAGGTAAGTGAGGTAAGCTTGCATGAGTTACCCAAAGAAACTCTTATTGATATGCTTAATGCTATCCGCTCTTCTTACTCTGAATGTAAATCTAAGAAGGAGAGGTTGGGTAAGATCATTGGTAACTTATATGCTAAAATTGATATTCTTGATCAAAATGAAAAGTTGCATCTTGATAGCATTGATACCTTGCAAGAGCAGTTTCTTTATCATGAGCTCCAATACAATGGAGTTGAAGTTGAGAATGGTGTCTACCTTAAGAACATTAATAGTCTTAAGTAAGAAAATAAAGCCCTAGCATATAAGCTTTCTTCGCTTGAAACTGAAATTAATGATCCTAAGCTTGCTTGTAATACTACTAAGGGTGAAAATTAAAATTTATCTTGATGAGCTTGTTTTTCTTAGAACTGAAAATGCTAGGTTTCTTGGTCAAATTAATGATCTATCTTCTAGACCTATTTTTACTAGCAATAATGTTTCTTCTATTTCTTTGAAAAGAGATTCTTATTTGACTAAATCCCTATGCTTAGAGGATGACCTGCTGCATTCTAATGATGATATTGCTCATTTATCTTCTACCGTTGTCACTCTTACTAATGATAATCATAAATTGAGAGCCACTTTGCAAACTTTCCTCAAAGGGAGAATTCACCCAGTGAAGTTAAGGATAACTCCACAAAACATAGTGGTACGAGTGGTTTAGGATATGAGGGTGCTTCAAAAGGAAAAGGCAAAGGCAAGTGTAAGAAGAAGAGCAAGGGACCTCCAATCTTCCATGGAGAGTCTTCTAGATATACGAACCCTATGGTGTGTGTTCATTGTAAGAGTGATGACCACTATTCTACTTATTGTCCTTACATGCAGAAAAGTACCAACCCAAAGATGAAGTGGGACCCAAAGATAAGCTCAGATCCCAAAGTTTGAATTAGGCACTGATTATCTTCCTTTCTTATAGGTTAAAGGAAAATGGATTGTTGATAGTGGTTGTTCAAAACACATGATGGGGGAATTAGTCATTTCAATCAATTCACCAAGAAGAAAGGAGGATTGGTGACATTTGGGAATAACAACAAGGATAAGGTAATAGGTGAGGGTGATATAGGTGATTCACTAAGCATCAAGAATGTATTTCTTGTGGATGCCCTACATCACAATTTAATAAGTGTTAGTCAACTTTGTGATAATGGTAATCTTGTTCTATTTACTTTGTCAGAATGCTTGCTTCTAGATTCCCTCTCCTACAATGTCATATATAAGGGAATTGGAAATGGTAATCTTTACATTATTGTTCTTGACTCTATTAAGCCTATTGTTGGTAGATGTCTTGTTGCCAATTCAAATGATATTTCTTTATGGCACCGTAGGTTTTGTCATGTAAATATGCATCAAATGAAGAAGTTGAGCAAAAGGGATTTGGTCAAGGGAGTTCCTAAATTGGATTTTGAAAAGGATGAGGAATACCAACCTTACACCCAAGGGAAGCAAACCAAGTCCTCCTTCAAATCAAAAGGAGTCCTTAGCACTAAAAGAGTTCTTCAACTTCTTCACATTGATCTATTTCGACCAATGTGTATGAAATTGCTTTGTAGTAGCAAGTATTTTCTTATGATTGTCGATGACTTTTCTCACTATACTTGGACCTTCTTTCTTGTTTCAAAAAGAGATACTCTCGATGTTTTCATGACTTTTAGTAAATGAGTTTAAAATGAAGCTTCTTGGCAGATTGTTTCTATCCATAGTGATCATGGGGGAGAGTTTGAATATGATTTGCTTGAATGGTTTTGTGAAGAATTTGGCTATGCACATAAATTTTCTTCACCTCGAACACCTCAACAAAATAAGGTCATAGAGAGGAATACTATGTCGCTATAGGAGATGTCTAGGACTATGCTTCTAGAGTATGACACTCCAAAGAAGTTTTGGGCCGAAGCCATTAGTACTTCATATTTTGTGTAAAACTGGGCTTTCACTCATCCTTCTTTGAAAATAAACCCCTATGAGCTATGGCGTGGTAGAAAGACTTCCATTGACTTCTTTCATATTTTTGGTTGTCCTTGTTTTGTTTTTAACACCAAGGAATCCCTTGACAAGTTTGATCCAAAATCTTACTAAGATTTCTTTCTTGGCTATAGCACTACTAGCAAGCTTTATAGTGAATTTAACATTGAATTGTATAAAGTAGAAGATTCTATCAATTTTTAGATTTGTTGAGACTAACCCCTCTATTTCCAAGAATAATATTGATGATGATATTGCAGATAAGGTGATCCATCACTCGAAAGAGCTCAACATTGGTGAAAAAGAAAAGGAGGCATTAGTTGATGAAGAAGAGAAGAATTAAGAAAAGAAGGATCCAACCCCCTTCTTTGCAAAGCATCATCCTAAAGAGCTCATTATAGGAAATCCTTTTAAAAGGGTGAAGATGTGGGCTATCTAAAGAGCAAGAAAACACCTTCATCTCTTAGCTTGATCCCAAAGATGTCAAAGCAGCCCTCAAGGATGAAGAATGGATCCTCTCCATGAAAGAAGAGTTGGAACAAATCGAGAAGAACCAAGTGTGGATCTTGGGCCAAGACCAAGTGATAGAAATATCATTGGCACCAAATTGGTCTACCGCAACAAGCTTGATGAAAGCAAAAAAGTGGTAAGAAACAAAGCAAGGTTAGTTGCTCAAGGCAACAATCAACAAGAAGGTATATTTTTTATGAAACATATGCACCTATAGCTAGATTTGAGTAAATTAGAATGTTGCTTGCTTTTTCTAGTCACAAGAATTTTCTATTTTATCAACTAGATGTTAAAAATGTGTTTTTGAATGGTACAATTGAGGAGGAAGTATATGTTTCTCAACCTTCAGGCTTTGAACATGATAACTTGCCTAACCATGTTTATTTGTTATAAAAAGTTCTCTATGGTCTCAAACAATCGCATCGAGCTTGGTATGAGAAACTAAAGAACTTTTCACTAGACAATGTCAATATCATGGGAAAAGTCCATTCTACCTTGTTTCTAAAACACACTTCTAGCAAATTCATAATCATTCAGATTTATGTTGATGATATTATCTTTGGTGGGACTGATCTTGATCTTTGTAAGGAGTTTAGTTCTTGTATGAAAAGTGAGTTTGGGATGAGCTTGACATGGGATCTTACAGTCTTCCTTGTCTCTCAAATCAAGCAAACAAAGAATGGGAACTTCATCAATGAAGGTAAGTGCACAAATGAACTACTGAAGTGCTTGGGATGGAGAACACCAAGCCATTGGACACCCCCATGTCAAACACCACGAAGCATGACAGATATGAAGAAGGAGAAAAGGTAGATGAGAAGCTCTATAGAGGTATGATTGGAAGTTTACTTTGTTTAAATGCCTCTAGATCTGATATAATGTTTAGTGTTGTCTTGTGTGCTCACTTTCAACCAAGTCCTAGTAAATCACATCTTATAGAGGTTAAGAGGAATTTAAGGTATCTAGCCAAAACCCAAATTTTTTTACTATGGTATCCCAAGTCAAGGGACTTTACTCTTACTACTTATAGTGATGTTGATTATATAGGTTGTTTGATTGATAGAAAGTGCACAAGTGGCTCTTGCTCCTTCCTAGGACCTTGCTTAGTCTCTTGGTTCTCCAAGAAACAAAGCATTGTGGCTCTTTCAACTACCAAGGCTGAATACATTGTAGTTAGAAGTTGTTGTGCCCAAGTCCTATGGATGAAGCAAATGCTCCAAGACTTTAACATTCATTTTGATGCTTCTCCTATCTATTGTGATAATATTAGTGCAGCTAACTTATCTTACAATCCTATATTACATAGTAGACCTAAACATATAGAGGTTTGTCATCACTTTCTTTCTGAACACATTTCCAAAAAGGATATTTATATCACACATGTGGATACAGAGAATCAACTTGTGGACATTTTCACTAAACCTCTAGCTAGAAAGAAATTTGCCTTTATTAGATCAAAACTACTTATAACTTCTCTTGATGATATTGACATGCCTTCTAGCTATTTGTTATCTTACCTATTTGTTTCTTGCTTAAAAAATGGATCATCTCTTGCTTGATATGTGCGCTATAATTGTTTTGTTTCTTGTCTTGTTTCAATATTTTTGGGTTATCACAAAATTGTACCATATGATGAGTGAAATGTGCCCCAATATGTCCAAAATGCATAATAGACTAAAGAAATAAATTTAATTAGCATCCTAGAGGCTAGGAATTAAAATTTCATGTTTTTGGACAGGCTATCTATCTATCGAGTTGTCAACTCGATCGATCCCTTAGCTAAAGGTTATATGAAAATGCCGATAGGTCGAGTTTCCTAAACTTAGAACTCGACCGATGGATGAGATAGACCAAACTTAAAAAGGGTTCAACCAACATTTCTCCCTCTCAATGATAGAAAAGTCGATCGATTTCCCACCTCTAGCTCCCTTAACCTTCAACCCCAGGTTTGCACACCCTCTCACTTGCCTAGCCTAGCCTTCCTTGCCTCTTCCTACACCCATATAGGTGGTTAGACGACCAGCTGGTGAGGTTCTCTCTCTCTTTTGGTTGCTTGCGCTTCTCAACCCGATCCCATGGCCTCCAACCTTAGAAAGAGAGTCATTCCTAGCAAAGCTAACCCTTCCTCCTCTAATATTAGCCTCTTAACCTATGATGGCACCCCTTTTGTCTCCTCTAAAGACCTAAATTGGTATAAAGAGCTCCTTTCTAGGAACTCTTTTCCATTTAGAACTGATGCATTGTTTATTTGTCATTTTCACAGGTTGTTTTTGTATTAATTTTTGTGCACTTTTTGGTCAAATCTCATATTAATTGTGCATGATTTACTTTTATTATATTGTGATACTCATTTGCATCAAATATGCATAATTTCAATGTTTCCGAATGACTTAATCTATTTACATAGCTTATGTTCGGATTTTATGCATTTCAAGTGATCGCACAAGGATCGACACTTCTCAATACTACCAACTTTGGAGTCGGTGGTACCAACACATGCCCATGTTCTAACAAAAAGAAACTGAGAAGACTAGATAGTACCAACATTCAAGTCGATACTACCGACATTGTTACATCATTTTTGTCAAAGAATTTTGAAGCAATTCAATACTATCAATTTCCAGGTCAGTATTAATGAAAACTTTATAGGTGGCCATGAAATTAGAGGATTCGATAGTAATGACATGTCGGGATCAGGCATATTTGAAGGCTTTATTTAATCCAACGGCTGAGGTTCTAACTTGCCCTAAGTCATGCCTATTAGGGGAAGTGTGGCCAGACCCAAACATTTCATCTTTTTCCATTGTACGACAACTAGGAGCAAGAGGAGGAGATACCTTATAAGAAGGAAACATTTTGGACAATCCAGGCACTTCCAGAGGACATAATCGTAGGCAGAAGGTAGCAAATCAGCATGTGTGCGAGAAGGGATCGTTTGAACCGTCTACTTCATGGGTTCTTCATGTTCTCCACATTTTTTCTTTCTCGTTTGATGTTTTATTTGACTATGGAAATCATGAGGGGCTAATCCCCACATTCCTTAGGACCCGAGAGTAGCCCGGTTATGGATTCTATTTGACTCTTATGCATTAATTCATCAATTGTTCTTAATTTCTAAATTTATTTCTATTTAAATGAATGAACTACCCATGCTTGATCACCATAGGTAGTTCTTGGACTGTTACTTGCTTTGAAAAAGAATAATTAATGGTCGAAACTTCATAAAAATACACGTTCTATAAACCCCTTTGAGAGCGGTGGTTTAAAAATATGAGGAGATTACCCAGAGCATCCAATAAAGCACCTATCTAATAACACAATCGATATGAGAGTGGGGTTGGTATCAGGTTAGGTAGTGAACTACACCGTGAGAGCAGGTAATTCTTGCTAAAGGATCTTAATCTAGGGTTAGGAGGGATTTTTATTAATGTATTAAGGTTGAAGTGCAATGTTAACCGTGGTCAAACAAATATCCTAAGGAATTTGCTAAGACTGAGAACAACAACCAATAATTTAGATTTATTTTCTATTTTAGATAATTAACCCAATCATTCAAGTTTCTTTGGCGTAAGCTAATCGTATTATAGTTAATAATAGTTTCTGAAGTCACATTTCCCTATATTTGACATCCGAGCCATATTGGCCTATATTACTACGATAGCGTATACTTGCATTTTGAGCGTGTAGAAAATACCTATCAGGTTTTTGGCACCGTTTCTGAGGAAACAATAACTTTTGCACTATGAGTGTTATAGTCAACCATTCTAGGCTGACCCTTTTATTTTATTTTTATTCATTCAGAGCTGAATTTTAAATATTTTTATTATTTCTACCTTTAGTACCGTGTTCTCACAACCATTTTTACTACTTGCAGGTACTAGTGTATGGTGCATACCTGAGCCCATGACTATGGAGAGTCATCCCCATCGGGCTTAGGTCAAGTAGAGTTCCTACACATAGGACGGGAGTACAGAGGATCAGTGGACATATTTAATCAGACTCCACCACCTATACCTCCACTAGAAGAACCTGAGCTACTAGAGGAACCTAAGCCAACAAAAATGGGTGACCAAGCAAAAGAACAGACAAACTGGGGAAGGATCAAGGCATCTTCTTCAACTGCTCAAAAAGGGCCAATCAAAAGACAACCCATCAATGTCAGAAGCTACAAGATTGATCAAGGGTTGGTGTCATTAGTTAAATAATAGGCTTTTCATGGCCACAACTCTGAGTATACGATGATGCCTATCAACAATTTCGTCAGAAATTTTGATATGATCAAGATAGATAGGGTATCAGTGACTGGCATATACTTGAAGAAATTCCCATCATCATTGGTGGTGGTAGTGCTAAGTCTTGGTTTCATAACCTTGACAATGAGTGCATAGAAACTTGGGAACAAATGATTGATGCTTTCTTCGAGCAATACTTCCCACCTCAAAAGACAAATGACTTCACAAGAAAATCCATAACTTCAGACAACAAGATGATGAGTCATATTCTGATGCATGGGAGAGATCCATAACATGTTATGGAAGGTCCCTCACGATGGTATCAAATTGTTAGGATAAGTGAATATTTTCTACTGTGGTCTACATAAGGGAGAAAGGACTACGCTTGATAGCGTATGAGTGGACTTCTTCATCAACAACAAGCCAGCCCGCTGTCATGAAATATTAAAGAACATGTCTAAGAATCATACTTGGGGAGATGAGAGAGAGCACCTTGCAATCCTTAAAAGTGCCAGGGAGTCTAAGGTTATTTCAACAATAAATGAGAAGTTGGACTTGATTGCTAAAAAGTTGTGTGCAAAAGATGGAAATTCTTCAGTAGGGGAAGATGAGGAGTGCAAGTTTGTACAACAACAACAACAATTTAGGAATAATGACTACTCTTAGAGGAAGCATCCCAATAATTTCTAGCAAGACCCATCTCAGGCACAACAGAATAAGCCACAACATCTTGGTGGTCAACAACAGGACATGGGTCCTGGTAAAATTGACTGCATTGAAGAGATGCTTGGGAAGTTAGTAAGCCAAAATGAAGTGCTTATCAACCAAAATCAAAGAGAGATACAGAACCAAGGAGTGTCGATTCACTGTATAGAAACACAAATTTCTCAAATTGTAGTAGAAGTGGCTTCCTTGAACAAGCCAGGACAACAAGGGTTTCTGGAGAATACTAATGTACCTTGTAGAAATCAACAGGTCAAGGTAGTTTTACTTCATAGTGGCAGAAAATTGCTAAATGATACACCATCTAGTTCAGATGTAGGAGAGGCCACATGTTCTAAAGACAAGGCAGTGATTGTAGATACAGTGGAACCAGATATTGTAGCAGAAGAAAAGACAACTAAGGGAGAGGTTGATGAGATAAAGGAAACAAAAAAATCATATATCCTGCCTCATCAAAGGAAAGTGGTAAAGTTAGTGCCCTTTCCAAATAGTATGAAAGCAACTAAGGCAGATCAACAATTTTAGAAATTTTTTGGACAACTTTAGAAAATTGCCTATCAATATCCCTTTGATTGATGCAATCGAGCATATTCCTTCATATGGAAAATTTATAAAGGATCTGATCAATTTACCCAAGGCCCTAATCGGTTTAGTAGAAGAAGTACCTCTTTTAAACTTTTAAGATGTTCCTCATGTGTTGAAGAATCATGAGAATGAAAATGATGTAGAGGTATGGCTACCACAAGCCTGAGTACCAAGAAAGAGCTGATAAAGCAATGTATGTGCATTAACACCTAGTTTATGTGCAATTTACCCAAAAACCAGGGTTCAATATGCAAATTACCACTTCAAAATAGTCCCTAATGTTTCTTGGAATCATGTAAAGCAAAGAAAATGAGAGGGGCATCTCATTTGTACCTCTTTGAAGGAGAGAAAATCTTGATATTCAAATAATCAAGATTTAAGAATGATTGGAATTATAATTCAATATAATGCAAAAATAATTATATTAATTGGATTGCCCTTCAACCAAAATTGTAGAGGTTGAAATCCACATATATGGACGTCCTTGTGCCTTGTAAAGGCAAAGGAAATATCTACATGAGTGGAGAACCCACTCACATTAAGAAAATAAAAAGAAATGTCCACTAACTTATGGATATTATTATTATAAGGATTAAGGTGCTTAATTTGCTTTTCTTTAAATCATTAATAATTGAGAGGGATAAGAGGCAATGGAGATAGACTTGTAAATAGGGAAGGGAAGGGGGCAAGTGGCAAGGAAATGGAGGAGATAATCCCTACTTTCTCTCTCTTAAATGAATTTTCAATAAAATTCATATATATGCTCCTTTATCCATGAGTTGAAAGGGTAATTTCGAAACCACTTTCACTTCTTGCTTGAAAAAATGACCAAGGGATATTGGAGCAACAGGAGGACGACCCCCAACCTGTTGGTAAGCTTCTTGACCTTCTTTCACCTTGATTTCATGGTGGAAATCACAAATCAATGCTTGATTTCTTCTTTTCTTCACTCAATCTTCAATTCTAGCCAATCCTTTTCACTCAAAAGCTTGAGGAACAAACCTTGTGGTTTGAGAAAGATTCTTCCACCATTGTTGACGTGAAGCTCCAAGCTTTGAAGCTCAATTGAAGGCGGGTTACTAACCCCTATTCATTGTTATTGAATTCAATTTCTCAATCAATTATGTTCAATTGCTCTTCTTGCAATTCCTTTGATTAGTTGATGCAACTACCATGATAATGGTAGTAGTTTTCGATGGACTAAGGCTTGATGATGATGACATAATCTTAGGCACACATTCCAACAAGTTTCTATTGCAAACAGTTTTAAGACCTTGGTCCAAACGATTTCACCAAACTATTTGGAGACCAAACGGTTTGCAAACCTTTTGGAGGTTTGGATCCCAAACCATTTGGAAGGGTTGACCATTTGGATGGGTTGACCATTTGAGGTTAGGAACCTAGTACATGTTGGATGATTATCCAATGGATCCAATTGATTAATTAAATGTATGAACAATCCTCCAATTAGAAACCCCAATCGACTTGTTGAAAGAAAACTTAATTGATCCATTCAATTTCAAGACTAATTGGACCAAGCGGTCTTGAGACCGTTTGAGTCCAAATGGTCTTGAAACCGTTTGAGTCCAAATGGTCTTGCAACCATTTGGGATCAAACGGTCTCAAGACCATTTGGAGGATTATTGGTTGAACCTTGATTGATGGATAGAGATCTAATGGCGTTGATTGATGAATCCTTCAATCGCCTAATTGATGACCAATTCAATGGTGCAAATCATATTCAATTTGATTGATGAATGTCCAAAGTGACCCATTCAGTTTTGAGGCTGGTTTGACCCAAACGGTCTTGAGACTGTTTGATTCCAAATAGTCTTGAAACTGTTTGGGGTCAAATGGTCTCAGGACCGTTTGGAATCTAAACGGTTTCAAAACCGTTTGGAGTGAAAAAGGTCAAAACCGATTGGATGATTCAAGGTGATCAAATTGATTGGAAATTTAAAGTGATGGTTGATCCATTGATCCAATGGTTGATTATGATGATTATCAATGATAGGAACAAAGGTTGAAACCCTAAAGTACCTAGATGATCAGTATCCTTAGAATGGTTAACCCCAAAAGCTTATAGATGCAATAACTCAATACACTATGTCAACCATAAGTGTATGTACTTGAAATGATGGGTTGACCTAATTAAAGCAAGTTTTGTGTAACTAACATCCTAGGGAAGATGAGAGAAAAGTATTCATACATGAGTATTAATCATGTAGTGATTAGGGTATGATCCATAGTGAAGAGATCATAAAACCCTAATTGTATAGGTTAATGAACCCTAATCCTAGTTCAGGGCAATTCTGAATGAAACCCTAATCTAGGGTAATGTTGTAACTTTAATTAAGGGTGATGATATGAAAACCTTAATTATGGGAAATTGAATTTGAAACCCTAATTAGGATGAATAGTAAACCCTAATTGTGGGTGATTGAATATAAACCCTAATCTAGGGTGATAATATGTGGAACCCTAATTTAGGGTGACGTTATGTAAAACCCTGGTATATTAATGTGATGTGGAACTCAAATCCAGGGTGATGCTATGTAATGCTATATGAAACCCTAATCTTGGGCAATATGGTGATAAACCATAACCCTGATCTGGATAATGGGATGTGTAACCCCAATTGACCGAAATGGGAAACCCTAACCCTAGTGAGGGAATAGTGGTGTTACCCTTGAATAGTGATACTATATTTGTTTTGCATGGTGCTGATATGAAATTGATGTAACTATTATCATCTGTACTAACCATGCAGGTATCATGAGATGATGAACATAGCCAGGTGTGAGCTATGTTGTTTTATTTATTAAAATTGGTATTGGGCCTTATGTGCCATAATATGCCTTGTTGCCCTAGTAAGAGGTAATAAGAGAATTAATGGGCCTTAAGTGCCATGAGAGATGCTTGTGTAACAAGTATAATGTTTACCTTGGTCAGATGACCTGAAGGTGATAATTACCTAAAAAAGTGGTAACAATGCTCAGTGATGAGTTAAAGGTTTGAATAGCCAGAACCATATGATTATGGCATTGAGTTTGTGAAGGGATGAGTATTCCAGTATTGAAATGAGGGACTGAGATCCCAATGTCTTATAAAGACTGAGAAGTAACTGATGAAAACAATACATGTTTCTTTGTAGCATTTTTCCTAATAAGTTATGTTTGAAAACTTGACTGATGCTAAAAGAATATGATAATGTACTTAATCAATCAAGTGAAATCTTTTCATGTAGTGCTCTGGCCATAGATCCATCATTGTCAGTAGTTGGTGATGGTGAAATAGGTTTTCCTACGGGATCTCCTGGAGTTCGCATATTTTTGAATATGTGGGGGTCGATGGGCGAAAATATCCTTACGTCCTAATGGGGGTATTGATGGAAGGTAAACATTAAACCTCTCAATCCTTCATTATATGTTCTGGGATGGATGTATCACAAATCTCCCGATGATGTTAATGCCAGATCGATGGAGGTAAACACGAAATCTCTTGATTGCGAAGAGAGTGCAGCCGTCGTTGTAGCTCTATAGTGAAGATGTCACTATACCCTGGCAAGCTATATAGCAGAGACACATGATGTCCTGCATGTGATCTCACACTGACCAAGATGTGGGAGGTCATGGAAGTCAACTCTTCCATTGACTTTGTATGGTACCGATTTCGACTTCGCAATGGTCGGTTGGAGTATGAGCGGTATACCTCATCTCCTCAGAGCTTAAGTATGTTTGTAAAATGTAATCAGTTGTGTAGCGTATTTGCATAAGATTGAAATACGAGAACCATTGGTTGATGCTATCTTGCTTAGCATGTCCTTGATACACAAATGTTACTTATGTTCCTTAATTCTGTATTGAATAAGAGACATGCTGCCTTATCGAGTTATAGCTGAAATACTTGAATAGGAATATTGCTCTAATCTGCATAGATATTGATTTATCTGCTATTGAAATATATAATTCCACTGTTCAATTTATTTCTATTAAACTGCAATAATAATGTTTTCGGCAGAGAGTTATATTTCTCGCTGGGGCAATTTATAATTGTCTCACCCCTGTGGGATCCAACTTTTTAGGTAGACGCCAAAAAATAGGTAGGAACCCTACAGCCGATGAAGAGCAGCAGCAACAACAGGGACAACAGTAATCCTTCAAGTGGAAATACTGGTTGTCAAGCTTTGTATATAAAGTCCTATGTGTCGTCTCTATACTCTCAGGTCCTAGGAGTCTGTGGATAGTGTTTTTATAATCAATCTGAGATTTTGGTTTGAATGCCTCGAGGATTTTGTTACTTGTACTTTTTAGCAAAGCAATGATGTTTATTTATTCCTCGAGAAGAGATGATACATGGAATGTACTTTGTGAACCAGTATGTAAATATAATAATGTGGTTCTTGTTTAAAGAGTTTTCCTGAGAATGGATCTCTTTGTAAATGGTTTTAATTTTTAGTGATTTTTAGTAATCCATTGCTAATGACCGCTTCTGCTTAGTTAATCATGTTTATGTGAGTTGGATGTCACAGTTACAAGCCACAAAAGATATGATTCTAGAAATGAGCAGAGGAAGGCTGACACTAGGAAGCAGAGAGGAGTGATTCAAAATCTTGATGCTTGAGCCTACACAGACTACCAAGGCTAAAGCCTAGTGTCATATGTTGCATCATGTTCAAGAAAATATGTCATTATTTCTGGGAAAGCCGTTTCTTGAGATGGCTCATGTGATGACACAAGTCCACAAAGGCACACTGGCGGTGGACATCTTGGACAACACAAAGGAGATATCTTTAATAAAGGCAGTGCAACATCCAGACCATAAAGAAGAATATTTTTGCCCAACAACAAGTGAGGAGGCAATCTCTACTTCTCTGGAGCAAGTATATTCACATCTACCTTTAGAGGCATGTCTCATGAATATGGTAGATGATTATACTAAGACACTATTCTTTAGAGAAGTGTGTCTTGCTTATAAAGACCCGGCCATGCTATTATACCAAACATTTTGAGGATCTGAGACCACCCCCACCTCTATTGATCCCTTCTTTGCTGAGTCCCCCAAAGTTGGAGCTGAATCCATTAACATCTCATTTGAGGTACATTTTATTGATGGTAGAGGAGAAACTTCTAGTCTTAATCTCATATTCACTAAGTGTTTGATAAGAAAAGCAATTGCTTGGGGTTTTAAAGAACCAGCATGCTACATTCGGCTGGTCCATAACAGATATGAAGGGGATCTCCCCTAGTTTTTTTCAACACAAGATCAGACTGGAGGGAGGAGCCAAAGCCATAGTGCAAACTCAATGTCGAATCAACCCCATCATGACTGAGGTAGTGAAAAAAGAGGTAGTGAAACTTTTATCTGCAGGTATTATATATGCTATCTTTGATTCAAACTGGGTTAGTCAGGCCAGGTCCCTAAAAAGGGGGTATAACAGTCACTACTAACTCTAATGATGAGTTGATTACCACTAGACTAGTAACAGGGTGGTGTGTTTGCATAGACTATAGATGGTTGAACGTCGCCACGTTAAAAGATGATTTTCCACTCCCTTTTATTGACCAGATTTTAGAATGGCTTGTCGAACACTCTCAATTTTGTTTCCTTGACAATTATTCGGGATACAATCAGATTTTCATCGAGCCATGAGATAAAGAGAAGACGACCTTCACTTGTCCTTATGGCACATTTGCATATCGTTGTATGTCGTTCAGTCTTTGCAATGCATCAACCACTTTCTAACGATCTGTGCTTGCCATTTCTTCTAATATGGTGGAGCGATGTCTAGAAGTGACTATGGATGATTTTTTGATGTACGGGGAGTCCTTTGATGATTGCCTTGACAATTTAGATAAAGTTTTGCAAAGATGTGAGGACATTCACCATATGTTGAATTGGGAAAAGTGTCACATGATGGTGAGTGAAGGAATTGTCCTGGGATACAAGGTGTCCAATAGAGACATGGAGGTAGACCTGGTCAAAATAGAGGTGATCTCCAAACTACCTCCAATGTCATCAATGAAGGGAGTAAGGAGCTTTTTAGGACATGCCAGATTTTACCGCCGCTTTATCAAATATTTTTCCAAGATTGCTAAACAGCTCTCAAAGTTGTTAGAAAAGGATGTTGACTTTAAATTTGACGAGCTATATTTGATATCTTTCGAGGTGTTGAAGGAGAAGCTGGTCTCTGCACCCATTGTCTAGGCTCCAGTTTGGAGCCAACCTTTTGAGTAGATGTGTGACACATCATATTACACAGTAGGGGCTGTTCTAGGCCAACACTGAGATAAAGTCCATGTTGTCATCTATTATGCGTCTAAAACTTTAAATGATGCCTAACTAAATGATAGAACAATTGAAAAGGAATTGTTGACGGTTGTTTTATCTTTTAAGAAATTCTGTCAATATTTGATTGGGGCCAAGGTTATGGTATGGACATATCATGTAGTGACGTGGTCTATTATCGCACTAACAAACTCACCCAGGGCTGAAATCCCTGAGTTTTTAACAAAAACCTTATGCAATAATACCACCCGCAAGCGGACGAGTCTTATCACAGTATAGTTGAGGATCGAATCCCAAGGGACAACATTTTTAAGAATCTTTTACTAGTCGAATCTAGTTGAATCAAAACTAATATTTAGAACAAGGTTGGTTGATTTGAGTTTAATTAAACTAAATGCAAGGAAAGTAAAGAGCAGGATTAAAAGTTGATTAAAGATTAATGATATGGAATCACTGGGCTGGTCCCGGGTTTCATCGCCACTATACATGCAAACACTTCCAATCACAAATATCCAGGCAAGATATAACTATCCAAATAGAGCTGCTGCAAAACCCCCCATATGGGCGTCCGGTTCGTGTAAGCATCACCTTAGGTATCAGATGTCTCGTCACCATCCATATCACATACTTACAGCTATGAAGATACAAATATCCAACTGAAGCTGCAGGCCCCCCTTAGCGGGCGTCAAGCACACAGAAGTGTCACCGTGGGCTAGATGCCTCGCCACCTCACGAATCACACACTTATGACTTCAGGGAATCCCATACGATTTCTCATCAGGGAGTCAACCGCGTTAATCGACATTCAAATCCTATATATTGAAGTTGTCGCAACATAGGAAAGAACACGATAAATGCAAGCAGGTGATCAATTCACAAGCACACATTGACGACTAACAACGAAATGAAAAGTTATATACATGCCATGGAATGTTTAATGAAAAGACATATAAGCATGGGCAGCGGGGCTAGTCCCCGCACCCCAACGAAAGGAGATTACTCACTCATAGTGATAGAAACAAGGAAAACAAGAGGGAGAGAAGATTCCCTAAGAGCATGGTGAAGAAGATGATCACATCTCGCTAGAGAAATAGTCTTCTACACAACGTCGGGGCAGATCTGGATGAGGAGGGAAGAACACCACGGCAGCCGAGGCAGATCTTCTCTCTCCACCTTCTCTTTCTTCTCATAGTCCTCGCTCGCAGCAGGAGGTGTAGCTCGTGGATGTGATGGTGGCGTAGGAACGGAGTAGATGCAACAGATCTAGATCTAGATCTAGATCTGGATGGAGTGGCTTGCATATCTGAGTTTACACTTCAGATCTAGGTGAATGAGGTGCAAAATCACCACGGAGGCAGGCTCTTGGTTGTGGAGATTGTCTCCCTAGGCTCACAGCAGACCTATAGCCTAACATCATCCGGAGAGGATTCCCTTGAATGGTAGGGGGTATGGGCCTATTTATAGGCATAGCTTGGCAGGGGGTGCTGTTTGCACATTTTTAAGTGAATAAGAGGAAGGGACCTCGGTCGAGGTATGTTCTCTAGGCTTGGTCGCGGTCCTCCTCTTACACGGTCCTCAGGTTGAGGTGTGCTACCACTTGGTCATGGTTGCCATTGTTGATCGCATGCCCAGGTTGCGATGTGACTGCACTCTAACTGTGGTTGTGATCATAATGAACTGTAGACAAGGTCCCTTGTTGTGTGCTGCTGGTCGAGATCACGGTGGGAAGCAGCCACGGTTGTGGTCTGTAGGAAGGTGAGTGGAGACCCCGACATGGTTGAGGTCATGATTTTGTTGGGTGGCTCGTGACCTGGCAGGGGAGGAAGGATGCGACCAGGAGGTTGGAGACCATCGTGGGTCAGTTAGCTACTCTTGACCGCAGGCAGCGTCGCGGTGTGCGGAGAGGTGGAGGTGGAAACGTTGATCATGGTTGATAATGGTGGTGAGAGGGCCGCGGGAAAGGTTACTGGTCACAGTGAAGAAAGGATGGCGATGGAGTTTGAGAGACCGCAGACAAACTACTGTGAAAATGTCATGATCGCGGTTATTGTGCATTGCCCCTCCGGTCACGGTCGCGATCTTTGGGGAGGTGATCGCGGTTTCGAGGACTCGGGCGATGGAGAAGCGACCAGTGGTGAGGTGTTGTAATGTTGCATAATGGGCGGTGAAGCAATAGAGTTACCGTGATGGGACCAGATCGTGGTATGCAGGAGGTTGACACCACGGTTGATGGCGGCAGAGGCGGGATGACCACGGATTGTAGGCGATGGGGAGCAGAGACCGCGGGTGCGGTTAGGGTAGCTGGTCGAGGTCCCTGAGGATAGGAGGATAGGTCGTTGTAGGAGGCATAGGACCACGGTCAGGAAGCGGTAGGGTGGGAGGAGAAGATCATGAAGGTGCAAGGGGTGTTGTCGATCGCGGTTTGCTGAAGATAGATTGTGGTCAGTTGGCGACGGTGAGGGGATCATGATATGTAGGATGATCATGATGCAGAGGAAGGGAGGGATCGTGATCTGCTAGCTAGGGTTGATCACGATTGATGGAGAGGTGATCCGTTGATCGCAGTTGACCCAATGAACAAAGGGCCCAAATTGGTAGGTGGGCCTAGAGGATTAGGCCCATGTGACCAAAATGACCTGCAAAAAAGGGACAAATCCAATTAAAATCAAGGTAAAATCATTTAAGCCAAGTCAACTCACATATTGGGAGGTAAAGCCAATAAAAGTGACTAAACATAGAAAAATAGGGCCTGAGATGGAAACTGTGACTATGATGAATGTGTATTCATCAAAATTCCCCGAACTTAAACATTGCTCGTCCTCGAGTAACACAAAATCTAAAACAGTTGCCAAATCGATACTTTCAACTCGCGTGATTGCCTCATCTTCACATCACAATTGTTTCTTCTCTATTATGTATGACTTAGCACCTGAACTTCCTAAGACAACTGAACACATCTTACACTATTTTCATTCTTGAGTTTGTTTTCCAACATCAAGTATGTCTAAGAGTTTTGTAAGAGTCCAGAGGTACCCACAGAACAACAAGTGTGCACCTGATATGACACTGGTGTTTTTAGGAATTTGGTAAGCGTAGGCATTCATTGTGCCTTTAGGTGGAAAAGGGAGTGAAGGGTGGTATGGAAAGGAGAAATAAATCTCTCCTCTATTTGACTCGAGATTTTTATTATATGGTTGCAATTTCATTGATTGCATTTTTTTGTGTGTGAATCTCTCCTCTATTCGACTCGAGATTGCATTTCTTTGTGTGTGCATTGGCATCTTTTCTTGGTGATATGCCCCTATTTTGTATCGAGGGGTATGGAAGAAGAGAAAAGAGAGAGAGGGTGTGCCACCCTGAACTTAGGGTTTGGCACTAATTGGCTATTTTTGTTTCTTTTTTATGGATAGAGGGGTAAGAAGATGGTAGAAGAAGCATAGAAGAGAGTTCAGATCAGAATGCAACTTGATTTACAATTATGTGCACCGAGTTGTTCTCCGTATCTTACTCTACTCAAATAATGACTTGATGAGGATCCGGTGTAGATTCCATGCTATTGTTCAACTACTCAGTTAGGAAGCACAATGTGTTTTATCCCTCTCAGTTTGACATATACTTGCCATATTTACTGATCATGATGATAGGATTCATAAGCTTCACACAGTGATTTCTAACCATAGGCTAGTTTCAGAAATTGTCCCCCTTGAGGTTTTTCTTCGAGTAAGGTGGGTATAATGATTCAAAACTGCATGGAAAAAGAATTAGCCATCTAGGTAATGGCTTTGATTGAAACAAAAAGTGTCAAAACTCCATCAAGTTTCTATACAAACTATTTTGAAAACTTCAAAATTTTGAAAATTTTGGTCAAAATTGCAATGATGGAATCTTAAGTCTGAAAAAGATAATTGCAAAGATGGAATCTTAAGTTTGAAAAAGATATCAGAGGGTGGAAAGTAAAGTATGTACCACCCACCCTCCACCCCGAACTTAGAAATTTGCTCATCCTGAGCAAACTCTAAATCTGAGATGGAGGGGGAAACTCATGCCGGTTGGTCCACCAGATGTGGTTGCATTCCTTTCGGCAACACATCATCCATCTGAAATCTCAAAAATGGAAACTATTAGAACTTAAGATTGCATCTTGCGATGCATTATCTACTGGGTGCAAACTTGTCTAATTCAAAGCTGAAAAGAAAAACTAAGTTAAAGATCGGGTTGCCTCCCGACAAGCACCTTTATTTTACGTCGATGGCTCAACATGATTCCTTTGATTTTCTGGTAGATATGTTGGTTTGGAAAGATTCATTGATTCATCTATGCTACTATCAGCTGTGGTGAAATATCTCTTCAAGCGTTGGCCATTTTCCACAAAATCACCTAACTTTTCACTCCATAAGACAAAAACACCATGTGGGAAGATGCTCTTCACAATGTATGGTCTAGACCATCGAGAACGGAGTTTCCCTGGGAATAACCTTAGTCTCGAGTTGAACAACAGAACTTGGTCTCCCACTTGAATGTCCTTCCTCTTTAAATGACCATCATGCCAAAGTTTTGTGTGTTCCTTGTAGATTCTTGCATTCTCATAAGCTGTCATCCGGAGTTCTTCTAACTCTTAAAGTTGCAGAATCCTAGCTTCTCCAGTTTTCTTAATGTCAAAATTCATCTGTTTGATTGCCCACCAAGCTTTGTGTTTGAGTTCTACTAGCAGGTGACATGACTTTCCATAGATGAGCCTGAAGGGTGTTGTTCCAAGAGGAGTCTTGAAAGCAATTCGGTAGGCCCATAAGGCATCATTTATTTTCACTGAAAAATCCTTACAGTTGCGTCCTACTGTCTTTTCTAAGATAGCTTTGAGTTGACGGTTTGAAACCTCTACCTGCCCACTTGTTTGTGGGTGGTAGGGGGAAGCTACCTTGTGTGTTACATAATATCTTCTTAGCAATGCTTCAAAGCTTCTTTCCAGAAAATGAGAACCTCCGTCGGATATCACAGTTCGTGGGATTCCAAAACGGTGAAAAATAATATCTTTGAACATTTTGATGATGGGTTTTGAATCGCTAGTAGCTTTTAGTATTACCTCTACCCATTTGGAGACATAATCAACCGCGACTAGGATGTAGGAAAATCCATGTGAGGATGGGAATGGACCCATGTAGTCCACTCCCCAAACATCAAAAATCTCAACCTCTTACCATAGCTTAAGTGGCATCTCATCTCTTTTTGTTATGTTACCCATCCTATGACACTTGTTGTATGATAAAACAAAGTTATAGGCATCTCTGGATATGGTTGGCCAAAAGAAACCACATTGCAAAACCTTCAGAGCAGTTTTCTTAGAGCTCATATGGCCTCCAACTGGGCATGAGTGGCATTGATCTAAAACAAGATGAGCTTCTTCCTCAGCTATACAATGTATGTAGAGACCATCAGCACAGAGCTTAAAGAGGTATGGCTCATCCCAGTGATATTGTCTCACATCATGCATGAATTTATTCAATGCATTGACAATACGTTCGGGGTGGATGACACCAGCGACAAGGTAGTTCACGTAGTCCGAGTACCAAGGAGTAGCTTCTGAGACTTTCATGAGATGGTCATCTGGAAGAGAGTCATTAATAGGGGTAGTTTCAGTGTCTAGGGTGTGGATACAACTCAAGTGGTCTGCTACAACATTCTCTGTACCTTTCTTATCTCTTATCTCTAGATGAAATTCTTGCAATAGGAGAATCCACCTTATCATCCTAGGTTTTGCATCTTTCTTTTTTAGGAGGTAATGAATAGTAGCATGATATATATAGACAATGACCTTCGAACCAATGAGGTAGGATCTGAACTTGTCAAAGGCATACATGACTGCTAGGAGTTTCTTCTCAGTAGTTGCATAATTCCTTTGAGCTTTGTCTAGGGTCTTAGATGAATAGTAGATGACATGATGTTTCTTCTCTATACATTGGCCTAAAATGGCACCCACAACGTAATCACTGGCATCACACATAATTTCAAATGGGTGATCCCAATCTAGAGCTCGGATGATGGGCGTTGTTGTAAGAGCATGCTTCAGGTTGTTGAAACTTTTGATGCATTCTTCATCAAAATGGAAATCGACATCCTTTAGTAACAAGTTGGTCATAGGCTTGGTTATCTTGGAGAAATCTTTGATAAACCTTCTGTAAAAGCATGCATGACCGAGGAACGTGCGAACCTCTCTTACATTGTTTGGGATAGAGAGTTTGGAGATCACTTCGATCTTGGCCTTGTCCACTTCAATTCCTCAGTTGCTGACCCTATGGCCAAGGAAAATGCCTTCTTTTACCATAAAGTGACATTTCTCCCAATTTAGCACAAGATGTGCTTCTTCACATCGTTTGAGGACCAGGGAAAGGTTCTCCAGGCACGAGTCGTATGAATCCCCATATATGGAGAAATCATCCATGAAAACTTCCATAATAGTTTCGGTTAGACTAGCAAATATGGCTGCCATGCAACGTTGGAAGGTTGCAGGCGCATTGTGAATCCCAAATGGCATCCTTCTGAATGCATAGGAATTCGATAGAATCCAGAATAACCATTGAGATAGCAAAAATATTCCTGGTGAGCCAATCGCTCTAAAATTTGATCTAGAAAAGGCATAGGGAAATGGTCTTTGTGGGTGCCCTTGTTTAGCTTCCTATAGTCGATACACATCCTCCACCCGATAACTGTTCGAGTGGGGATGAGTTCATTATCTTCATTCCGTATCACAGTAGTGCCACCTTTCTTTGGGGCAACATATACAGGACTCACCCATGGTGAGTTAGATATAGGATACATGATTCCGGTAGTAAGCAATTTGATGACTTCACGGTGGACTACTTCCTTCATATTTGGATTAAGCTTTCGTTGATGTTCAACAGTCAGCTTGTGGTCTTCCACCATAGGGATCTTATGCATGCAAAGTGCTTGACTGACCCCGGTGAGATCACTCATCTTGTAGCCAATAGCTTTCCTTCTTTCTTTTAATTCTTTTAGGAGTTTATCTTCTTGTTCGGCTGTTAGATCAGAATTTATAATAACTGGGCAGACCTTGAGATCATCCAAAAACACGTACTTTAGTCCCTCGGACAGGGGATTCATTTTAGGAGCTTCTGGTTTCTCACATAGGTCTTAAGCTACATTCACAGCCTTGAGTTCCTCAAATTTAGCTTCAGGATCTTCTTCTACAGTATTAAGTTAAAGAACACAATCTTTAACTTGTTCATCAATCGAGTTGTCAGCAGAAGGGTTTGTAAGAGTCACTTCTAAAGGATCATCTTGTTCATATTCCTCTTGTGTGAGGAGAGACATTTGCTCAATGCAATCAATCAAGTAGACTTCTTCTTGCATGCTTGGTCTTCGCATGCTTTTGAAAACTTTAAACTCGAGAGTTTCTTTACCAAGTCTGAGTAGCAAGGTTCCTTCTTCAACATCAATCAAAGCTCTTGTAGTGGAAAGGAACGGACGACCAAAGATAAGAGGGTATCTGGAGTCCTCTTTTATGTCCATGATGAAAAAGTCGCAAGGGACATAAGAGTCCTTGCCTACCTTGATAGGGACATCTTCAATGATTCCCAAGGGAAGAGTCATAGAGTTATCTGCAAGCTATATGGTCATGCTAGTTGGGAGTAGTTCTGCAAACCCTAGCCTCTTGCAAAGGCTAAGTGGAATAATAGAGATGCTAGCACCGAGATTGGCCAATCCCTTCTTACATGAAGAGTCACCGATATGGCATGAAATCCCAAAGGATCCTAGGTCTTTCTGCTTCTTGGGCATATTGCTCTGAATGATATCGAAAGTGGTTGTTGCTAACTTCACCGTTTCATATTCTTCAGTTATATACTTCCTTGTGAAGAGAGACTTTAAGTATTTTGTCCAGGTTGGTATCTCAGCCAGCGCATCTAAAAAGGGTATATCAACATGAAGATTCTTCATAGCTTCCTTGAACTTGTTGAAACATGTGTTAAGCCTGGTCTGCTTCAAACAAGATAGGAAAGGAGGACGGGGCTTGTACACTAGCACATCTGGCTCAGGTGTGTCTTCTGCCTCTGCATCAATTGATTCCTCCAATCTTGCTTTGTTTGTCTTATCAGCGGTTGGTTGTTCCTTCGGTTGAGACTCAGGTATTGTAGAGTCTTGGACATTCACAAAGTCATCATCGTTTATTGCTACTATTAGTATCTTGGTAGGGGGTCAGAGTATTCTTTCCTGGACCTGGTGGTAATAGCCTTCAGTTGTTTTGGATGTTTAGGATTGTTCTCTGGTTGGCTAGCAAAAGTTCTAGCAGGTGGCTTGAGGCTAGCTGAAAGTTGAGGTAGTTGAGATTCAATAGCCTTCTGATGGGCTTGCTGGTTAGCTATCATAGTCTGTTGTGATTGCAGCATCTTCTCAATAGCTGACAATTTGTCATCAGGAGAGATGGGACCAACTTGTTGCCCTTGTTGTTGATTCTGGTAAGGGACTTGGTTGGGATTTTGGAACTGAGAATTGTTCTGAAAATTGTTGTAGTTTCTATTCTGGAAGTTACCTCTAAAGTTCCCTTGATTTCTGAAATTTTGTTGTTGGTTATACTGGAATCTGGGTGGGCCTCATTGTTGGTTATTTGAACCAAGTTGTCGTGAGTTTTCCGCTCCTGAAGGATTTCCATATTGAAAACTTGGATGGTTCCTATTTTGATTCCGATTATAGTATCCTTGGCAGGGATAGTGTTGATAGCATTCAGATTTTCCAATTGACCATTATCTCCCTGGGAACAAGTATTACCCAAAATGACGTCATAGAGAATGTTACATGCTAGAGTAGAATGATCAGCTCCCATATATGTTTCACAGAAGAGTGAAGCTGAATTGACTTTTTCTTGTTGTCAAGGGGGCGAACGTCTTTGTTCATAGGCAACAAAAGATGATTCAAGTTGGTCTTGCTTGACAACTAGATGCTTAAGATACTCAGAAATAGACTTATACTCAGGAGTAGCTTCTGCCATAGAAACCTTCAGCACTCCTTTACTTACAGGTCTACCCCAATTAGCTTGGTTTTCAGCTCCAAGGGTAACAACCTTCCATGTGCTATCATAGCTTTGATGCATGAAGTTACCTCCGGATGAGGAGTCTAAAAACTTATTGATGTCATCATCCACACCCCTATAAAAGATTTTGATGAGTTAATTCTTAGGAATGCCATGATGTGGACACTTGCGTAGGAGCTCTTTATATCTTTCCCATGCCTCTGCAAGGGTTTCACCAAGGACTTGAGTGAATTGTGTTATTCGGCCCCTAATTTCATAGGTGAGAGAAGGAGGATAGAATTTCTCCAAGAAAACATTTTGAAGTTGTTCCCAAGTGGTGATGGGTTCGCATTACAAGGAATTATACCAACTCATGGCTCTATCAGCAAGAGAATATTTGAAGAGAAGGAGTCTGATGGCATCATCTGTGACTCCATTCTGCTTTGTCATAGCACATAGATGTATAAACCTCAGAAGATGTTCTTGACTATCTTCTCCTTGCTTACCATAGAAAGGGCTATTCTGAAGCAATGTAACCCAATGTGCTCTTATCTCAAAATTTGGAGTGTTGATGGGGGGAGGTTGCACTGGGTGATGAACGTCAGTAGCTTTAGGGATGGAGAATTCTCTAAGGTATTTTGGTAACTCAGCTTGTTGAGTTGCTTCTTGAGCTGCTTGGATTTCTTCTTGAACTGTAGCTCGGGCTTCTTGCATAAGCCTATCTCTTTGTGCATTAAGGGATTGAGCTACCCTTCGAGCAATTTCCTCCTCTTTAGCCATTCTTGCTTGGTTCTCTCTATTTTGATGACGAAAGGTTCTGTCTATCTCAGGGTCAAAGCTAGCAAAGAGTCTGGGACTGTCCAAATGGCACATACACTAGACTTTGTGGGTACCTAGGATGGAAAGATCTTTCAATAGTAAGATGGACGGAGTAGAACCAAATTCAAGTATATACTCGATTGTATCAAAATTAAAAGAAAATCCTAGATTAGTCTCAAAAGAACTAGATTTAACTAGATGATTCTGTTGTCCCCAACAACGGCACCAGAATTTGACGTGTCTATTATTGCACTAAAAAACTCACCCAGGGCTGAAATCCCTGAGTTTTTAACCAAAACCTTGTCTAATAATACCACCTGCAAGTGGACGGGTCTTATCGCAGTATAGCTGAGGATTGAATCCCAAAGGACAATGTTTTTAAGAATCTTTTACTAGTCGAATCTAGTTGAATCAAAACTAATATTTAGAACAAGGTTGGTTGATTTGAGTTTAATTAAACTAAATGCAAGGAAAGTAAAGAGCAAGATTAAAAGTTGATTAAATATTAATGATATGGAATCATTAGGATGGTCCCGGGTTTCACCGCCACTACACATGCAAACACATCCAATCACAAACATCCAGGTAAGATATAACTATCCAAATAGAGCTGCTGCAAAACCCCCCATACAGGATTCAGGTTCGCGTAAGCATCACCTTAGGTATAAAATGTCTCATCACCATCCAGATCACATACTTACGGCTTTGAAGATACAAATATCAAACTGAAGTTGCGGCCCCCCCCTAGCGAGCGTCAGGCACACAGAAGCGTCACTGTGGGCTAGATGTCTCGTCACCTCACGGATTACACACTTACGGCTTCATGGAATATCATCTGATTTCTCATTAGGGAGTCAATCGCGTTAATCGACATTCAAATCCTACATATTGAAGTTGTCGCAACATAGGAAAGAACAAGATAAATGCAAGCAGGTGATCAATTCACAAGCACACATCGACGATTAACAACGAAATGGAAAGTTATATACATGCCATGGAATGTTTAATGAAAAGACATATAAGCATGGGCAATAGAGCTAGTTCCCGCACCCTAGCAAAAGGAGACTACTCGCTCATAGTGAGAGAAACAAGGAAAACAAGAGGGAGAGAAGATTCTGCCATGAGCATGGTGAAGAAGATGATTGCAACTCACTGGAGAAACGATCTTCTACACAACATCAGGGCAGATCTCAATGAGGAGGGAAGAACACCACGGTAGACAAGGCAAATCTTCTCTCTCCACCTTCTCTTTCTTCTCATAGTCCTCGCTCATAGTAGGAGGAGCAGCTCGTAGACGTGATGGCGGCGTAGGAACAGTGTAGATGCAACGGAACTAGATCTTTAGATCTAGGTGAACGGGGTGCAAGACTACCATGGAGGTAGGCTCTTGGTTTTGGAGATCATCTCCCTAGGCTCAGGGAATACCTGTAGTCTAATGACATCCAGAGAGGATTCCCTTGAATGGTAGGGGGTATGGGCCTATTTATAGGCACAACTTGGTAGGGGGTGCTGTTTGCACGTTGTTAAGTGAATAAGAGGAAGGGACCTCGGTCGAGGTCTATTCTCTAGGCTTGGTCGCGGTCCTCCTCTTGCATGGTCCTCGGGTCGAGGTGTGCTACCACTTGGTCATGGTCGCCATTGTTGATCACATGCCCAGGTTGCGATGCGACTTCACTCTAACCGTGGTTGTGATCATAATGAACTATAGACAAGGTCCCTTATTGTGTGCTGCTGGTCGAGATCGCGATGGGCAGCAGTCGTAGTTGTGGTATGTAGGAAGGTGAGAGGAGACCCCGACATGGTTGAGGTCATGATTTTGTTGGGTGGCCTGTGACCTAGCAGGGGAGGAAGGACGCGACCAGGAGGTTGGAGAGGTGGAGGTGGCAACGTTGATCATGGTTGATAATGGTGGTGATAGGGCCACGGGCAAGGTTGTTGGTCACTGTGAAGAAAGGATGGTGATGGAGTTTGAGAGACTGCTGTGAAAATGCCTTAATCGCAGTTCTTATGCACTGCCCCTCCGGTCGCGGTTATGGAAGATCGCGGTCGCGATCTGTGGGGAGGTGATCGCAGTTTCGAGGACTCGGGTGAGGGAGGAGGGACCTGTGGTGGGGTTCCACGATGTTGCACAGTGGGTGGTGAAGTAGTAGGGTTGCCGAAATGTGACCAAAATGACCTACCAAAATGAGACAAATCCAATTTAAATCAAGGTAAAATCATTTAAGCCAAGTCAACTCACATATTGGGAGGTAAACCCAATAAAATTGACTAAACATAGCAAAATAGGGCCTGAGATGGCAGCTGTGACTATGATGAATGTGTATTCATCATGCAGCCATCAAATACTTGTTGCAAAAGAAAGATGCCAAGCCTAGGTTTCTTAGGTACATTTTATGATTGCAAGAATTTGATATAGAAATTGAAGATAAAGATGACACTGAGAATGTGGTGGTGGATCATTTTTCTAGGCTTGAACTGATGGATGAAAAGGATATTGGTATACCCATTGTGGAAGAGTTCCCTGATGCGCAACTCTTTTCCATAAAAAGCAAAGACCCATGGTTTACAAACATTGTGAACTACTTGGTATGTGGAGAGTTGTTAGGAGATTTGGGGATACCAGGAGAAGAAAAGATTTTTCCACTCCCTAAGGTATTATATATGGGATGACCCTATCTTCATTAGGTAGTGTAGGGATGGTATTCTGAGGAAGTGTGTGCCAGATTGTGAATTCTAGAGTATTTTGGCACACTGTCATTCTTTACCTACATGAGGTCATCATGCTAGTTCTTGGACTATGGCCAAATTTATAGAGTGTGGTTTTTATTGGTCAACAATTTTTAAAGATGCACACAGTTATGTTCATCAGTGTGATGCATGTCAGTGTGTAGGTAATATCTCAAAAAGACATGAAATGCTTGTAAATGTTTTTTAGGAAATAGAGGTGTTTGACTTATGGGGCATAGAATTCATGGGCCCTTTTGTGTCTTCAAATTCCAATTGTTATATATTAATTGTTGTAGACTATGTATCTAAGAGGGTGGAAGCAATTTCAACCCACACCAATGACGCCCAGGTGATATGTATATTTGTGAAGGAACACATCTTTTGTAGGTTTGGGGTGCCCAGGTTGATGATTAGTGACGGTGGTTCTCACTTCAGCAATAGAAAATTTGGGGCGTTGTTGAGAAAATATGGGGTGAAACATATCGTAGGTACTCCATATCACCCCCAAACTCAAGGACAAGTTGAAATGTCTAATAGGGAGATACAGAAGATTTTGGAAAATACAGTTTCAACCAATATGACTAATCGGAGCATGTTGCTCAATGATGCTCTTTGGGCGTATAGGACCACCTATAAAACACCAATAGGTATTACTACTTTTAGGTTGGTTTTTGGGAGGGCTTGTCATCTACATGTTGAGATAGAGAATAAGGCTAAGTGGGTCCTAAGGAAATTAAACTACAATTTAGACAATGCGGGAAAATAGAGATGGTTAGAGTTGAATGAATTGGATGAGCTTAGGTTTGATGCATATGAGAGCTCAATAATTTATAAGGAGAGGACTAAGAAATTATGTGATCGCCATATTTTTCATAGGACATTCACTCCAGGACAGAAGGTTCTTCTATTTAATTCTAGATTGAAGTTACATCTTGGTAAGTTGAGGTCTAGATAGAGTGGACCCTTTGAAGTGTTTAGAGCATTCCCCCATGAAGCTGTGGAATTTAGCAATGGAGTTGAGCCATTTCTTGTCAATGGTCAGTGTCTTAAGCATTACTTTGGGGGAGATGTGATTAGAAAGGAAGATGAGCTAAAGCTCATGGAGCTTCACTAATCTCATGGGAGTAGGATCGTTGAGCCTATGACATAAAACAAGGGTGCTTGTTGGGAGAAAACCCAACCATCGTTTATGTTCATTGCATTCCAATTTGTAGTTTTTCAGTTGTAATTTTTGTTTTTAGTTAGTTTGATACAAAAAAGGTACCTTGATCCATTTTTTGTGGTGTGTAGGTGAATATCAGTCGATACTACTGACACTATGTCAGTACTACTGACGAGCTTGTAGAAAATAGATGGAGTCGACTGTAAAAGTTTGTACTACCGACAACTAGCTCAGTAGTATTGATGACATCATAGGGAATTCATGCAAATTGAGCAAATCAAATTGGCAGTACCGACCCCAAAGTCAATAGTACCGACTTTCTACAGAGAAGAGGGCTGAGTAACTAATAACGACTCAGTACTACCGACATGTCGTCAGTAGTATCGACAAGGAGTGCGCCCCAGGTTCAAGACACCAAGATCACTCTCCGAACCAGTGATAGAATTTGAACAAGTTGGTACTATCGACATGTAGTCAGTACTACCGACATCTGACATCAGCAACCCATGGGGAGCACCAACAAGCGGTTGAGATTAGCTGCATCTAACACTAGTAATAACGATCTATGGGTATGCCAGTACTACCGACAACGGGTCAGTACTACCGAAGACCGACGATCCACATCATCAAATTTAGCCAATTGACACCGTCAGTACCACCGATCATGCGGATTCATGACCACAACTCGGTACTACTAACACTTCATCAGTAGTAATGATGTAGTGGCAGAGAGGCAATTGCATCTATAAAAGGAAGGGTTGTGAATCATTTCTCTTCACACCTTCTCTACTCCACTTCTAAGCAAGCATGTGTAAGAATCTTTAGGCGTTCAGACTCTACACCGAGCTCTCCAGATGTTCTTTTTTGTGAGGCTTGAATGTTACATAGTAAGGGAGGTCCAATTGTGACCCCAGAGGTGCATCAGGTTTGGGATCATTAATTCGTTCTCTCTTGTTTCCTTCATGGGAGAGGTGTTCAAGAGGATGACTCTTCTCTCCTCTCTTGGATGTGCCTCCAACAGCCGACACTGAACGATTTTTAATATGGATCGGGACTCAATGTATCTTTTGAATACTGTGAAATCACATATATGGCATATAGTTGCTTCTGATTTTCCTTAAAGTGTGTAAACATACTTAATACCCATTACATCCCTAATTCATCAAGATAGGATCCTGGAACACAATGATTTCCCCTTGATGTCTATATTAGGGAAATGAAATGGGATTTTTTGCAACATTTCATGTATTATGAAAAGGAATTTTGTAGTGTCAGCGAGAGTTGGCACACTGGTTGAGGCTCGGGGGCCCCTAACAAAGGTTCATGGGTTCGAAACCCAGCTGCAACACTCTCAGAAATGAATTGAGCGTGTCAGGTCAGCCGACCTCTGATCTGACTTAAACGGGTTCTCAGGTTTGCACGCTATTCGGGGCCCCCCAGGTAGGCATCGGGTACAGCCCAACGGCGTCCCTGGGTCATCAAAAACAAATTTGTAGTGTGATTGTATAACTTGAAGTCTAGATCACCAAAATCTCGGAAAGGTTTAAAAATTAGATGCAAACCTAAATTATATGTTGCTAAGTATATGAAATGGATTGTATGTGAAACACAATTATGAGCATTGTGATCTTTATGTTAGAGGGATCAATAGGGATAGTTCTAGTATTATCTCTTAAATGATTCCCTAATTTGAAATTTATGTTATTTAACTTATCTCATGTAGCTAAAATGAGGTATTTAAGGTATACAGGTTTTATGCTCATATCTAGCCAGTGTTAGGCAACTCTAATACAGACCAGAGTTTGTCACTTATCTTAGGGTTTTCGGTTAACCCTAAGATGTGAATAGTGAGTCACTGACACAAAGAACCAGGTGTGGTGACTTTTAATTGATTAGGTACAAATCAAGTGATTTCAAAGTAAATTTAATAATTGATCTTAACAAGATGAGATATAAGATTTGATTATCTATATTCAATTAGAAGTTAGCTTTTTAATTTTTGTTAGTTTATTTCATGCTCATGCTAAGTAGTTTATTTCATCCATTACATACATGAGATTTGTAAATGTTTGATCTAATTTGAGAAACATTTATTCGTGATTATTTTACAAAGGGTTAGTTTAATGCCAGTTCTCTCTTGCACCCATTCCACTCACTCATTATTGATGATAATGGTGGTTTGAATTTTTTACATGTGAATCAGCTTCAGTCTACCCAAGAGTTACTCATCCACAATTATCTTTCTTCACCATCTAAGGTGGATAATTATGCTTTTGTTGTAGTTTATATATAGTTTGTCCCTATACTAGGGAGTTCTGGGAGGGTGGGTGTGTGAATGTTGTGTTGTAATTATTTTGATCAAAGTTTTTTTTATGTAAATATAATATTATATTCTTCTACTTCATGTTGTACTAGATTTTTATATTTGAGAAGTGCTTACATCTAGAGTTTTCTAATATATTATCTGAAAATGGTTACAACTTTATTGCTTATGCCAAATCTAGAATTGTAAAAAAATTGTGCTTTTCATATAAAGTTTTGATTCCATGATTACTCTCTTATGTAAGGATTAGTGTGGATAGTTTAGATAACCCCATGCGGTCCTAGAGGTGGGGTCTAACAATTGTGGTATTGGGTCCTAGGTTTTTATTAGTGCCTATTGGGACATTAGATGAGTCTATGGATCTTACCAGGTCATTTACATTATCTAATGATATATGCCATATTCTCCTTGCTATATCATGGTTGGTAGTGGTGAAGGATAGGTGGAGAGTCACTATGTGGAACCTTCATCAAGTGGTTCTAGAGAAGAACCTCGATAGGAAGGACCTCATACTGAAGCAATGGATCAACATCTTGAAGTGACTAACTTATATTCTATTGATCCTCTTTATGTTATGGCAAAGAGATTAGTGTCAATGATGGCTCTTGTAGCAACAAGGGTAGTCCTCCATCATCTTTAAGTGTTCCTGTGACAACCTAAATTTTTTCTCTCTCCTTCATTATACTATTTCTCTCTCTATTATTAACTCAAATCACTCAACATCAGTTTAATTCCATTACGTGACTATCGATGACCTATTTTGATTACTATATGCTTGATTTTCACCTATGTGACATAATTTGCTCATGGACCTAAGTTTTTAGCTCTTAACATATCACCATATTTTTTAGATATTTTGAAGAGCATGACCATAAACTTTTGGCTTAGTAACATGTGTCATGTTGTACATGATTTAATTATGAATCCAACATAACAAAAATCACCTGGATCTGAGCTATGAATCCAAAGTTACGGTATTTGGAAGATGACATGATCTAATTGCCTCTATATGTCTTAAGATGTTGGGCCGACCCTACATGGGCCCAGCTAGATTGTGGCCCAAGTGCTTGTTCTATCCTTCCTTTCCTCTTCTGGAAACTAGCAAGGCAGCTAGGGAAAAGGTTCCCCGCCTCCATAGAGTTTGAGTAACGGAAGGGGAACGAGGATCTCGAACCCTAGCCTTCCTTATTGCTTTATAAACCCCGCCCATCCGACCCTTGCTCCTCTTCTCATATTTTCCTTTTCTTTTCCATCTAGGAACCTCCTATGTTCCCCATCAGACCTGCTTCCATTGACAGAAGGAAGAAGCTTGGCCCCTTCACGGCCCTGGCAGGAGCACCGCCTCTTCACGGCTCTAAGGCACCTTTAGCCCCAACCGCCAGCCAGCTTCTCCTACCTCCTTCTTATTTTTGCGTCGGCACCCCCTACCTTCTTGCTGCTTCTTCCTGGAACCCCCTTGGGGAGATTCCAGTAGGCAGCCACGAGCCCTCAGTGCCGAAGTCCCGTCTAGATGTCACAGAGCCCCCACTGACCTCCGACCCGCTTCTTTGCGGTCTTCCATGGGCACAGCGGCCCCTGGGAAGGTTGGACGCCATCCTGCAGGTCTCCCCTATTTTCGTTCAGGAAACAGAAGATCAGTGATGATCGTGAGGGAGGGGGAGATGCCTACTTGGGCTTGGACTAGTAAGGCCATAGGCCCAACACCCATGGATGGCCACGGCCCAATCAAGGAACATACCAAATTCTAGCTAAAATAAGGTATAGTTCCCCTTTCCAAGATCAATTCTTTGAATATGATAACTCCTAGACCCTAAGTACAAAATGCATGAACCTATATATCAAATCGATCAAATCGAAAATATCTACAACATGTGAATGGTTTTAGACCCTGAATCTTCTTCTAGATCTCTGATAATGCTAGATATGTGATCTTTGACTTCTTTGACCATGCTTAATGCATAATTGTGATGAATATTGAATATTTGATGTATACCTACCCTCCTAACCTTGAATCAATAACCATTGTACATATTGAGTTTAATGGGATTCATCATCATCCCTATTTCTTATACATTACTCTAGTCGTAGTTATATACTAGTGTTGAGAATATAATAATGTACCCTGCCCTAAATTGATAATCTAGATACTTAATGATGAAATAATGTCTAATCAACTCCAAAGAAGTAATATATGTCTCTGCTTGACCTTAATATCATCCCCTAGCATCCTCCTTGCTATGGTTGTTTCTTTTCACATCTAATGCACGTATATGCCCCTATTATGTGAATGTTTGATTATACTTTGAACCAATGATGGGTTGACCTAACCTATGCATGTCTCTATGTCTTTATGTTGGTGATCCTGACTATCCTTGATGCTTGGTCCCCTTGAATTGATAATATTTGACCTGGATTACTCTATTATGGGTCTTTGATCCTTTAACGTACCAAGGAACTTAAACCTTGAAATGGTCATATGTAATCCGTGGAACCTTAGAATGATATGAAACTAGAACCACACCATCATGATAACCTCTAGCTCAGTACAATATCATATAATGAACCAATAAGCAACTTGGAACCCACCTTGGCCAAAACCCTAAAATGCATCTAATTAGGGTTAATGATGAGAATCTAATGTATATATGTAATCTTGTTGTTAATCAGGTTTGGCATGTGGCTAGATGGTGAAAGATATGTTAGGTTGTGAAATCTCTGAATCAGGTATGGGCCTTATCTAGTTATATGACTACCACTTTCGTGCTTGAAAAGACATATATTGTATGCTTGTTTGTCTATTTGCTCAAATATTGCCATGTAGTATTGCTATGTCTTACTCGATGTTTGCCTCGTCAGTTTTATAACTTGAACATATATATATATATATATATATAGAACTCCATTTTAATATTGTTGATAAAGGGTTAACTCTTGGTTACGTCCATGAGGTCCCTCTTGTATAAAAGGGTTAGCTAAGCTTGAGCACCCTTACGGACCCTTCCGCTGGGAAGATGGTCAAAGGCCTTAAACATGCTTGATATTTTTGGTATAATGGAGTGAAATGACATAAAATATGGTTTCACATTTGTTAAATAGTTAGCATATTCATTCTTGTTCGTTTAGTCTTGAAATCTTTTCAAAATTATGCAAAGGTTATATATATGTGTATCTTTCTGCCCCATACTCAACACCTCGTGTGTTGACCCATTTCTCGTATGTTGTTTTTAGGTTCAGAGATGGCTAGAAGGTTGATGGGCTTGGTGAGCTATGCTAGGTGTACTTGTTGTGAGATCCAGATTTAGTGCACATGAATGACTTGTACCTTGACTATGGAAAGATGTAATTGAATTCATGAATATAATGCATTTTGTATAATTTATACTTGTTGAATGTTGAGACTGTGTTGGTGCATTTATCTTGTTATCTGTTCATGTGTGCTAAGCTTTACGCTTCCACATTTCTCCTTTGGTATACGTTTGGTTCATGGGACTGGGATTCCGGTTTCGTGACAGATGGTATCAGAGCATGAACAATAACTACACCAAACATTACTCGCATGAAACGCAAACTAAACTACCTTACGTTTGAACCTTAGAAACTTAATGAAATATCCTTATGGATTAGGTTGGCTCAGCCTCTAGGTTAGAACCTAGATGTTCTAGAACTAGGTGTAGACTTGTGTAAATTACCTCCCTAGACATGATTCACGACATGTGCTTAGGATGTCTACACAAGTGTGCACCATGTTCTTGCTAGTTCTCTAGGTAACATGATACTAGACTTCCTAATGAGTGTGGTAACTCGTTTTGGTTTTGGTTTTATTCGAATGGAGTATGGTGGTTTTCATTGAATGTTTCAACATTGGAGAAAATCTATTTCAAGTACTAGTACATGTACCTATAAAAATGTTACCACACCCAGAAAGGCAGTGAGTGTCTATGTAACCTAAGAGAAAGAGATGTAACATCAAGTCTAGATGAGAGTTTAGATGATAGTTGTAGTAACTAAAGTTGACTAGAGCCATGATAAAGGATAGGATAGTAAGTATCATAGATAACGTAAGATAATGATAATGATGTTAATGTCAATCTCGATGTTGATGTTGATGTTGATATTGAGGATGATGTTGATGTTGATGTTGATAAGACCCAAGCTTGCCCTTGAGAGGGACAAGTAGTTCGATGATATGAAATGTGTTTGACCATGCAACCCTAGCTAGACCTAGCACCTTGTTGATACATATGACTTGGTTGATGTGCTAAACATAGCTAGTGGGTTGGCATGTTTGCTTGTACCTAGTCTTGTGCGTGTTGAGATATGATATGTGACTCTACAAAGGAGGACCTCTAGCATGGGACAAATGAATAGGGTGACCTTTTGATATGAGTCGACCCGCCTCAGGAGAAGGTTAGAGTACCTACACTCCAAAATATTTGAAATATTGAAAATATGAACGATGAAATACTTGATGACGAGTCCCTAGCTAGGATACTTCTAAGTATATGAGATAAGTCGCCTAGTCCATGGTCCCTTGAAAATGTTGAACCCTAGATTTCCTATTAAGGAATCTAACCCTAGAGAAAGAGGCAATTGAAAATTTGATGCTTGCTATATAGGTGAGGGAGATGTCCCAAGACCCTAATATGATGTACATGTTGTGTGATATCCATGACGAGCCTCATAGTCGGGTTAGTGATTATATATATCAAGGAATCTAGTGGTTACCCTTAATTCTCATAAGATGGGTAGAAATTTGTGTTATAGGTAGAATATTGTGGTTAACATGTCTTGTTGGACACATATATGCCTTAGATTGAGTGGCTTGTGATTGTGAAGCTCTTTCTAGATACAAGTGAGAAAGTTACAAAACCTAGATATTGATAATAATGTTGTTCCTCGAATGATGCTCGATACGTGAAAGAATCTCACTTAAGTTAAAATTTTGATAAATGTGCAATGGTCATTCTTGTAAGCTAGACCTAATACAAAATCATTCTATACATGAAATATGTAGCTTTGAAATCATATACTTGATATGATGATGTTTAGAGATCTTAGCTTGAATAATCAGGGGTAACATGCCTAATATCATGCCCAAATGAAAATAAATCAAATCAAAATGATGTTGCTCTTAGGGTGATAACTCAAATAAATAAGATGAATAAATTTCTCTTTTCAGGTCCCAAAAAAAATGATGAACTTGATTCGACAAAGTTGGTAGAATTTTGGGGGAAAAGCAAAAGCATGCATGAAATCTAGAGTAAAGATGAGATACACACTCGATGATGGTCTCATTTGAAGTCATGACCATGAACATGTTCGATTAAGAATTGATAATATAGACTTTGATGATACACATTGTTCTCATATGAAGAAAAAAAAACCCTAATAAATGGATACTAAGCCATGGGAAAACCTAATTCCATGATGATGATATAGTATGATGAAACCATAAGTAAATCTGAAGATCATCGATATAAATACACCCTTGATGACTGTAACCTAAGTGTGTATCCCATGCGAAGAATGTGTTGGCAACCATGGAGGTATATCTATACTCGATGCATTTTGAGTTTGACTCTTGTTCATGATCTTGGAAAAATTTTGAGGATGAAATTTCTTGTAAGGAGGGCAGGATGTGACAACCTAAATTTTTTCTCTCTCCTTCATTATACTATTTATCTCTCTATTATTAACTCAAATCACTCAACATGAGTTTAATTCCATGACGCGACTGTCGGTGACCCATTTTGATTACTATATGCTCGATTTTCACCTGTGTGACATAATTTGCTCATGGACCTAAGTTTTTAGCTCTTAACATATCACCATATTTGTTAGATATTTTGAAGATCATGACCATAAAATTTTGGCTTAGTAACATGTGTCATGTTGTACGTGATTTAATTACGAATCCAACGGAACAAAAATCACTTGGATCCGAGCTATGAATCCAAAGTTATGATATTTGGAAAATGACATGTTCTAATTGCCTCTATATGCCTTAATATGTTAGGTTCGACCCTACATGGGCCCAGCTAGATTGTGGCCCAAGTGCTTGTTCTATCCTCCCTTTCCTCTTTTAGAAACTAGAGAGGTGGCTAGGGAAAAGGTTCCTCGCCTCCACAGAGTTTGAATAACAGAAGGGGAACGAGGATCTCGAACCCTAGCCTTCCTTATTGATTTATAAACCCTGCCCATCCGACCCTTGCTCCTCTTCTCGTATTTTCCTTTTCTTTTCCATCTAGGAACCTCCTATGTTCCCCATCATACCTGCTATCATTGATGGAAGGCAGAAGCTCTTCCCCTTCGCGGCCCTAGCAGGAGCACTGCCTCTTCACGACTCCAAGGCACCTTTAGCCCCAGCTGCCAGCCAGCTTCTCCTGCCTCCTTCTTACTCTTGCGTCGGCGCCCCCCCCTACCTTCTTGCTTCTTCTGCCCAGAACCCCCTTAGGGAGATGCCAGTAGGAAGTCATGAGCCCTCAGTGCCAAAGTCCTGTCTAGCAGTCACAGATCCCCCACCGACCTCCGACCCCCTTCTTTGCGGTCTTCCATGGGCGCAACGGCCCCTGGGAAGGTTGGACGCCATCCTGCAGGTATCCCCTATTTCTGTTCGGGAAATAGAGGATCAGTGACGATCGTGAGGAAGGAGGAGACACCCGCTTGGGCTTGGACCAGCAAGGCCAGAGGCCCATCACCCATGGACGGCCAAGGCCCAGTCAAGGAACATACCAAATTCTAGCTAAAATAATGTATAGTTCCCCTTTCCAAGATCAATTCTTTGAATATGATAACTCCTAGACCCTAAGTCCAAAATGCACAAACCTATATATCAAATCGATCAAATCGAAAAGATATACAACATGAAAATAGTTTCAAACCCTAAATCTTCTTCTAAATCTTTGATAATGCTAGATATGTGATCTTTGACTTCTTTGACCATGCTTAATGCATAATTGTGATGGATATTGAATATTTGATGTATACCTACCCTCCTAACCTTGAAGTCAATAACTTTTGTACATATTGAGTTTAATGGGAGTCATCATCATCCCTATTTCTTATACATTACTCTAGTTGTAGATATATACTGTGTTGAGATTCTAATAATGTACCCTGCCCTAAATTGATAATCTAGCTACTTAATGATGAAATAATGTCTAATAAACCCCAAAGAAGTAATGTATGTTTCCACTTGACCTTAATATCAACCCCTAGAATCCTCCTTTCTATGGTTGTTTCTTTTGACATCTAATGCATGTATATGCCCCTATTATGTGAATGTTTGATTATACTTTGAACCAATGATGGGTTGACCTAACCTATGCATGTCTCTATGTCTTTATGTTGCTGATCCTGACCATCCTTGATGCTTGGTCCCCTTGAATTGATAATCTTTGACCTGGATTACTCTATTATGAGTCTTTGATCCTTTAATGTACCAAGGAACTTGAACCTTGAAATGGTCATATGTAATCCGTGGAACCTTAGAATGATATGAAACTAGAACCACACTGTGACGTCCCCGGATTTTCACTTCTCCAAACCCTATTAGGAATGAGAGGTCAGAATCCGAGAACATCATCCAATCATATCAGAGAGCGATGCGGAAGCGAAATACGCATACATGAACATTCCACCATAACATTTCTCAACAATAACATGTATATTATTACAACATGAATTACATTTACATATTAAAAGAAGATTTACAATCTATGAACATGTATGCTAACAAGATCTTAGACAATAGGTACAACCTGGACAACTGCTCACTTCCCGTCTTTTATCCCAAGCTAGCTCTGAACCTAAAACATACGTGAAACAATGGATCAACACACAAGGTGTTGCGCACGTGGGTAGAAAGATACATACTAATATGCTTGCATAATTGAAATAATCTTGAGAAAGAAAGAGTAAAAGAAAACATTATTTAAAGCGATAATCAGGTAAACACATTTTTAGATGTCTTTTGATGCGTTTGTACTACTAAGTGGTGTCACACTTCATTTTTTTCCCCGCCCCTTGGGCTATGGGGACCGAGTGTCGACCTTATATTCAGAGGGGAGAGAGAGATGTCGCACTTCATTTTTCCCCGCCCCTTGGGCTATGGGGACCGAGTGCCGACCTTATATTTAGAGGAAGAGAGAGAGAGAGAGGAGTGAGGGAGAGAGAGAGAGAGATCATATATCCACTCAGTAGCTACAAACCATCCATATTCTTTTATGTTCTGTAATGTTTACGGAGCATATACTACTAATACACATCCAAGAATTTATATGCAAACACAAGCATCCAAAGTACATCATATCATTATGCATTCATGAAAACTAGTCTTATACTTAATAAAAACCCACGTACCTGAGTTCAGAGATTTCTAATCACATCCTGATCATCTAGAACTTTGTCCAAGACCTGATTAAATATAATTAAGCATCATTAATATATGATCATCATATTCTTGGTAATTTTAGGTCCAAGTTAGGGTTTGGCCAAATCTAGGTGTTACTGATCTAAAATGTGTCTCTGGTATTTTTATAGTGATCTAGATGTCATTCTAAGGGTCTGGTTCATATTTCATAATTTTCCGATGATAGGTCTATTTTCTAGAACTAAAAAGAGTTTAAAAGCATTAATTTGCTCATTAATAAGGAAAAACATAACATTTTGGCATTAATATCAGATTAGAGTCCAATTATGGTTTCTAAGTGGTATTAGGGTTCCAAGAATATATTTTTCGTATTTTATATCCATCATTTGCTAATTATACAAATTAAATGAACCCAAAAGAAGCATTTCACTCTAAATGGAATATCATCAATAGTTGTGTTTCAAAATCCAAAACTAAGGGTTCAGTAATATAGGGGATCATTTTCTGAGTCTAGAGGTATTTTTCGGGCATTTATAGGCCAATTGAGGTATTTATAACCATTTTGTTAAGGTCAAGTCTAATTTTGGGAAAAAGTGAAAGATTTACTTAGATGCTAGCTGGATCCTAACCAAGATCCACGATCCTGACGATCCATCAACAACCTGGGGTCACGCATTCTCCCTTCTCACAGGCGCGACCTATTTCTCGTCTGTCTGTGCGGCCGTGGTTCTCAGATTCATTGAGAAATACCGTGAGGAAGAACTCCTCATCGTCTGCTCCTCCTTCCACCATCAGGTTCGAGGGGATTCTGGGAGTTGAGGCAACCAATAAAGGCCATCAGTGATGTTTTCTCGCACGGAAAGAGGGCAAGCCTTGGGGAGACTCCAGCGGACGCCGGCGGAGCACCAGCCTGCGACCTGACGACCGCCTGTTGCTCTCTCGTGCCTCTGATCTCATGGACGCCGCGCCACCTCCGGCACCACCACCCACCGACGGCTGCTCTACAGCATAAACACTTTCTTTTCTACGGCTCTGGCACAGGATCTACAAGGGAAAGATCGGGCATGCTTGTGAGAGGGAACCAGACTCCAAAGGTGGACGATTGCTGCCGAATCCCCTTCACAGCGAATGGAGTAAGCTTTCTGGTCACTTCTGAGCCACGCAGCACTTGGATCCCAGGGCAGAGAGAGATACAGCAAGTAGCCTGCTGCAGACAATGAGAAGGAGGCAGGTTTGATCTCTGCAGCTCCAGCCTCGACTCTGAGGATCAAAGTCCACCTGATATCCTCCATGCGCCTACTCCTCATCCCCTCCCCATGCTATCCACCATTGCTAACGGTTGGAGCATTTGTCTATCTACTGCCCGACGCATTGCCAGAAAGAAAGCAGAATCCTGCCATACCAAGGAAGATGACGATAAAGCCTGGTATACTAGGAAAAGGTTATCATCTGCAATGATTTTGCCATGGTTGCGTCACAATAGGATACAGAGAGAGTAGGAGGGACGGACCAAGGCTCTAAGATTAGTGAGAGATGATGGTGAAGGTGGGAAATGCGGTCTCTGGACACCATGGGTCTTCAACGTCAAGTGAAGAGTGCATCTGTTAGAGTGTTGTGCAGATCATGGGTTCACCAACGAGATCTCTTATCCTGCCTCATTGGATCTAAAGACACCTCACCTAGTTCTGTTCCACCCTTTCCGGGGGTAAGGGGTGACCTAGGATACATCCCGTACTCTTTATCCATGGACTACAGATTTGTGTTAATATAGCAACCACAAGTATGTCATGTGACATTGGGATGTATGAAACTTATGTCTACTTATTTCAAATCAAAAACCAAAGTTTGTACTGCTAAAAAGTTTCTCAAAAAGCATCAGATCTAGGATGGAGTAAAATTTCATATAATTGTCATTTGAACTGTATTTGTAAACTTATATGACCGCAATACATCCTAGGGATCATTATTCAAACATTTACCTCTATGTAAATCGCTAAAGGTATGGTTAATCCAATGACGCTCAAGTTTGATAAATATATCACATTCATTGTTTCCGTGGACATAATGACCCCGACTATTGGTTCTTGATCGTTTGATGAGATGACTATCATATGTTTGAGTCGATTGCATCATTTTTAGATATAAGTAACCTCAAATTGTGATCAACCAAAAAGGAAATTTATGAACTTCACATACGGTGTTGGTTATCATAATCCTCAAATTTCAGGTCATCACATTCACCCCACCTAATATGGAATTTCGTCCTCGAAATTCAACTAATCTCATCCTTAAGAGGCTATTTAGGAGTTCAGCTTCATATACATCATTATTGCTTAGGTTCTAACACCACCATAATTGCATGCACTCTAAGTTGTTAGCTTAGGGTCTAGAGATTCTTGGGTGTGTCCACCCTACCATATATAGGTGGAAGCATCACTTAAAGTCTTAGCCATATCGTGACATTATGATATCTTAGGGTTACATCACCCCTAAAGGGTACATGTTTTGTTCATACTTTTAATGTTCAGGAGGAATTCGTTTATATGCCATGATGTTCATATCGTTCAAATCTAACATCATTAATATGTTTTATGATCAACATGTTACAATGAATTCAACATTAGAGGAGATTTATCTTCGTCCTTGATATTAGGATTTTTCTACATAAAAAGGGCTTACGTAACATGCTTGACCATTAGGGTTTCACCCTATGGTGTGATATTCATACTCAACTTAGAAGCATACATTAAGAAGGATCAACATTACAAACTATATTTCTGATCATATATCCTATGATCCAAAAAAAAATATCTTTATATCAAGTTCACGAGTTTTTTTTTGTATTATGTGAAGGGAAAAAAAGAGAATATACTAAGTTTATCCCATGATCTCAGCATCATATCTTTCATGTTTCATATGAAGGGGAAGAGAATATTTTAAAGTCAAACTTATCATGATTTCAATCTTGGGTACTACATGTATTGTATAGGGGGAAATATAGAATAGGTCAAGCCTATACGAGTGACTCCTCATATATAAATCATCTATATAGCTCAAGTGAGGTTTCTATCATCATATATTAAGAAAGAGAAGAAGAAGGGAGAACATGTATTTTGAGTATCTTTTGCACAAAGCATCATACTCTCATAACTAGAGTTCATATATTACCTCACTTGCAACTAATGATGAGATTCACAAAATATGTCACTCTAGCTAGGACCTAACTCAGCCAAAGGATTGACTTTATCATATGGGTCATCTACCCATCCTTTTCTTTTACCCAATTCTCACATATAGATTTGAATCATGCATAAGGACTCAACTCAACACTCGAGAGTAATCTAGTGGAGGATTTTTTTTTTACATATATCTCATATATTAGAGGCTAGGTCCTATGACCTTCTCACTGTGGGTCTTACTCTCTCTAGAGTTCACCACATATCTCATCCTACCACTAGATATCCTCCTTGTATAAGAGCTTGAGGCTCATGCACACTCATCTCTATCTTAACTTAGCTTATCTTAAGTAGGAAAAAGGGAATGTACTTTCATCATCAAGATTTTGCTTAAATTCTCCAAAATTGGATTTAACTAATATACAATTTAAACCTTTATAAGGAAACTTATACCATCAGATATCAAACTTAGATAAGATGTCACATGCTTATTTCAACTATCATTCTATCATCTAATCTATGTATCACATATCTTGATAAGGCTCTAGACATCTAATCTAGACTACTCTCTCTTCTAGACCGATGTCACTCCTTTTCACTTAGATTGCATGAACACCCACTACTCTCCTGTGTGAGGGACACATTTTGATATTTACATATATCTAATAAAATATTATATAGTTTTTCTCCGAGAAAGAAGGCGTCAGAGAAAACTGTCGAGGCTCGAGCCGATTGGAAAACAAAACCAAATCAGCAAAACCGAGTGTCCAACACACAGTAGATAGTCTGGTGACATGTAACCTAGTGAAATGGTGAGAACATGGTGTAGATTAGTGTAGCTACCCAATACATATGAGCTCTATTTGGAAAGGGTTTCTCACACTCATCTAAACCTAGTTCTCGAACATCTAGTTTCTAACCTAGAGGCTAAGTCAAACGTTATTCATATAGAACAACTTACTAAATTTCTAAGGTTTAAAGTGAAAGGTGAGATTTAGGTTTAATGTTTCATGGTGAGCAATTGTTAGGTGTAGCTATTGTTCATGCTCTGATACCAACTGTGACGTCCCCGGATTTTCACTTCTCCAAACCCTATTAGGAATGAGAGGTCAGAATCCGAGAACATCATCCAATCATATCAGAGAGCGATGCGGAAGCGAAATACGCATACATGAACATTCCACCATAACATTTCTCAACAATAACATGTATATTATTACAACATGAATTACATTTACATATTAAAAGAAGATTTACAATCTATGAACATGTATGCTAACAAGATCTTAGACAATAGGTACAACCTGGACAACTGCTCACTTCCCGTCTTTTATCCCAAGCTAGCTCTGAACCTAAAACATACGTGAAACAATAGATCAACACACAAGGTGTTGCGCACGTGGGTAGAAAGATACATACTAATATGCTTGCATAATTGAAATAATCTTGAGAAAGAAAGAGTAAAAGAAAACATTATTTAAAGCGATAATCAGGTAAACACATTTTTAGATGTCTTTTGATGCGTTTGTACTACTAAGTGGTGTCACACTTCATTTTTTCCCCGCCCCTTGGGCTATGGGGACCGAGTGTCGACCTTATATTCATAGGGGAGAGAGAGATGTCGCACTTCATTTTTCCCCGCCCCTTGGGCTATGGGGACCGAGTGCCGACCTTATATTTAGAGGAAGAGAGAGAGAGAGGAGTGAGGGAGAGAGAGAGAGAGCATATATCCACTCAGTAGCTACAAACCATCCATATTCTTTTATGTTATGTAATGTTTACGGAGCATATACTACTAATACACATCCAAGAATTTATATGCAAACACAAGCATCCAAAGTACATCATATCATTATGCATTCATGAAAACTAGTCTTATACTTAATAAAAACCCACGTACCTGAGTTCAGAGATTTCTAATCACATCCTGATCATCTAGAACTTTGTCCAAGACCTGATTAAATATAATTAAGCATCATTAATATATGATCATCATATTCTTGGTAATTTTAGGTACAAGTTAGGGTTTGGCCAAATCTAGGTGTTACTGATCTAAAATGTGTCTCTGGTATTTTATAGTGATCTAGATGTCATTCTAAGGGTCTGGTTCAGATTTCATAATTTTCCGATGATAGGTCTATTTTCTAGAACTAAAAAGAGTTTAAAAGCATTAATTTGCTCATTAATAAGGAAAAACATAACATTTTGGCATTAATATCATATTAGAGTCCACTTATGGTTTCTAAGTGGTATTAGGGTTCCAAGAATATTTTTTTCGTATTTTATATCCATCATTTGCTAATTATACAAATTAAATGAACCCAAAAGAAGCATTTCACTCTAAATGGAATATCATCAATAGTTGTGTTTCAAAATCCAAAACTAAGGGTTCAGTAATATAGGGGATCATTTTCTGAGTCTAGAGGTATTTTTCGGGCATTTATAGGCCAATTGAGCTATTTATAACCATTTTGTTAAGGTCAAGTCTAATTTTGGGAAAAAGTGAAAGATTTACCTTAGATGCTAGCTGGATCCTAACCAAGATCCACGATCCTGACGATCCATCAACAACCTGGGGTCACGCATTCTCCCTTCTCACAGGCGCGACCTATTTCTCGTCTGTCTGTGCGGCCGTGGTTCTCAGATTCATTGAGAAATACCGTGAGGAAGAAATCCTCATCGTCTGCTCCTCCTTCCACCATCAGGTTCGAGGGGATTCTGGGAGTTGAGGCAACCAATAAAGGCCATCAGTGATGTTTTCTCGCACGGAAAGAGGGCAAGCCTTGGGGAGACTCCAGCGGACGCCGGCGGAGCACCAGCCTGCGACCTGACGACCGCCTGTTGCTCTCTCGTGCCTCTGATCTCATGGACGCCGTGCCACCTCCGGCACCACCACCCACCGGCGGCTGCTCTACAACATAAACACTTTCTTCTCTACGGCTCTGGCACAAGATCTACAAGGGAAAGATCGAGCATGCTTGTGAGAGGGAACCAGACTCCAAAGGTGGACGATTGCTGCCGAATCCCCTTCACAGTGAATGGAGTAAGCTTTCTGGTCACTTCTGAGCCACGCAGCACTTGGATCCCAGGGCAGAGAGAGATACAGCAAGTAGCCTGCTGCAGACAATGAGAAGGAGGCAGGTTTGATCTCTGCAGCTCCAGCCTCGACTCTGAGGATCAAAGTCCACCTGATATCCTCCATGCGCCTACTCCTCATCCCCTCCCCATGCTATCCACCATTGCTAACGGTTGGAGCATTTGTCTATCTACTGCCCGACGCATTGCCAGAAAGAAAGCAGAATCCTGCCATACCAAGGAAGATGACGATAAAGCCTGGTATACTAGGAAAAGGTTATCATCTGCAATGATTTTGCCATGGTTGCGTCACAATAGGATACAGAGAGAGTAGGAGGGACGAACCAAGGCTCTAAGATTAGTGAGAGATGATGGTGAAGGTGGGAAATGCGGTCTCTGGACACCATGGGTCTTCAACGTCAAGTGAAGAGTGCATATGTTAGAGTGTTGTGCAGATCATGGGTTCACCAACGAGATCTCTTATCCTGCCTCATTGGATCTAAAGACACCTCACCTAGTTCTGTTCCACCCTTTCCGGGGGTAAGGGGTGACCTAGGATACATCCCACACTCTTTATCCATGGACTACAGATTTGTGTTAATATAGCAACCACAAGTATGTCATGTGTCATTGGGATGTATGAAACTTATGTCTACTTATTTCAAATCAAAAACCAAAGTTTGTACTGCTAAAAAGTTTCTCAAAAAGCATCAGATCTAGGATGGAGTAAAATTTCATATAATTGTCATTTGAACTGTATTTGTAAACTTATATGACCGCAATACATCCTAGGGATCATTATTCAAACATTTACCTCTATGTAAATCGCTAAAGGTATGGTTAATCCAATGACGCTCAAGTTTGATAAATATATCACATTCATTGTTTCCGTGGACATAATGACCCCGACTATTGGTTCTTGATCATTTGATGAGATGACTATCATATGTTTGAGTCGATTGCATCATTTTTAGATATAAGTAACCTCAAATTGTGATCAACCAAAAAGGAAATTTATGAACTTCACATACGGTGTTGGTTATCATAATCCTCAAATTTCAGGTCATCACACACACCATCATGATAACCTCTATCTCAGTACAATATCATATAATGAACCAATAAGAAACTTGGAACCCACCGTGGCCAAAACCCTAAAATGCATCTAATTATGGTTAATGATGAGAATATAATGTATATATGTAATCTTGTTGTTAATCAGGTTTGGCGTGTGGCTAGATGGTGAAAGATATGTTAGGTTATGAAATCTATGAATCAGGTATGGGCCTTATCTAGTTATATGACTACCACTTTCGTACTTGAAAAGACATATATTGTATGCTTGTTTGTCTATTTGCTCAAATATTGCAATGTAGTATTGCTATGTCTTACTCGATGTTTGCCTTGTCATTTTTATAACTTGAAAACATATATATAGAACTCCATTATAATATTGTTGATAAAGGGTTAACTCTTGGTTACGTCCATGAGGCCCCTCTCATATAAAAGGGTTAGCTAAGCTTGAGCACCCTTACAGACCCTTCCGACGGGAAGATGGTCAAAGGCCTTAAACATGCTTGATATTTTTGGTATAATGGAGTGAAATGACATAAAATATGGTTTCACATTTTTTAAATAGTTAGCATATTCATTCTTGTTCGTTTAGTCTTGAAATCTTTTCAAAATTATGCAAAGGTAATATATATGTGTATCTTTGTGCCCCATACTCAACACCTCATGTGTTGACCCATTTCTCGTATGTTGTTTTTAGGTTCAGAGATGGCCAGAAGGTTGATGGGCTTGGTGGGTGTACTTGTTGTAAGATCCAGATTTAGTGCACATGAATGACTTGTACCTTGACTATGGAAAGATGTAATTGAATTCATGAATATAATGCATTTTGTATAATTTATACTTGTTGAATGTTGAGACTGTGTTGGTGCCTTTATCTTGTTATCTGTTCATGTGTGCTAAGCTTTACGCTTCCGCATTTCGCCTTTGGTATACGTTTGGTTCATGGGACTAGGATTCTGGTTCCGTGACAGTTCCTAATCCATTGCATGATATTATCAGGTCTTATGGGAGGCTGAGAAAGAGGGGTGCCTTTAACTTTTATGGCATTGTTGGTCTTACAAAGAGGATGATTGGCTATATGAAACTAAAAAAGTGTTTAAAACGACTCATGTATTTGATGTAGAGAAGGTGAATCATGGTAATTATCTTCTAAAAGGCAATGCAAGTCATTGGTGGAGCATGGAAGAGACACACCAGAATGAGCAGAGTCTAACATAGGTTGAATTTTAGGAAGCATTTTAAGTCATGCTATTATCCAGACACATAAATATGTTACAAGATCCACCAATTTGAGATTTTGAAGTGTAATAGTGACTAAAAACAAATTTCTTTTTTAGGATTTGCTTAAATTTTCTCCTCAACTTTATGTTTCATATGTGGGTAATATCAAGCAATTTGAACAAGGTTTGAACTATGATCTATAAGAGAGAATAGATTTGATATAATCCACAACATATTTATATGTCTTTGTCTATGCAATCAAGTGAGTCGAACGTGTCATATGACAGATGCATGAGTTTGATACCTGCAAGAGGGTAGGTAGTGAGTTGAATAGGCCATAACCTAGTGCATATTCGAGGATGGCTAGGTAGACTACCTATCCTGCAAGGAGGCCAAATACACCATCTAATGCACCACCACAGAGTCCACATGGCAAGGGTACTCCTAATTTTGTAGCCAGGAGAGAAATATTGTAGAGGACACATAGTAGGTTAACTATGATAGGACCACAGAGGACAATTTTTCACTCAACACTACCATAGTGTACAGCTTGTGGCAGATGCCGTAAAGGTCCATGTTGGAGGCCTAATTTCAAGGGTTGTTTTATATGTGTCCAAGAAGGTCATTCTAGTAGGGCTTGTCCACAAATAACTCAGCAATAGTCAATGACTCCAAAACATAAACTAGTAGTAGCATAGACCTCAAGCAGAGTGTATGCTTCCATGTAGGTTCTATCAATGTGGGAGACACAGTAGAACAAGGTAGAAGGTGAGGTTGAGGTAGGGAGCATGAGATAGGTCGTGCTTATGATTTTTTAGTGGGAAGGAGTATTTTCTCCACTTGTTAATATGTTATATATTCTGATACATTCTTACTTATACATGTTATAGTGTTGATTGGTTATGTTGCTACATATTATTATGTGACTCAAGATCTGATAGACAGGAAAACTTTCTATCGAGTATCTACCTTATGATTTCTTATTAGAGATACCTAATGTACATCCTATAGTTGTGATAGTGGTTTGTCCTAGATGTGTTCTAATCTTTAATGGGCATTGTGTTCAAGTAAAATTTATTAACACTTGAAGTACAAATCTTTGATATTATTATTGAAATGAATTACTTAGAGAAATATTGAGCATCAAAATTTCTTTATAAAGAAAGATATCTATTCTGATGGAGATCTTTCAAGGGGATAGGAGAGTATTATCTACTTGTTTGATATATGACACAGTTTCTAAAATTATGGTGTGAAAGGGGTGCACATGTTATATTGCATGTGATTGATGTTAGGGTTGAGAACCCTATGTTATTTGATGTACCTATAGTGAAGGAATACAATGATGTTTTCCCCGATGACTTTCATGGATTAGTAGTTATAGAGATTGATTTTTAAATCAATCTAACACTAGGTACTCAACTTATTACACTAGCATGATATCATGTGGATCCAGCTAGCTTGAGAGAACTAAAGAAGCAATTGCATGAATTACTTGATGAAGAATTTTACAACCTAGCACATCTCTATGGGTAACACCACTAGTTTTTGTGAATAAAAAAAGTACAAGAGAATGCATCTGTGTATCTAGTATATGAAAATGAACAAATTCACTATAAAACAAGTATCATTTTCCTAAGATTGATTATCTTTTTAATCAAATAAGATGAGAAACTATAATTTCTAAGATTGATTTGTGATTAGGTTACCATCAGCTTAGGATTAAGGAAGAATATGTTACTAAGATAGATTTTAGGACCATATATGGACACTGTGAGTTCTTGGTTATGTCGTTTGGACTAACTATTGCGCCAGTAACTTCTACGGACCTGATGAATAAAGGTTTCCATCAGTTCATTCTTGTTTTGATTGATGATATCTTGATATGTTATATGAATAGACAACAACATGAAGAGAATTTATGCTTGGATTTACATGTACTAATACAAAATAAGCTATATTCCAAGTTTAGTAAATGTGAGTTTTGGTTATCTGAGGTGGCATTTCTAGGCCATGTGATTTCCGCTGAAGAGATTTGTGTAGAACCCAAGAAAGTGAGAACTGTAATCCAGTGGGAGAAGTCGAAGACACCCACTAAAGAGAGGAGTTTTCTTGTATCAATAGGTTATTACTGAAGGTTCATACAAGAATTTAGTATTTTGTTGTGCCTTTGACTCATTTGTTGAGGAAGGAATCCCAATTCAGATGGATAGATCAATGTGAGCATAGTTTTTGACAATTGAAGAACATGTTGATGTATACACCAATATTTCCTCTTCTAGAGATAGGGAAAGGTTATGGTGTATATTGTGATGCTTCTAGGAAGGGTTTATATCATGTTATTGTGCAAAATAATAAGTTAGTGGCATATGCTTATGGACAATTAAAGAAGCATGAATAGAACTACCCTAAGCATGATTTAGAACTTGTTCATGTAGTCTTAGGTTTAAAGACTTTGCAACATTATCTAGATGGATAGACTTTCTAAGTATATACAGATCATCAAAACTTGAATTAAATCTTCACAAAAAGATCTAAATATGAGTCAGCATGGATGGATTAAATTGATTAAATACTATAAGTGAACCATTTATTACCATCCTAGAAATGCAAATGTAACGTCCCAAGTCTTGCGGCCTTGGATAAAATGATCTTAAAAGGAATGATTGCACTACCAATGTCACCAAGGTGCACCTCTCTTTTAGGGATCCCATCACCAAGAACTCCATGGTTAAGCATGCTCAGCCCAGATTAGTACTAGGATGGGTGGCCAGTCACAAAGTTGATCGTGGCTTGTGCATGAGTGAGGACAAAGTGCATATTTAAGGTCGATGGTGGTTTGTGGATCCATTTGTCATTCCTAAAACTATAAAAGAGCCTTGAATAGTGGGTTTGGGCATTAAAAATGGTATCATATCCAAAATGCCTCCAGTAGGTAGGGCCCACATGGGCATGTGTCATTCTAGTCTTGAGTTGTGTAGTTCAGACATGTTGGAAGGGCTATCCATGGTGATGCAACGACCCTTGTGCTAGTAGCCATGATTTGAAGCTGGGTGCATAGGAATCATTCTGGGTCTACACTAAAATCAAGAATTATTATGAGGCCTTATAATTGAGACGTGACTAGGATGTCAAGGGTCGCAAGTGTGGGATATCATGACGCCCTAGGTCTGGAGTCCTTGGATGAAATGGTCTTAAAAGGATTGATTGGACTACCCATATCATGAAGTTGCATCTCATTTTTTAGGACCCATCACTAAGAACTTTGTTATTAAGCATGCTCGTCTCATAGTAGTACTAGGATGGGAGGCTAGTCTAGAAGTTGATCTCGACTTGTGCATGAGTGAGGACAAAGCATGTAGTTAAGGCGAATGGTCATTTGTTGGGCCAATAGTCATGCTATAATGTGGTGGGAGATGCATTGAGTAGAAATCATAATTTTATATGCCTCCTATAGAGATACTTTTCTATGGCATGCATCAGAATGGTCATGCTTTTTTCTCATAGAGACATGAATGTACATATGGATTTGACATCTTCTTTTGGTATTATGGCACAGCTCCAAACAAAGCTTGTGTTGGGGAGGAAGACTAAACAAATGTAGGGATCGAGTATGATATTCATACTTTTAATCAGAGAAATGCAAAAAGGGATGATAGAATGGTTCTACTTTAATGATAAAGATATTTTAAGTTTTTAGGGAAGGTTATGTGTCACATATCATGCAGTAATGAGGAAGATTGTGCTTGATGAAGCACGTTCTTCTATGTATGTGATGCATTAGGGTATATCCAAAATGTATAAAAATATTAAGAAATTATATTGGCATCCTGGAATCAAGAAATAAGAAGCTGAGTTTGTTGCAGTATGTGGTGCATGACAACAAGTAAATGTGTAACATCACCTAATGAATATTTACACCCTTTGTCTATACCAGAGTAGAAATGGGATCATGTTACTATGGATTTTGTGGTCAGTTCACGTTGTGCTTCTAAGGGTCATGATTCCATCTGGGTATTTTTAGAGAGATTAACAAAGATAGTCCATTATCTTCCTATTAGGATGAGCTTTTCTACTAAAAGACTAGCTCAGATGTATATAAATTAGATAATTAGACTTCATGGGGTTTTACTTCCTATTATATCAAATAGAGGTCTATAGTTTATTTCTTGATTTTAGGATAGACTACACGAAGCAATGGGAAGTCAACTGAAGTTTATTATTGATTTCCATCCCCAAACTGATAGACAATCAGAGAGTATAGTACTTACCCTAGAATACATGATCGTGGAATGTGTTCTACAATTCCCTGGTAGTTGGGACTCACATGTTAACCTGATTGCATATAGTAACAATTATCAGTCCAGTATGGGAATGACACCTTATAAAGCTGTATATGGCAGGAAGTGTAGATCACTAGTGTGTTGGTATTAGATAAGAGAGACAAATGTCAGAACCAAGATATTACAACAAAGTTCTAAGAAGATATATGTGATACACCAACATATGAAAGTTATATCAGACATATTAAAAAGTTATGCAGATCGAAGGTTTAGGCCCTTTAAGTTCCAATTGGGGGATTTAGTATATGTGGAAGTCTCTCCTTGTAATGGTGATCTCAAGTTTGGGAAGCAAAGTAAGTTAACTCCTAGATATATGGGACCATACACAGTTCTATGGAATATTGGCAAAGTAGCTTACTAACTTGATCCACCACCTGAGTTAGAGAAGCTATTTCATGTATATTAGGTATGTATGCTAAGTGTCACCCTAATACTAATAACATCTTATATCCATCTGATGTATAGTTAGCAGGTGATGTGACATATTGGGAATGCCCAATCAAATTATAGATAGGAAGATTTTAAAGTTACATAGATGTGAGATTCTGATGGTGAAGGTATTATGGAGACATCACATAATTGAAGAAGATACATGGGCACTTGACAATTAGATGTGGAGATGCCATCCTAACCTTTTGTAGAGTTTCAAGATGAAACTTTAAAATACGTAGAGATTTGTAAGGACCCATTCTTGAATTACATAAAATCCTAGTTGAAATCTTCCTAAGAATCATAAAATATCGATTAAATATTCTATTAAGTAGGTTGATTGTTACTTGAGACACTAAATTTTTTTGTTAGTTTATTTGTTGGGACTATTAGGTTTGTAGGGTTTGCATAGAAGTATAAATAAAACATGCGATAAGAAATTTAGTGTTGAGTACTGTAGTATTGTAAATTATTTTTACTATTTCATCTAAATCATGGATTTCTTTGAAATTTATATATAGTTTAGATAACTCAAGTATAAGTATACATGCAAAATACATGATCTTTTGAATTTTCCTTGGACAAATTGGTTGGTTGAGTGTTCTCAGGACTAACTCGGTTGACCGTGATATAAATGCTAAAGAGTAATTGTGTGATATTTGATTTAGTTATTTACTGGAATATCCCATTGGTGGGCATTTTTAATGTAGCTCGGAAACTCTATTATAGATAAATTTAATTTTTCATTATTTTTGGAGTATTTTTGGGTTACACCACATTACTATATCATCTGAGTTACTTACAGATGAAAACTAAGGTGACTAAGTTTTCAAGAAAAATAAAAGAGGGCTAAAATGCTAATAATTAATTATCCCAAGTACCTAAATGAGTATACGTGATACCATTATGACCCAAGAACCTCTTAGTTTTGTCTAGAACCATCTTGAGAGAGGAAGAGATCTCTAGTATTTGAAATCTTGATGTTGGAATTTTAGATTTGGGGTTTTCACTATCCAAGGTTGGTGAATTCATGATGTTTCATCAATCTATGATAGGTTTTCATTGTAGTTTTCACTCTTATGTCAAAAACTCATCAACAATTTAATTTGGATCAAAATATCCCAAATTTTTTTTATGTTGCTCTTTTTCCTTCTTTATTCTTTTTTAAGGTGCTTAAGCAAATAGGAACATGAAAAAGATTGACCACTTGAAGCTTGAATCGAATTCAAGTTTATCATTAGTTGGGCTACAAATTGCAGGTTCTTCACACATGTGGTGAGTAGTGTGGGTTCTTTGGAAAATTTTCATTGAACTATAACCTTAATTCCACTCATTGAACTCCAATTGATGGAAATGGAGTAGTTCCAATAATTCTATAGGTTTTTTTGTTTAGTTGATCTTAAAAATGATTCTTTCCTTGATCCTTGTAAATGAATCAAGTAAATTTTGGCTTTTATAGACTATGAGAAAATGAATGTCTTGAATTGATTTTACACACTCTTACTATCTATACATTGTAGATATTGTATATTGATTAAATATGGAGTATTGTGCATAATTTTGTGAATTATTGAGTTGTGGTATGATTATCTGAACTTATGTAATGGAAATAGATATATAGGGTAATTGTTGTCTGGTCATGGCACAATGAATCTCAAAAACCCTAGTTCATATGGTCTATGATTAGAATGTGAAATTACACGTGTGTCATGTAATTGCTTCTAAATTTCCTTAAACTAAGTAAACAAACTTAATACCCATTATAACCCTAGCTCATTGATGCGATGATTTTGAGTCGCATTTATAGGCTTGTTTTATATGTGTTTTATGCATTTATTAGTCATTTCTGTGGTTAATGTTGCATAATTCATCTACTTTGGTCTATGATACTTCTCTATGTCAAATCTCCCTTATTTCAGTATTTTGAGCACAAATTATTACAAGAATATGTTTTGTGTAGGCTTATGTGGTTTCGTGTTGTAATTTCAAGAAAAACAAGTATCTGCTTCTGTCGATACCATCGACGGGGGTCGATACCATCGACCGGACCACAGGTTGCCAGCCGCAAGGAGTAGAAGAAAGTCGATACTAGCGATAGCAGAGTCAATGGTATCGATTTACCATCAGGTTGCTGGCAAAAAGAGAGTCGATACTATCGACACAAATGTCGATACCATCGACTAGTGGAGCTACATCGATGGTAAAAGGACAAAACTGACGCCTATGAATGTCGATACCATCGACCCGCGTCGATGGTATCGAGGGGGCATCAGTTGTGACAAAGAAAAGAAAAGAAGACCAACCGATACAGTGCAGGGTCGATACCATCGACTCGCGTCGATGGTATCGACACCGTTAGATACATGTTTGCTTCAGATTTATCTAAATCCGACGACTGTGGTAATTTGGCAACCGAATTCGGAGATTATACCTAATGACGGCGGCCAAGAGCAATCTATCACGTCATTAGCTGCTGCACACATCCCGAGAAGGTGTGGAGAGAAGAACGGAGCCCAGAATCACGCCCCAGCTGATCCGAACGCTGAAGAAGACGATTTCCACCACCGAAAGGCGGGAGAACGCGCATTCTACGCCAAGGAGCGCTTGGATCTTCTCCATTCAGGAGTTTCACCACTCAATCATGTTTTTCTCCATGTTTCCCTTTTTCTACTCCATGTTTTGCTCTGAGATGAACATGTGAGGCTAATCCCCTTTGTCTTTAGGACCGGGAGTAGCCCGGGAATTCATTGTATGACAATTTTATCATAGTAATTCATATTTTATCTCTTAAATCTGTGGTATAATTTTGTTTTCTCAATTATATTGTTATGCTTGATCACCATAATAATAATCTAATGCCCTTAATTACTTTGAAAGAAGAATTAACAGTTGAAAAGAGACGAAATTCACATTAATTGACACCTCCCTTGAACAAGGTGGTGTAAGGTTAATGGTGGATACCGAGAGATCGATTTTAATGCACCTAGTTTAGGGTATAGGTTACTATGATGGTGGAACCGACCTAGACATAGGTAGTGAATTGTACCACGACAGTGGGCAATTCTAATTTCAGGCCACTACCCGGATAGAGAGATAAATTTGAATGACCGAATAGAATTTAATACAATGAAAACCTGCGGTGAAACCGCAATCCTAAAGATCTCATATTGAATTGATTAAAATAAACATTTGATCGATTGCTTTGTTTTGTTTTATTTTCATTTTCTTTTAATTTTAACAACAACTTTCAACTCTTTAATTGGTCTAGCTGACTGCGAGTAGTTAGTAGTAGTCTCCGATAATTCACGTGTCCCTGAGTTCGACTCGGGCCTCACAAAGGCCTATATTACATTGACGCGTACACTTGCATTTCTACGCACGTAAAAAGTGTGTCAAGTTTTTGGCGTCGTTGCCGGGGATACGGCAAATTGTCGGCACTATGAGTGCTGCAAGCGGCCACTCTAGGCCACTTTTTTTTATTCATTTGAAATCATTTCAAGAATTCATAGCTTATTCTTTTTCGCATCTTGTAGTTGTCTAGCACGGTACTGAACTTAATTTACCATTTTGCAGGTACTGTGCATGGTGCAGACGCATAGTACCGACTACACGCGACACGCAACACGCACCAGAGGTTCCATTGTCGGGACCGGAAATCGAGGAGGATTATAATCAAGATCACTTAGAAGAAACAAATTCAGAATCCGAACAAGAAGAAATGGCAGAGGAACAAACAATATGGAAGAAGATCAAGGCTTCTTCTTCATCCGCTTCCAAGGGGCCGATAAATAAGCAGGCGGTTAATATTCTGACATACAAGATTGATCCTGCATTAATCAACTTGGTGAAGTCGAATGCATTCCATGGGCTTAAGAATGAAGACCCATTCGCACATATAAGTCAATTTGTGGAGAATTGTGATATGATAAAAATAGACAAATTTCTACAAGATGTTCTCTACTTGAAGCTCTTCCCGAGTTCTCTAGCGGGAAGCGCACGAGAGTGGTTGCACAACCTGTATGATGAATATGTGGAATCCTGGAACCACATGGTGGAGGTTTTCTTTGAAAGGTTCTTCCCGCCCGAGAAGACCAATGACATGATCAGGAAGATCCACAACTTCACTCAGAAAGTAGGAGAGACCTACTTGGAGACCTGGGAAAGGTTTCAGATCATGCTTAGGCGGTTCCCGCATCATGGGCTTGAGAAGGAGAAGCAGGTCAAAAAAAATTATTTTGCTCTTTCCGAACATCATAGAAGTAACCTAGATTCGGCAGGTTCAGGATTTTTCTTGAACAACTCAGGTACAAGGTGCTGGGAGATCTTGAAAAATATGGCAAAGAAGTAGTCTTGGGGCGATAGGGATGCACCAGAACAAGTCAAAGTCGCAGGTGAATCCAGGGCCATCAAGGAGCTGAATGATAAACTAGATCTTTTAGCTAAGAAATTGCTTGCCAAGGAAGATACCGAGTCCGATGAGGAAGCCCAGGTCAAATTCATGCAACAGCAGGGCTATAGAAATAATGATTATGTGTGGAGGAGGGACAAGAAGTTCTCATGGAAGGATCCAAGCAACTTCCTACAAGATCCTGATGCAAAGCCACAACCAAGAGCCGAAGATAAAAGCACCGAGTTTCTTAGTCAAGTGGTGCAGAAAAATCAGGAGATGATGAGCATGTTTAGTAAGTAGCTGCAGTCCCAGGGTGATATTTTGACCAAGTTTGGACAAACACTGCAAAGTCATGGAGCACAAATGAGGGCACTGGAGATGACCGTGACCCAAATTTCCAATGAAGTGGTAGCCATAAAGCATGCCAATAAACAGAGATAGGTAGGAAATGCAGAAGTTGCTCAAGCACATCACCAAGTGAAATATATATTTGTGGTTACTGAGGCGGAGGCCCCGGTGATAGAGGTCCAGGATAAAGGCAAAATGATTTTTGATACGGAGGCTACACCAAAAATACCATATCCGCACAGTCATTATGGACTACCAGGCGGATATTGTCCATTCAGAAAAGTCTGCCAAGAGACCGTCATGGACGCACCCACACCTAGGCAAGAAGAGCAGGTTAAGGCCATGCGTAAAGGTGAAAATGTATCCACCGCGAGAGAGGAGCCACGACAAGTTGCACCTGTTGAAAATGATCTACCAGAGTCTATGCCAGGGGGTGACATTGAAGCAAGCTTGGGGGAAATTGCCCCAAAAAGCCCAGATAGCTCGAGGTCGAAGAAGGAGCATCAACATTACAAGAAGTTCTTGGAGATGTTTAGAAAACTCCATGTCAATATTCCGTTAGTGGAAATGATAAAGAAGATTCCCGCCTACGGGAGGTTCATCAAAGAAATAATCAACAAGAAGAGGCGGATTAAAGACACGGATGTTTTCCGGGTAAATGAGATGGTGAGCTCAATTATCCATGGGAGTTTACCACAGAAGAGGAAAGACCCGGGAGGCTTCTACATTCCATGCTCTATAGGTGATCAACATTTTCCACAAGCACAGTGTGATTCGGGTGCCAGCATTAATCTTATGCCACTGTCCACATTTCAAAAGCTTGGGTTGAAGGAGATAAAGAAATCATCTGCAACTATTGAGTTGGAGGATGGGTCCATTGTGAAGCCATACGGAGTGTGCGAGGATGTGCTAGTCAAGGTGGAAAAGTTCATCTTTCCAGTGGATTTCGTCGTCATGGACATGCCACAGCTTAAAGGTTTCGAGATGCTATTGGGTAGGCCGTTTCAAGCAACGGCTGATGTTGTTACTGCCATTGGGAGAGGTACATTGACCTTGGGGATTGGCTAAGATCGAGTTGAGTTCAAACTGTCGCACGATCCCCTGGGCACACTCTCCAAAGTTTTACATTGATGAGGAGTTTAATGTCATCTAGCCTAAGAAATTAAATAAGGGCGCTTGTTGGGAGGCAACCTAGCCATCGGTACTTTAGTTTAGTTTCGTTTACATTTGTAGTTTGATTTGTTTTGACTTTGTTTTTAGTGTAAAAAAGATACCATGATCGTTGGCTCATTGTGCAGGACTGAGGCAGAGTCGATACCATCGACCCTTGTGTCAATGGTATCGACCGTGGTATAGGTTGGTGACTGCAGAAATCGCATTGTGTCGATACTATCGACGGCCTCATCGATGGTATCGACATACCAACAGGCAGATCGCAAGCAGAGGTCGATAGTATCGACATGGGTGTCAATACTCGTGAGATCTCTAGAGATATTCAGAAGAAATCATCTCACTAAAGTCGATACCATCGACGGGCCTGTCGATGGTATCGACACATTCACATATAGAAGGCGGCAGCCAGCCTCACGAGGGAGTTTCCCTAATCAGAGAGTCGATACTATCGACTTGCGTCGATAGTATCGACACGCCATGTCACCGATCCGCGAGAGGAGATCAACGGCGATCGCTGCAACCAGAAATTCGATCCGTGGGATGGGTCGATACCATCGACACCTGTTGATAGTATCGACATGTCAGCGATCCCGGCCCCGCAGATCCAGCCATTGACGACCGTCGATACCAGCGGCAGTACAGATTGTGCTACGCGTGTCGATACCATCGACCCACGTCAATGGTATCGACGGGCACACAGCAGCGCCGGCGTCAGCTATATATGAGGAGGATTGTCGTCATATGACGTCACAACCCCAGAGCAATTCTTATCCACTTGTGCCGAGTGTCCTCCAGAGCAATCCGAGCCCGGCGATGAGCATCCAGGAGCACGTTCTTCATCGAGCGGAGATTTCCTTCTCCAATATTCACCGAGCTCTTTATCTACTCCTCTTTCTTCCGCAACCATGGTGCATGTTGCTGGTGCATCTTCTTCGCACGCCAATCCGATGGACATCCCGGAGTTCATTCCTCCACCGACTGCATCGATCCCACACCCGCGGATTGTCCATCCGTCTGCAGAGGTCAAGAAGATCTACGAGGAGATCATGAAGAGGAAAATTGAGCCGACCCGCTATGTTGAGCGGGAGTCGATCCGCAACTTGGGGTTTGACGCTAATCTTGCCTACGTCTTGAAAGGGCAGGCGAGACACACGAGCAGGACACCCGATGAGATGGAGTACCATGCCGATGGCCAGCCATTCTTCAGTGTCTGGCCGACATACAAGGAGCTGGTGGCTGAATTCATGGCGTCGCTGGACATCTGTGCCGTGCCAAACAACATCATAGCCACAGACCACGAGTGGATCAAGGGCCGAGTGTCTTTCCGGCTATAAAACAATGATTACAATCTTACACTTCGTCAGTTTAATGATATTTACAAATGGAATCATTCGTGAAGTGACTACCGGTGGCCGGACAACCGTACCGATCACGACGCGATCTTCGTTGAGATTGTAACGGTGCCGTCGGGAAAACCGGTGAGCTACCACGACACAGCGGTAGCTGACTTCGAGCATCCGTTTGTGTGGATTCTCCACCTGATGCTGTGTTCTACCCTGTTTTCTAGGGGTGATATGTCTCTTAGCAAATTCCAGGAGACAGACTTGTTCTTCTTGTACAAACTACTCAAGCGCCAAGAATGCAACTGGGGAGCTTTCTTTCTGCAGCGAGTGTTGGCGGTAAAGCGGAGTACGTGGAAGGCTCCAATTCACTTTGGAGGACCCATCACTCCGCTGGCACACTACCTTGGGTTGAACTTCGCAACCTTGACTCCACTCTCCAACAGAAGAAAGGTCAATTTGCAACATCTTCACCGATCAAACCTCATCTTGCTTCGGGATGGTTTACCTTATGCTCATTGCCATGTAAACCATGCATACCAAGAATGTTCGCTTCCCGATCCTGTCTTCAATATCGAGGGTGCTCAACATTTCTGATGGCCCATCATAGCCATTGCTGACTCCGATGAAGATGACGGAAACGACGACGACAACAATAACGACGAGGAGGCTGAAGAGGAAGAGGAGGCTTACGTCCTCTTCGGGCACGAGTGGCACCTAGGAAGCGTCCTCGCATGCATCTGGGTGCATCTTCATCTTCGCAGCCTCCGCCACCACCACCTCCCTCGCAGCCAAGCAAGGATGTCTATTTGATGCAAGGCATGTATGCTATGCTACAGGACATACAGAAGACGTAGCAGCACCATACCGCAGTGTACACCGATGTTCAGGAGACAACAAACCGGTTACTTGACAATCAGAGGGCGATCTTTGAGAATGAGCGCCTCCTTCTTGGCAACCAACAACAGATTCATGACAGGTTGCATAGGATGGAGATGCAACAACATCCCTTTTATGATCACTACTGGAGCCAGAACTATTTTGGGGGTATCCACAACCTCCACCTATGCCCCAGTTTGATCTGAGCTTTCAGGGAGAGTACCCATCCTGGGACCCCACGGCTCCACAGTACCCACCTCCTCCAGAAGAGTAAATCGGTATCTCTGTTCCAACCTTTAAGATTGTTTTTGACTATGAGGCCATAGTCGAATTCAAGCTTTGGGGGGGGGGGTAGTTGGAACAGCTCTATCTTTTATTTTCTCATTTTTTAGTTTTATTTTGTTCTTGTCATTTATTTCTTGCAATCTTAGTTTGTTTGTAGGATCCACGTTCTATCTAGTGTAATTGTGGATGTCTTAAGTCATGTGTCATCTCACTTGCTTGTACATGGGAATTAAGGGATAATTAAAAATATTAAAAAAAATTGAGTGTTCGTAAGATTGAGTGTTGTTCAACTTTGAGCACATAACTCAAGAAAATGATTGGTTTTGTCAACTTTAAAATAGAAAATCACAACTGTACATTCCTAATGATTCATGAAAAGTGGACGAAATTGGTTATTTGAGCCTAAACTGACCAAATGATAATGAGACTCTAATTTGAAGTGAGAGAGAGAAACCTCTTAACTACTACACAGGTCAGTAAGGAGGGACACATAATAATTTTCAAAGGTTCAGTCAATTAGTCTTGTGATCTTTCCACCCAATTGTTTTTCACAATCCACCATAAGAATTGGAAGTACTTTACGGTTGTAACCTTTTTGATTGCATATCATGTAGATAGGTTTTGCATTGTAACTACTTTCATATGTTTTGCATCAAAAACAAAAAAAACCAAAAAATAGAATAGTGATACATGCACATTACCCTTAGGTGCGTGTCATTTAGCTGCATTCATAATTTTTATGCATAGAGTACATCATGTACCTCATTTCTTCTTTAATGATGAATTAAAATTGTTCCATACCTTCTAAATAGTTCAAATATTTGAGTTATGCAGAAAAAGCAAGCCCAATAAATTATTCATTGTCATTTGTGGATATAAGGGTCTTGGAGAAAAAAAAAAAGAAAAAAAAGAAAGTTATTAAGAAGCAAGTAGAATAAGAGGGAGAAAGGAACATAATGTCACCTGCATCTTAAGATGAGTAAGTACATGATGTACCTCAGTTAGATATCCATCTCATTTTGAGACGGGATGTTAGTGCATGCATCTTTCCACCCAATCTTAGGCATTAGGGCATTTTTCATGTGCAAATGCATCATTTAGGGCATTCTTGTTTTATGCATGTTGAAACCGTATAATACTTCCATTTCTTCCATGAGCCACCCATTCCATCCACTCGTTGCTCGAATTGGTAGGCCACCGTGATTTTCTCCTCACTTGTGAATATTGGGAGAGCTGCTTCCATATAGATGGTAGTTAGGGCGAGCAACGTAGTATAGGAGATCACAAGATGCACCGAGTCTGGACCGGCGAATTTTATTATGTTAACTTCCTTATGTGATAGTGTTCATCAGTTTTGAGGTAGATATCTTTTATGGATGATTACTGTCGCCTTTAGGGTAATTATCATTCTGTGGTTAGTGAGGGCCGGAATGTGAATGTCCGGTGGGGATCATATGGGATGTCTGTTGTGATGATTTGTTCTTTAGTTGACTCTGGCAATTCTATTCTAAGGTTTAGTTGCTCGAGGGTGAGCAATGTTCAAGCTTAGGGGAGTTTGATGCGATGATTTTGAGTCGCATTTATAGGCTTGTTTTATATGTGTTTTATGCATTTATTAGTCATTTATGTGGTTAATGTTGCATAATTCATCTACTTTGGTCTATGATACTTCTCTATGTCAAATCTCCCTTATTTTAGTATTTTGAGCACAAATTATTACAAGAATACGTTTTGTGTAGGCTTATGTGGTTTCGTGTTGTAATTTCAGGAAAAACAAGTATCTACTTCTGTCGATACCATCGACGGGGGTAGATACCATCGACCAGACCACAGGTTGCCAGCCGCAAGGAGCAGAAGAAAGTCGATACTAGCGACAGCAGAGTCGATAGTATCGATTTACCATCAGGTTACTGGTGAAAAGAGAGTCGATACCATCGACTAGTGGAGCTACAGCGACGGTAAAAGGACAAAACTGACGCCTATGAATGTCGATACCATCGACCCGCGTCGATGGTATCGATGTGGCATCAGTTGCGAGAAAGAAAAGAAAAGAAGACCAACCGATACAGTGCAGGGTCGATACCATCAAATCGCGTCGATGGTATCGACACTGTTAGATACATGTTTGCTTCAGATTGATCTAAATCCGACGGTTGTGGTAATTTGGCGACCTAATTCGGAGATTATACCTAATGACGGCGGCTAAGAGCAATCTATCACATCATTAGCCACTGCACACATCCCGAGAAGGTGTGGAGAGAAGAACGGAGCCCAGAAGCACGCCCCAGCCGATCCGGACGCCGAAGAAGACGATTTCCACCACCGAAAGGCAGGAGAACGCATATTCTACGCCAAGGAGCACTTGGATCTTCTCCGTTCAGGGGTTTCACCACTCAATCACGTTTTTCTCCATTTTTCCCTTTTTCTACTCCACATTTTGCTCTGAGATGAACATGCGGGGCTAATCCCCTTTGTCTTTAAGACTGGGAGTAGCCCGGGAATTCATTGTATGACAATTTTATCATAGTAATTCATATTTTATCTCTTAAATCCGTGGTATAATTTCATTTTCTCAATTATATTGTTATGCTTGATCACCATAATAATAATCTAATGCCATTAATTACTTTGAAAGAAGAATTAACGGTTGAAAAGAGACGAAATTCATGTTAATTGACAAATTCCTTGAACAAGGTGGTGTAAGGTTAATGGTGGATACTGAGAGATCGATTTTAATGCACCTAGTTTAGGGTATAGATTACTACGACGGTGGAACCGACCTAGACATAGGTAGTGAATTGTACCACGACAGTGGGCAATTTTGATTTCAGGCCACTACCCAGATAGAGAGATAAATTTGAATGACCGAATAGAATTTAATACAATGAAAACCCGCGATGAAACCACAATCCTAAAGATCTCATCTTGAATTGATTAAACTAAACATTTGATCGATTGCTTTGTTTTGTTTTATTTTCATTTTCTTTTAATTTTAAGAACAACTTTCAACTCTTTAATTGGTCTAGCTGATTGTGAGTAGTTAGTAGTAGTGTCCGATAATTCATGTGTCCCTGGGTTTGACTCGGGCCTCACAAAGGCCTATATTACATTGACGCGTACACTTGCATTTATACGCACGTAAAAAGCGTGTCACTCATCAAATAGGAGCTAAGAACACTGTGATTTTCCCCAGAGGTCTGTATTGAGGAAATAAAATGGAATTTCTTCTTATAGTCATGGGAATATGGAAAGGAATACTAGAGTGTGATTCTAGACCTTGAAGGGTAGATTGTCAAAATTTAGGACAGATTTCAAGATGAGATACTCACCCAAATTCTTTGTTTCTAAGTAAATGAAATGGATTGTAAGTGATACACTATAATGAGAATTGTGATCTTGATGTAAAGGGATCAGTAGGGATATCTTATGTTAGTATCTCTTATGTGATTTTTGGATTGACATCTATGTCATTTAACATATCTCTTGTACCTTAGATGAGGTATGTAAGGTAGAGAGGCTTTATGTCTTACCTAGACAGTTTTTGGAAACTATGAGGTAGGTCGTAGTCTGTTACTTATTTTAGGGTTTCCTATTAACATTAAGATTTGGACATGGTGTGGTCCTTTTTACTTGATCAAGTACATATCAAGTAATTTCAAGGTGAATTTAATAATAAACGTTGATAAGGTGAGATATAAGATTTGATTATCTATCTTAAATTACATGTGGTTTCTATTTTTTTATATCATGTTCACATTAAGTAGCTTATATCTACCACTACCTGCAAAGATTTGTAATTTTTGGATCTAATATAAGACACATTTATTCCTAATTTTTTTAAAAATGATTAGTTTGATTCTAGCTTCTCTTACACCTATTAACTCACTCAAATGTTGTTGATAAGTGGTAATTTAAATTTTGCATGAGATGTGACTCATATTCAATCCACCCGGGAGTTACTCATCCATAATGATCTTTTCTTGACCATCTAAGGTGGATAATTCTCTTTTTATTGTAGTCTATATGATGTCCCTATGTGAGGGAGTTCTGGGAGGGTGTGTGTGACGTAGCATTGTACTTCATCTTGATCTAAGTCTTTTATGTAAATGTCATAGTATATCTTTGTACTTAATTGTGTGCTAGAGTTTTATCTTGACCAATGCTAACATCTAGAGTTTTCTTGTATATGGTCTGATGAAAATGGTTACAACATTGTTTCTTATGCCAAATTTAGAAATGGAAAAGGATATTTCTATTTTTCTTAAATTGAATGTCATGATTTGATGATTAATTGCTAATGTGAGGATAAGTCTAGTTAGTTTGGATAACCCTGTGGGTTTTAGAGGTGGGTTCCGACATATAATGCTTGGGATCTTCCATACTTGAAGTATTTTACAATTAGGCATTGCATCGATGTCATAAATGTAGAGAAAAATGTATGTAACAACATAATTATTACATTCTTGAATATACCATGTAAGACCAAAGATGGTGTAAAATATGGAAAGGATCTATTTGAATTGGGTATAAGCGTAGAGTTAGCACCTGAGAAAATGGATCGAGTACATGTCTGCCTCCTACTTGTTATACACTGTCTAGATAGGAGAAAAAGTCATTTTGTGGGTGTTTGCATAATGTAAAGGTGTCTCAAGATTATTCTTCTAATTTACATTCTCTAGTCTCACTGAAATATTTGAGCTCAGTTGGTCCCAAATTTCATGGTTGTCATATCTTAATGCTAGAAAAATTTCCCAATTTAATAAGATCTATACTCCCAAGACAAGTAGGGTTGAGATTACAAGGCTTTATTTCTTCTTTTTTGAAATACGTCACAAAGTGGTTGACACCAAAACTTTATCCAAGTTGCAATAAAAGGTGATTGTAACCTTTTTCAGCTTGAGATGGATATTACACATTCATTTTTTGATTCACTTAGTTAATCACATTATTATTTGTATTTTATGTGCCCATTGAGATAAATATGAGTTTCTTCAAGTGTCTTATAGGGGATCATTGTCATCTTGAAAGTTTCATTTTTGAAGGATATGTTATGAGTGAAGTAATAGATTTCTACAATGATTTATTTTTCTTTTAGAGTCAATCTCCCAACCTACTGATATATCTTCATAGATACAACCTTTAGGGAAATATCTTCATAGATACAACCTTTAGGGAAATCATAGAGTTGGAAGATGAGTTATTGGAATCTCTCTTAAATCATGGGAACAAGCAAACTTGTTTGTTTTACATAACATGGAGGAGGTGAGAAATTATGTATCAGAGCACAAACTTTATCATTGTGGCTTGTAAGAGAATATAACCACACTTTCATCGAGTGGTCTAAAAAGTAAGTATTTTCTCAATTTTCATAGTCATTGAATAATGTTCCTAGTAATGTGAAATGGCTTGCTTATAATCCCAAAATGGGTGTTATTTCCCATGAAGGGTATTTCTATAAACAAACATTCATTCTAAACTAGATGTCATGATGAAAAGAGTGTCATGCAAAATAGTGGAGTTACCTTCTAGGCAACTTCATTATACTTTGCATCTGCAAAGGATAGTCTTCCAAGACAAGTTGAAATGTTGTATTACAAAATCATTGAAGATATCTAGTAATTGGATTATATTGGCTTCAAGGTTCATGTGTATATGTGTTGGATTGACTTAAAAATGGCTAAAGGTGGATAAGATTGGGTTCACCTTGGTAAACTTTGAAAAGTTAGATGAGAAAGGCAAACTATTTATATTGGATTCATAACCTGACATGCAAACCATTTATTTTTAATTCAAAAACTGACCGAGTCTTTTACATTAGTGATCTTGTAGGAAATACTTGGTCGGTTCTTCATAGAGAAAATTAATTTATTATAGAACCATTCAATAAAGATGGATCTTGTGACAAGTTTGAGGAGTCGACTCCTTTCTCCAGTTGGCATACCAGACATTAATGTAGAAGAAACTCGTGAATAATTGTATGCCAAAAATGACCATTAGGAAGGGATATATATTGATGAGTAGCAAAAAAGATAAATAGTAGTGGTATATTTCTAAAATGTATTTTGTCTAATTATATGCATATTGTATTTTAGTTTTTCCATTTTATTATGCAAACTGTGTACTTATTTCTAATTATACATGTTGTCTTGTCTAATATATATAATGGACCATTCACAATGTGAAGCTTGGGAGCATAACATGATTGATGACCATGTCGAGCATGTGACAGTCAATAAGATTGATAGGGATCCAACACAAAGATACTTGAAAGGCCTACTCAGATACATGAATTTTAGAAGCTACAAGAAGTACATGATAAATAAAAATATTTTCCATAAAATTTGAGGAGCGAATGAGATCTACAAGGATAATTCTAGTACTTATAAGCATCATCTGGTTTCAACTGTCCAATCCAAGGTACCGTTGGACATTGAAACTGACATCAAGTACCCAAAGGAATGAAGGATATTCTTTTGATAGAAGAGACACTAAGTAGTTACTAAAACCCTAAACCTTTAATTGTTTCCTTATACATATATACATATACATATATGGGCAGCAAGGAGTGGCTCAAGTGGTCAAGCACAGTGTCTCCTCAAGAAGGGACCCAGATTCGAATCCTAGTTGCCACCTTGGTTTACCACCCTCACAGACATTCATCCACCATCATGGACATGGGAGAGAGGGAGAGAATTCCTCTTTTTGTCATGTACATATACATACACACACACACACACACACACACACACACACACACACACACACACACACACACACACACACACATATATATATATATATATATATATATATATATATATATATAATGTATATACATATGTGTGTGTGTCAACCTTATGTATGCTTTTTTTAAGAAACTCTTTCATTTAAATGAAAACATACACAAAAGGATGGTACTCCAATCAATGGTTAATATGTGGTGAGTCTGGAAGAGCATACTCACAAAATAATAAATCACCTATCTCAAGTCAAATAAATCACAAAATAATCCTTGTGGTAGATACCACTTTGTAGCCTCAAAATGTGGGAGAGGTTCAAGACACAATGCCTAGAAAAATATTTTAGGTAATTGCCTTCACATATATTTTATGTGTAAATATACCAATTTACCTTAGACGTGTCTTATTAAATACACAAGAATTTAAGTTCAAAAAAAAATACACAAGAATTGAATAGGAGAAATAAAAGTGGGCAAAAAACATGCATAACCATGGACTAGGCATTGGTGGCTATGTAAATTAATGTGAGAGATACATTGAACATGAATTGAAGAGAAGATGTTGATGGCTGCCTCATGTAGCCTTTCTTCTAGATGTGAATTGATGTGTGTGCAATCCAAAACACCAGTGAAATACCCAATCCAAAGACAAAGTAAGGGCTTGACAAAATAGTTTTTTTGGCAACTTCACTTTTAAATATGGCATATTGATTCATATTGCACATTCTCAAAAGATGATTGTTGAAGTAATGTTGCTCATTGACTCATATATGTCATTTGTTTTAGAAGGAAATACATGAACAAAAGCTTATAAGGAGTTATCTTTGAGGGACAAAGGGATGAAATCCCTATTTATATAGGAACTCAAGAGCATCTAGATGTCATTTGAGATCTTAGTGCAGTGATGGGGAGAAAAGTTTCTTCAGAACCTCCTAATGGAAACATTGAATGGGTACTTTGATGACCTAAGAGATCATGGATGAGTTAGAAAGGATGATAAAGGTATAGTCAAGAAAAGATTTGTTGTAATCTTTCAATTAAACTGAAGGAACTCATGGTGACCCATGGAAGTACCTTCCGAGCAACATCATATTCTACACTGGCAATGGATTCTTCAAGGCAAGGTAGTTGTCATGTTGGTGAAGTGGCTACTATGCAAGATGAAGTTCCTGTGATGAAACTCAAACTAAGTTTGATGCTGTAAGTTTTATATTATAACTTATATCATACTGATTCTTATATATGTCAGACTGATACAAAATGCAATCTTCAAGTGGAGGGCATAGTGAACAACTTGGTGGATGAGGGTATAGTGTACCAGATTGTGTCTATTACAATTCACAATAGACCCTTTGATCATGACTGCTATGATGGACAAATATTCACATATTTCAAGATATCTATGATATTACCCTACCCCAATCCTAAATCAATCAACCTCAATGATGCATATGACAATATTGTTATGTGTCCCAAACATTTAATTATGATTTCTAAAGTGAATTTCTCATTTATTGTGTAATATTGTTTCATTGCCTCCAATATTGAACCAAATTCTTTAGGCAAGTATGTTTTGTTGGTATCTATTAACAAAAAGATCCACAATAAATAAATATCCAGTACTTCCTATAATAGATGATAATTAAGATTTAAGGGAGCCACATGTCCTAGAAATCCTAAAACCCAATGGACAAGTGTTACATCATATCATCAAATGCTATGTGATTATTGCAAACAAGTCAAGATTGATTCTTGCTACTGTTGCAGCCAAGAAGATGCAAGTCAATGTAGGGGTCTAAGACTGTGTGGATTATTTCCCCATCATTGGTTAAACACTTCAATAGAAGAGTATGGATATGGCAGATATCATTTTCAATTAGTTTCTTTATGAAAATTACCATACACATATATCATATTATGTTGGTCGAAAAGCTCTTTTTATAGCTTTATGCATAACTATGGATGATAAATTAGAATTTGGAATATGGGATATTTGATCCCTTCCATGTTGAAAGTTATAGATAAGACCAACATTTGACCAAGGTGAAGGCCTACCTGATCAATTCATTTATGGTATTTAAGGGTTATAACAAATATGTCACATATGTTCCTTACAATGTGATGCAAGTATGTATAATATGTTACCAAGACATAATTTTAGTTTCTTTATACCAATTAAATTTATAAAATTGGCAATGGGCACATTAAGGGATCAACTTTGTATGATTCTAGTGATTCATCCAAAATAACTTACTATATGTGTTTTATATCCTAGTGGTGCCTATCAGATATGGAATTTTCTACTTCCCTTTAATGTAAGTTTCTTACTCATAAACATGCATTTGAATTTTTTTTGTTGACAACAAAAATATATCAACTTTGTTCTATAGGGATTTATAGGTCTATTGTCCTACATTGTTGGGAGAAAGGTCTTTGAGGTCTAAGACAATCATACTTATCAACATATATGTTAGTTTCTAGTCAATTGTACTTACATTATATAGTTTGATGTTCTTATATTCTTAAGGATTTTATTGTAAGTATCTCATTATATGTAATGGTGTATTAGTTTTTTATTTTTCCCTTACAACAAGACAGCGGATCATGTGGTTACTTCTTTATGAAGTACATGTATGCTATTATGACCAAAATAGCATCGTCCTACTTCAAATATAACATTGTACCACATTGGATTTATTTTAATTTTTTCCATCATTCAATTTTAACAAATGTATAATTTCTACAAAAAAACATGTATATATTGAATATTTTCAACATCCAACCATGTTTGAGTGAGGAGTTAGATGATCTTTAAGAATCTTGGCATGAATCTTTTGTTAGACACATGGATATTTGTATCTCATGCAAATAGGTACACAATTGTATAAGGGGAAATTTTCATTACATTAAGCTTATATTTTTGTATAGAATTTGTGAACTTAATTGTATAACACATTTGCAAACTAATTTTTTTATTATTATTATTATTTTATATATATATATATATATTGTAAACTTGTCTGTAATAAAATGCTTTGTTGTGAACTTGTGGTATTTATATTCAATGTTATGTGGGTACTTGAATTATTTGCGCAACATGGTAATTTAAGCAATTGGATGTATGTGACTTTTTAATGGGATTTTTTATGCAGTAACATATTGGATGTAATGTTTGTAGTTAATATGAGAATTGGTTTGTTTGGGTAATTTGGTAATTAGTTCCATGTGATATATGTGAATCCATGTTCGATTGTTTGTGCAATGTGGTAGTGAGTGCATTGTAGTTTTTTGTAGTTTCTTTCTTTTAAATGTAGCATGCAGTGAACTATTGTATTTTAGAAATTCAAAATGTTGTACAGATTGCTGATAAAATAAAAATTAAACATGTTGTGAAAGTATATAAAAGAATTGATAGCTACTGGCTTACAAAATGATGGTTTTGTTTTCAATAACTAACAACTAGATTTTATTGGATGTTCCATCATAGTAACCATCAATGCATACCTTTATGTGATCGTATTTTAACTACATCCATAGAGCATGTTTCTTGTGTCATCCACCTATGTGACACAAGGTAACTAATAACAGAGTTTTTTTCACCCATTGCAAACATATTTTTTGTATAGTAGTAAAGACTTGTATGTATAATTGCATCATTTTCTTCTAAAAATGGAAGTTGGTACTATAAAAGATGGTGGTCATGTAAAGAAGCATCCCTCAAGGCCAAGTATTTTTCACATGTATTCTCTTACTCATGAATAGTTCATAAAAGACCTTTCTCTAATACCACTTGTTGGATCTATGAGCCCAAGAGGGGAGAGGTGAATTGACATTGAAATTTTAAACCGAATTCATTAGACCTTCAAATATCTATACCAAGATAAGCATTGAAAGTATACAAAGAAAGATACAAAGAGATTGAAACAACATGAGTGAAGAAAAGCATGTAAAGAGGTTCCATCTCTCAAGGATGCATCTTCACTACCTAAAGAGGCCAACCTATAGGATTTTCAACCTTGAGAATCACCTTATCTTCCACAATAAGATATTACACCAAGATACCTCCCTTTTTAGATAAACTACTAATTAGGCTTCCCTTTTTTGGGCAAGAGATCCAACAACCTTACAAGGTATCCACCTGCCTTACCTCAGGCCATCTACCCTTTACTTCACCTTTCTTAGACAAGGAAGAGCTTCAAATCATCACCTTTCAGAGATATATAGAGATTGTAGGAATATATCTCTTATAAGATTCCTAATACAACATAATGAAAGTGGTCTATCTTAAGAAGTGACTAGGGGATCTAGAGGCACTATCTCTCAACAATGTGATAGGAAGATAAATGGTAACATAGAAAAGTAGTCCAATAAGCCCTATTTTTTACCAATCAGTAGAGATAGTTAGATCAAATTTTAACCCCTTTTAAGGGATGACCGGATGCCCTAGTGGATATATTTTCACTTATATCCCCACTCTAGTGTCTATATTGCAATCTACTAAAGGCAATACCTACAGTGTCATCGGCCAAGTTTAGAGTGACAAAACTCCTCTGCAATAATTGATCGAGTTTTCTGTCCAAAATCTAGCTCAGTGTACTTATTAATTTGGCCTTTTTTGTTAATTGAGTTCATGATTGGACAAAATGGGCTGATGTAGCATAATTAGAAACCCATTTCAATGTCATCGACTGAGATTCGCCTAGTCAAACTCGACCGACATTGAGATTTCGTTGATGTTTCTCTATCCAATTCTACATGAAATATTAACTCATTCTAATTGGCTCAGTTATACATTTGAGATTAATGATGAGTCATACAACCATTACAAAATGACTTAATATTTTTAGATATTCTTTAGTTATTAGAAAATTGAGTTGCATGACTTGATATTTGCCAATCCAGGATTTGAGGATGTGGTTGTCTATCAACCAAAAAGGATCTCAATAGAAGTGTTAAACACATGTGTGTGGGATAATGAAGTCACCATTAAATATGAGCAATGTATAACTAAGAAGTCAACAACAACTTCATCTTTGTATTGTTGGTTGAAACACAATTCTCCTCATTATTCTAGTTCTTAAGTTCATTACATTTTTTATTCTTCCACTTTTTGTATGCATTTAAAGAAGACACCAATATGAAAGTTCAGGATTCAATTCTTAATATATAACAACATGTGTCAAACTAGATTCTATTAATCTTAGTTTGACATGAATGATCCTTAGATCTTAGTTAGCATAGGATGTCCTTACATCCATTTTCCTTAAAAAGGGGGATAAAGTCCAGTATAATCAAGATGAGAAATCATATCAAAAATCCTACGATGATTATAAGGGATTTCAAGTCATGTGATGAAAAATATGAGTAGAGACAGAGATAGATGAGAATTTCATAGTAATAAGTATCAATACATATGGGTTCTTATGGGTATCAGACAAGTAAGTTATACATGGTTGTGAGAATCGTGTTTACTACCAAGTAGTGCATAGGTAAGCATGACATGACCATTATTGATAACTAGCCTACATCTTAACCCAAAGGTTGACCATATTCAAATCCAATGTCCTCATGGAAGTCTTTGAAAAATCATGAACATTGAATATAAAGATGGGTATGTGGCTTTTATATTGATTTTAATGAGTCCTACTTTGACATTATCCCCACTAAAATAAACTACCCTTGAATGGGGGGCCTGCAATCAACTAGGAGTTTGACAAAGTCTATATATGGATGTCATGATTCTATTTTTCTAACAAAGCAAAAAGAGAATCTATTGGCAACATACACACAAGTACTTGATGAATCATTCATTTTAAGTTCATAAACATCTGAATACTCCAACTATTTCCAACAAAGACAAAGAAGTAGGTAGGCATTGAACATAAGTTTGCTAAAAGAAATTCAACTACCCAAAAAAAACCCTATTATACTCATCCATAAAAAATGAACATAAATCTATATCTATCTTCCATATGATCCTTCCTTATTCAATAATTCACTAGATTCATATACTTTGATTTCACTTGTTTGCATATACAAAAAAAGTGAAATCATCAATATAATGAGTTTGATGTGAATATGAGCCAAGAAAATCCTTACATATGAAAAATAATTTGGAATATATATAATATATTGTATTATAAGAATAAATTGTGTGTTGTACATAGTCTAAAAATTCTTCTCAGTGACGATGATCCTATGATCACATGAAACAACAGTAAGACAAAAGAAAACAATGAACCATAAAGATTTTAGAGTTGCCACCAATTTATTTGTAAAATAAGAAAAAATGAGAGTGGGTGTTTATATCAATGGGAGAACATGAAAGATCCAGTTTTCACTCCACCAAGACTGGATAAGAAAAGTATGTGTAATTTTAGAGATCAAACTTGATGATCCATTGTTGTCTCTCTTGATGATGGTATTGAATCTTTCTTAGACATCTTTGATTAAAACAAAGGTGATCGAGGTTATTATTAAGTAAAAATGGTAGAAAACCTTAAAAAGTGTATTTTTTATTTGTGAACCTTTAGGGTTGGACATGGTTGTAATTTTCCCATTATGATGCTAAAGGTCCTATTTTTAGATATGGGTGGTCCTACTCACCTCATAATCTTTCATCAGAGATCTTTCCCATGGACTTAGGGCTAATGCACAGGAAAAGAAAGTGAGCAAGAATGAATCAGTAGAGCAAGATCTAGATTTTTGAAAACAATGTGTATAGATGAGTAGTTCAAGTAATCGGCTAAAAATTATTATTGATATAGCAGAGAAAGCAGGATTTGTTTATCGTTGAGCATTCTATTGATATTTAGAGAGAAGGTGATGTTAGAGGAAGGATCCTCTAAACACAAATAATGCAAGAAATAATGAGAAAGATCATTGATCGTCTATCTTCATAAGGGTCAAAGGGGGACTGGAGTAAATTGGATATGGGGAGTTACTTATACCTGAGGATCAAGGTTTGGTTCTCTGAGATAATATTCTAGAGTGGGACTCCTTGTATCTCTCAAAGAAATTTCTAGAAAAACAATGGTCATGACTTTAGGAACAAGTATGGTGGATTGGAGGATTCTTCCATGTGTCACACCCAGAAATCATACAGTTCCTCCAGGTGTTCCTGGAAAGGAAAGAAAAAACATTTTATTTGAACTTTTAAATTTTTCATGAATATTTTGGGATAAAACAATTTGAATTCTGAGATTGATTTTGCATTTTGAATTAATTTTGTATCTTTTGAAAGAGGGAGAAAGGAGATAAGACAGGGACGTAAGTAAACTTGTTGACCAAATTATGTCCCTCTCCTTTTATTTTCCTTTTCCCAGTTGGAAATGAATTAAAATGAAGATAGATAAAATAAGGAGACGAGAAAAAGGATGAAATTTTATCCCTTATTCTAGCCTTTTTCTAATGGAATTTTAACTGAAGGAGGATAGAGTAAAAAAGGAGGAGAAAGGAAAAAAGGGGCACCATCCCCTATCCTTTTCAATCCATTTTTCTCTTAGAAATGAATTAAATGAAAATAAAGGAAATAAGAAGAAGAGAAGAAAAGATGCTAATCCTTTTTAAATTATGGAATTAAATTAAATGATGTAGAGAAAATAAGGAGAATAGAAGAAAAAGGAAGGTCCATCTTCTCTCTTCTTTAATCTCTTTTCTCATGGAACCAAATTAAATGATGATAGAGAAAATAAGCAGAAGAGAAGAAAAAAAGGTGCCATCCTCTCCATTCTCTAATCCTTTTTTCCCTCATGGAAAAAGCCATGAATTTTAGGAAAGCTCATAAATCATTATGTAACTTGATTGGGATTTATTTATTCCATGTTTTCTCTTTATTTGATAATGAAACTTATTTTCAAGAGAGATTAAAAGCAATTGAATTTCCAAATGGGATGGAATATTTTGTTCATGGGTAATTCAATTGGGAAATTTTAAAAAAAAGGCTAACAAAAATCTCGAGGAAAGGGAAAATTACTTTTAGATCCAAATAAAATATTATTTTTGCATCAGACTCATCATTGATTGCTAAATGGGTGAAACTAGTTGTTAAATGGGTGGAAAATGTGGGAACAAAGATTAAATGTACAGAAATGTGGAAAGGGCTCCATCATTACACAAAGGATCAACATTTTCAGAAATACCATTGATGAGAAAAAATGGAGCATCAGAAATTTACCCCTCTCATGACAAGATTCGAGATAAGAGTAAGAATTGTAGGCTTGAGCTAAGTCCAACCCCCATTTTTGATCGAAAAAGGCCAAAAAGTGATACTCATCAAGAATGTTCTAATGAATATTATGGCGGGTGGAAAGCATAGATGATGGATTTTTCTTCTAAGGATGGATTAATGAAATATTCATTGTTAACAAAAAATAATATTTTGCATGAATAATATATCCAAAACAAGGGTAGACTTCAATGTAGGCACTTACCTATATTTGTGTAATCATTCATTCCCTTAGAGTGATGATGAACCGTCAAAATTTCATATGTTGTGAGATACTTGTATATTCACTCCAGTTCCTACATCAATACATGTTTGATTCTCTCACTAACTCAAGCCTTAGTGAGAAAAGGCGGATGTGAAAGTTAGATTGGATAGAGGTTTTTTGAAAGGCATTAAAAGTTGAGAGTCTGTTATCATTGAAATTCATGGTGAGTTATTGATTTTGAAAAGATATTCAAGAACCATCGTCTCTATCTTTTTATAGGCTTTTTTTAGTTTTTTATTATGTGATTAGATATCTTAGTGAGTTAGTTCAATCCTGAGGCCTGGTTGAGAGGATCAACTTAGGGTTAGGATCACAACACTAAAAAGGTAAAATGTGTTGATTTTGTCTATCTGAGACAGAGCTTCAATCACTCAAAATAGAAGATCGGGCATCAGACAGGTTCCCAATTATAAAGTTACCTTTACATCTAGTGATTGTTTTGGTTAATAGTCTACTCCTTAGAGTGTTTGTAATCTTATAGAATAAAGTCCATAGGAAGAGCATTAAAATAAGTTGAGCTCGGGGATCACATGATCAACCACTGATACAGTAGTCTCTGATATGTGTTCAATAATGGTCTATCATTCATTACCCTAGATTGTTAGTGAGCGGTTATCCTCAACTCTCTAGTTTTCACTTGATTTGATCAACTTAATGTTAAACATCATCTTCACCAAGAAAGGATTTTCAAATCTAGAAATGAGAGCTTATATTATTATCTAGAAAGTTCCTACCCAATGTAGGGATCAAAAACCTTTATGGATCAAAAATCTTTTCAGGACATGATTGATGTAGCATAAGTTCAAGGTATTGGACCTCAAAAATATTTAGGAATTGAGATTGATTTAGTTTAAGGTCATAGTCGACGACCATGAAGATATGTGAAAATTGAGTATGGGATGGGATCAGTTTTAGGTCATGATCCAAGACCTAGAAATACAAGGAAATAAAGTGGTCCTAGTTTAAGGTCATAGTCCATTGCCATCAATAGATTTGTAAATGTGAGCATACATTTGGTTCAGTTTTAGGACCCAGGATCATAAATAGGGTATTAGATAAATGTTTAGATTTAAGGTGGCCTTCATGGCTAATGATTGTATTGGTTCTTTTGTCTACTCCTCTGAGATTTTTCAATCTCACAAAAGCGTTCAAGATATATTAGGTTGGGTTCCAGACAAATTTTTAGATTTAATGTGCCCTTTGTGACTAGTGTTTATCTAGTTAATCATCTATTCCATAGAGAATTGGCAATGCCATAGGATAAATTCATGGAAAGGGTGTTAAAAGTTAAGATTGGACATCAGGATGATCTTCTGATAAGGTGGCCTCCATGGTGTGTTCGCCCACTGGTTTTATCATCCGTCCCCAAGAGTTTTGACAAACAATTATCTGTGATTGTTTGTTCTCACTAGATTTGATCAACCTTGTTTCTAATTACATTCCCACTAGGAGTGGTTTGTTCTTAGAGTGATGTCTAGTTTGATTACATACAAAGATATTATGCCCTCTCTTAAAGTCATATAATAGGGATGACAAATATGGAAATGAAAGCATGTGTGGTCTTCTAATAGATCCTACCAGATGTATGGATCAATATATCATCAATCATCCATTATAAGAGTTCCATGTTTCTCATTAGGACATTTGAAAACATATTCTTAGCTACTCATACTTCTTCAAAAATGCTCAAGATGGAATAAATTTGGTACCAGACATATATCCCAAGTTAAGGTGTCCTTCATGACCTGTAACTGTAATTGGTTAATAATGTTTTTTCTAGAGCATTCATTTTTCCAAAAAATGGTCAACATAGATAAGGTCGGGCATTAGAAAAATTTTCAAATCTAAGGTGGCTTTATGTCTAGTGATTGTATCGGTTACTTGTTTGTTCCCCAGAGCATCACTTGTATCGATAAGAGTGGGCACAAAACAAATTTACTTATATAAGGTGACCTTCATGGTCGGTGACTATATTGGTTCTATGTCTGCTCCCTGGAGCATTTCTTACTTTCCAAAATCACTCAAGATAGATAAAGTTGGCCACCAAACAAGTTTCCTGATTTAATGTGGCCTTCACAGCCAATCACGATATCAAACAATTGCCTTCTCCCTATAGCATCTACTAAAGTTATAAGATTGTGTAACAAACAATATTCCATAATTAAGGTGGCCATCATGACTAGTTATTGTGTTGGTTAATTATTTACTCCCCTATTCATAAAATTGGGTACCAAAAAAAATTCTAATTTAAGGTGGCATTTGATATGCATCGTTCAACACACCAATTCACTAGGGGTTTATCCTAGAGTTAACTTTTTATGGAAAAATTACCAATTAAGGTTGTATATTAGTATAGAAGGGTCGATTGCATAGGAAAACATTTTTAAGATTGAAATCCTAACCCAAATCACTTCGAACAAGTTTGCAAGAAGGAAAGATCCATTGATTGGTTGTTTGACTCTACTAAGACAAGGAAATAAAGGTTACATTAAGAACAAATAAGAAATTAGTTATGCTAAGACCAATACTAAAAGACTTATCTATGAGTAGGATTAAGAATGATGGAGAAACAAGAATTTTAAAAGAGAAAATGATTCAATAATAAAGGATCTCAGGGTTATGGGTTTTACCACCATAGCCTACGTGAAACCAGATTGACTGAAACTATAAGCTAAAACTAGTGAGAAGAAGGTATGAAAAAAATTCACAAATGCCTTCACAAAAGTCAAAATTCATTGGACCCATTGGTACTAATTTCCATATATCCTAGCCCAAACATACTAACAAAGATCCTTCTGAGGTCTCATACAGATCCTTATGCATTTTTATGGTTGTTATGAGCCTTGGGTTCTGCAGTCACATCCCCAAAGACTAATGTTCAATAGAAACAAGAGATCAAGTCATTTAAATTGGGAGATTATCCAAACAAAATACCATCTAACTAATATCATCATATAGAAATTGATCTAGTCTACACTATGTCTATGGTGTTATTCCCCACACCCCGGTATGAAAAATTACTCACAATCCATGGAAATTGGAGAAAAGCTAATGGAAAGAAGAGAGGAGGCCATAGACTGGAGGACAAAGAACCCAAAAGGGATATTTTCTAGTGGCATTAAAATGGCCTTCCCTCTTAGTTCCTTGCTCCCAAAGATGGAAAATAACTAATTTTATTGCAAGAATGAGAGTACAGAATGCAAGAATGGAAATAACAAGTGATGAAACATAAAGTAAATTACAAGAAGTTAGATCCCCTTTCTTGTGGAGTCTTCCTCCTTTTATAGGAAAAGGAGGGGTGGAAAACCATGAAATGGGGAAAAGCAAATGATGGGTGGTGGCTACTAAAATATTCTGACCACACACCATGAACAGACTGGTTCGCATCCTGAACTGGTCGATTTGGGAGTGAAGGGGCACTGGTCCAACCAGCGGTCAAAACCCTAATGAAGTGGGGTGGCAGCATCTCTAACCGAGTTGTGAGCAATTTGAAATGGTCAATTCAAGGGCGTGAAATGCCCGATCGCGCTCTAAGATGAGTGGCTAAGGAAGCGGGGGCAGAAATCCCTAGGGCAAGGTGGTAGTGCATATTTGACCAAGACTTCATCTTAAAGTAATTTGAGATGGTCGGTTGAAACTTCAAGTGCTCACTTGAATTCTGAGTAAGCACGGGCCAAGGAACCCTAATGTAAGGAGGCGGTGTGCTAATTTTTGTGTCTTGGAAGTGAAATTTTTTGAAATGATCGTATGGAAAATTGGAATGCTCGGGTGGAACACCAAGCCGAGCGTTTGAAGGATTGGAGATGGCCGTCTAGGCTACTAAATAGTGAATAGGTTGATCTGAGAAAGAAGACAACTGTCTGGCTCTAGAGTGTGACTTCTTGGATGGATGAAATGACTATTTTGTGACACAAAACTATTGGTATGTATGTTGGGATGGTCAGAATCTTTTCATGTGGTAAAAATCTTCAAAGTGTAAAGGAAAAAGATAGGAATTTGCATTGTTGATTGAAAAGTGGGCCAATTGCAATTGATTATAGAAAAATAAAAAAGGTAATAAATTCTAATTAAAAAGAATATGAAAGATATATTTAAAATGAGATGAATATACATTCATCAAAATAACCCGGACTTGAATTTTTTTTCTTGTTCTCAAGCAAATAAAATCATAAATAATTCCAATTTGCACTATAAACATGTCTATCCTCACCCTCAAAGTCATCACTTTGTTCCTTACCTATTTATTTGGCCAAGCTACCCAATCTCCTAGAACCATGTATGCAAAATTCTATATTTTCTATTAAAACATGTCTTGTAGCTTGTTTCTAAATCAAGACTTTGTAGGAAATAGACTTTGTCTCACCTCTTCTTTGGTACTCCCATTTTTTTTCTTTTCATGAGTTTTTGCATAGGAATAGGATGAGGGGAGGAGCAGAAGAAGATGATCCCTCTTCTATTCAACTCGATATTTATTTATTCATGAACTGCTTACATTGATTGCATTTTTTTGGTGTGCTCTTTGGCATTTTTTGATGGTACGCCCCTATTAATATGAGGGGTATGGAAGAATGGAGATGGGGGAGGTATGCTACCCCAGACTTGGAGTTTGGCATGAGGTTTTTTTTTTTGCTTTAGAGGGATGAAGGAGGGATAAGGTTGTTCCCATGCTTATATACATTCACCCATTCTCGAGGAGTGTCATTGCATCAGATTGATTATTCATGTCAACACATTATACAAGATTTTTGACAAGTTAATGTATAGTTAAAAATAGAGAAAATTCATGTCTGGTTCTTATTGATGCAATGCGTCTTGCCAACATTTTCAAGGATTGATGATAGTTTTGGGCTCCTAAGTGACATGGTGTTCTCTAATCATGGCCATTTTTAAAAATTTTGCAAGGTACATTGTTTGAATTCAAGGGGGTATAATGATACAAATCTGTTTATGTTGGTCGAATAGATAAAGGCTAGTTTTTCAATTTTTTAAAGAAAAATAACTACATTTCAAAAACAATCTACATCTTGAAAATAAACTGCATGCAAATAAAATGATGAAAGGGAAGATAGGGGTGAAAATGTAACGTACCACCCACCTCCACCTCAGACTTACAATTTTGTTCATCCTGAGAAAATCCCACCCAAGATGGAGGGAAGAAGATCATTATGGTGGGGAATAATAAGGTGTTGGAGGATTAGAAGAGGAGGTTGAGTTGTATCAGTAATTCCCCCAATAGGCAGAGTTGGGGTCAGGATAGGCTTGATGGGCTCCATACTCCTCATAAGACAGTTGGCTAGGGGCATAGTAGCCACAAATCCACATGCCAAGAGTCTTGGGAGCATTGAATCAGGTAAATGTGGTTGAGTCATGGCCCTGGTGTTGTTGCTCACTTTGGATATCATCCAATTGGACCTCAAATCTCATAGAAGCCATATGGCTCGTTGGGGCCCACCTCATCTCATGTGTGCATCCTCGTGTGACATCAAGATGGTGGCAGACAATGGCCAGTCGCATTGTCATGTGCCTCCAATGAGACAGTCCTCCTATGGGCGATAGGTTGGGGGACGTCCTTTGGGTCAGGGTGCCCCAAAAGGAATTGTTGGATGTGTGTCGATATGTCATCAGATTGAAGACCAGATTTGCAGCTGCAACCCTGGCATGCCAAGAAGCTTGAGGATGACTTGGGTACCCTTGGACGGCATATAATAGATGTCATCTACATCAAGAATGGATGAACTTGCATCCCTTCGAGTACAGAAGTTCGTCGATGCAGAAGGAAGAAGAGGTGGTGTGGTTGGCTTGAGTGTTAATATGCTTGAGAATAGCATTCCCCTAGTAGAAAGGTACGCCATTCAAAAGACACCAAAGAATGTCGATCTTGAGATGAGTGACAGAGTCTTGAGTACATTCCTTGCTGAAGATGGTGCAAGCCAATATATGTTGAAGATATCTGACAATTGGATCATTGATGCTAGAAGCTTTGGGACCACTGGGCATCTAGGGCAGAAGTCTGGTAATGTTTGACCCAAAACTTCTCCTTATTATATCATCTGGGTAAGGCATCATGGGGATGCTCCATGCAGAGAGAGAGACAATTGAAATTTCCATCATTGAGGATGATGAAGTTGAGTTGTCTAGTGCATATCTCCACATGTTCTTTGAAAGTCTAAACCTTGCAGGTAGAGTTCCCCCAAGAGTAGTGAAAGCAGCATAAGATGGTCATGAACTCAAGACTGATATCAGTGAACACTGAGGTGACATACTAGGGGAAGAGAAGAATGTGTCTCTTCTGTAAGATGTTGTCGATGGCATCCTTGATGTCGAGGGCATTGAGGGTGGTTTTGCAAGTCCATTGGGGAGGGAGAGACCAATTGTGGCCATGTCATAGAATCTATCAAAATGTTTGTCATTGATGAACTGGGCATAGCTTCCCAGAACTGGATCTATGTGTGGAGGGTGAGGTTTGATGGAGTTGGGGTCATTTTGAGATGACTATCCCACCTCAGCCTCCTAGAGGAACTCCTCTGCTTCATCCAGGTCGTGGAGCATCTCCTTGGCTATCTCAGGTGAAGACTCTTTGGTGGGTTCCCAGTTGTGTATTTTGGGTCCTGAAGTAGAATGTCTAGGAGGCTCATAGGTGATGGTATGATTTGCTGGTTGCTTGCCCTTAAGAAAATGAATGAAAAGGCCACATCAACATCCTCCTTCAGACATGCCGTTTGGGCTGTCGGAGAAGTGAAAAAGCTTAGTCGGAGATGCAAGACAATCATTTGGGTACACAAAATAATCAGTTGAGGTTCTGAGACACTCTATCAAGATCGTAGTGGCTTCTATGGTTTTCGTGAGTCACTTGGTTGGATTCCCAACTGCCTATTTCACCTGGCAAGTGAAGCATTTCCATGACATCGGCAAGAGGAGGATAGAAGGGGGAGTATCAGGGAGTTGGTGTGGGCAATTTTTGATGAGATGGCCATTTGAGCTCCCTAAATAGACGATTGGAGATGGTAAAGGGGGTGGTTGACTCTATGGTAACAGTGGGTTGGGGATGGTCGACTAGCGGGGATACGGCTGGATGGCTACTAAAATGGCTGGCTCATGTTTTTGGATGGTAAGCTAATGGAGAAGTATTAGAGTGGCTGCTTGTTGGTTGTGGATCAAGAGGTGTAGTGGATGGATGCCTGGTTGGGAGGATGAGGCGGCTGGATGGTGCTACCAAGCAGTCGGCCGAAGGAAGCAGTGATGCTTGGCTTGATAGGTGAGTGACTTTTTGCTCGAGGGAAAAGAGGATAGCGGCGGCTATGGCTTGAGCATTTGTAATGTGAATTCCCCCTCGTCTGGTAGTCTTATAGGCCTGTTGTGAATCTTGAGCCCTAGATTTTTCAAATATTAATAGTTTATAATTTCAACTAATCTATAGAAATGTGAGTGAATTATTAGGGAATTTTCTAAAAATGATGGTGTCTATAAGGGACCACGACTCAAGGGTTGGCAAAACTTTCCCCCGCACCGCTAGCCAGCTTACAAGGACTCTCGGGCCCAAGCATCCTTCCTGGACAATCTCAGAAGGGTTTTCCTGAAGTACAATACATTTAAGTTTTCTTCTCATCTTGATTCATCCACTTATCAACCTCTTCACTTAATAAACCCTAAAAAGAACATTTGTCCTCATCTGAAATTAGGGTTTTTGAGAAGAAGTAGGATTAAGGTGTTGGCTAAATGGACATCTATAAATCCCTTTGTTTTGATTATGACAAACATTTCATTCTTATTAATCTAACGAGCTACTTGAGTGTGCAGGACTAAGATGCATGGCAAAGCAACTAGGGAAAATCCACAAGCTAAAATGTTTATATTTTCATGCAATGTAATCATTGTTGTAAAAAACTTGTACAAATATATAATGTACAAGTACTTAGAATTGCATGTAAATCAAGCGTTAGATTTTCCCTAGCCAAACACCATAGTTAGACATGTCATTCCATTTAAATAGGATCATTTTTGCACACTCACACATATAATTAGTGCCTAAATTGAAATCTTGAAACAGGATCATTCTCGGTCGACAAACTCCTCGACCGAGACACTCTCGGTCGACAATCTTCTCGACCGAGAAAGATCCAAAGTAGCCGTTAGACACAACAGACAAGTTAGTTGGCAGTTGAAGAAAGACGTTGCAAATCACTTGTTCCAGAGAGCCTGTCGGTCGACAAAAGTTCGACCGAGTAGGTGTCTCGGTCGACCATTTGTCGACCGAGATGGTCTCTGACAGCAACTGCAGAATAAATTAATTAGCCGTTGTTAAAGCAACAACTTTGTACCTAACGGCTAGTTAAGCACTTAGAAACCCCTAGAAGTTGTCTAGAACATCCTTAAGCATACTTAGGCTATTCCTATAAATAGGACAAGCCATAGGACACTAAAATTCACTTGTTACACTTGAGAATACACTTGAGCATACTTTAGCAATCTATTGCAAGCAATTTGAGCACTGTGATCATTAGTCTACATTCTCCTTAGCTCAATCTCGTGTCCTACAGGATAGATTCTCCTATCCACAGCAATCACAAGTTCACACACTTGGCTAGGAGATCTATATGCTTGATCTAGGCATATCAAGCCTTGGGCTTAAAGGATAAGTTGTAATTTCCTTTTTCTTTCTTGTTCCTTTTTATCTTTTGTACTCTCCTTGCTACTCCTAGGGTTGGAGGCTGCGGATTGGAGAGGGTTGACTTCTCAGGTGGAGAAGGGGACTTCAAGCTACTTCAAGAAGGCTATCGCAAGGGAAGCTACTTCAGAAGGCTGGTGCAACGGGAGTTGGTGCATCTACTTCAAGGGAAGGCTGCTTCAAGGTTGGCGATTACTTCTAGGTGAAGGCTGCTTGAAGGGTTTGGGAAAAGAGATTGTATTTTATGTAAATTCCTTGCGAGGTAATAAAATAAATTTCTTTTCAAATCCCGGTTGGGTAAGCAACCGGGTAGTGGATTGACGGCTATAGTATTTGCTATAGTTGGAACCACTCTAAACCCTGTGTCTCCTTGTCCAATATTTTCATTGTGGTTGTTTGAGTTCAATAATTGTTAAATTATTTATAAAACTCTATTCACCCCCCCTCTAGTAGTTTTCAATTGGTATCAGAGCAAGGCTTCAAGGAACCCTAACAAGGTCTTGAAGAAATGGGTGATGGAGTGCTCAACAACCTCAACATTGAAGGAACACTTGTTGCTAGACCCCCAGCGTTCGATGGGACAAACTACCAATATTGGAAGAGAAGGATGCAATTCTATTTCCAAGGAATCAACTGGGATCTATGGAGAATGGTGTCTACTCCATACATGCTCCCTCAAAATGAATTTGCGGAATGGGATGCAAACACGGTAAAACTAGCCCAAATGAATGCAAAAGCTGTAAGTATATTATATTGTTCTATTTCGGTAGGAGAATTTAATAGAATATCAAATTGTGATACAGATTATGATATTTGGCATAGACTGTCCATAACCTATGAGGGTACAGTCCAAGTTAAAAATTCTAAAATTAGCTTGCTTAAAACGAAGCTTGAACATTTTCGTATGGATCCAAATGAATCTATTAGTGAAATGTTTTCAAAATTCTCTATCATTATTAATGGTTTAAGTGCCCTAGGAAAACCTGTCCTTGAGGAAGATCAAGTCTCAAAAATCCTTCGATCACTTCCTCCAAAATACAAGCCAAAGGTGACAGCCATTGAAGAAGCAAACGACCTCACTCGACTCAAAATGGAGCAACTCATCGGCAATTTAGAAGCTCATGAAGCATATCTAGAAGAGGAAGAAAGAAGAGAACGTAAACGTCAAAATGGGAAGAAGAAGGATGTGGCTCTCAAAGCTTCAAAAGTCGTCACACAAGAAAGTGAGGAGTCGAGTGAAGAAGAAGGAGAAGAATCCTTGATCGTCAACGGTAAGAAATACAAAAGGTTTAAAACTAACAAAATTTCTAGTTCTTCTACCCCTCCTAGGTGCTTTGAATGTGGGAAGAAAGGGCATTTCAAAAATGAATGTCCCAAAGAAAAGAAGGGAAAGAAAAGCTCACACAAGAAGAAAGGAGAAAAAGCCTATAAAGCTGCATGGGATGAGTCAAGTGAGAGTGAAAGCGGAGAAGAGGTGGAATGTCTAATGGCAAGAGAAGACAATGAAGACTCTCAAGAGGTAAGCCTAATTGATCTTCCTAAAGAAGAGTTAGTTACAAATTTACAAGAAACTCATGATAAATATATTGATGCCAAGAAGAAACTAAAGAAGGCTATAAAATCAAATGATGAGCTCATTGCCAAATTAGATGAACTTTCTTCTGAAAAGAACAACACTGATCTTGAGAATCTATCTTTAAAAACATCTTTAGATGATTGTACTAGAAAGCTACTCACTTTAGAAACAAATGTTGATCTTCTTTCTAAAGAAAAGACTGAATTGTTAGCTAAACTACAAGATTTTCAAACTCAGCCTATTTTGTGTAACCATTCGGACTATGATAATCTTGTAAAGGAAAAAGACTCATTATTTTCTGATTTAGATCAAGCAAGAAAATATCTACACAAGAAAATGAATGACATTGCTATGTTACAAAGAGAACTATATGAGTTAAGAAGAAAAGATATACTTGATAACATACTAAAAGTTGGCACTGTTTACAATGGAAGAAAAGGTGTGGGATATGCTCCAAAGAAAAATCAACCCAAAAGAACTCAAACTAGGTTTGTACCTAAGAACACAATGGCTAGAAAAAGAAATGAAGTTGATTCTATTACTTGCCATTTCTGCTTACGACTTGGACACTATTCCTTTTCATGCCCCTACAAGACTAAGGAGTCCGACTTAGTTTGGATCCCAAAACCCCAAACTTAGTAGAGTGGAATGTAGTTGAGATATGACCAAATGCTTTATTTTGCTATTTACATTGTCTTATCTCAACTAAACAAAAGGTGTCATGCATATTGTTATTTTTTTTTTGCATTGTTGTACTGAAACAGAAACCTTGTCGGTCGAAGTATTGTCGACCGAGCTTTAGATTGGTCGAAGTATTGTCGACCGACTGGATGACTTTAACAAATCAAAATTTACAGCACCTATTTCGGTCGAAAACTGGTCAACCGAGCAAAGTTCTGCATATCTTTGATTGTAACACAGTAACCTTCTCGATCGACAAATTGTCGACCGAGACATATGTCGGTCGAACAATTGTCGACCGACTGGACTTCTGTTTCAGAACTTTTATAGAAATCTGTATTTAAATGATTCTAACCATATCAGACCATCACATGGGTACCAAAATCTACATTTTAATGCAGGAATGGGTGGTTGACAGTGGATGTTCCAAACATATGACCGGAAACAAGGATGCATTCCAAACTTTTGAAGAAAAGAAAAGTGGAACAGTCACTTTTGGAGACAATGGTAAGGGCAAAATCGTTGGAATAGGTAATGTTGGTACAAACCTTGAAATTAAGAATGTTCTACTTGTAGATGGTTTGCACCATAACTTAATAAGTGTTAGCCAATTATGTGATAGTGGTTATGATGTGTTATTTAACAAAACCTGCTGCAAGTTACTAATAGAAAATACTACAAATGTTGTTTATGAAGGAAATAGAGTTGGTAATCTTTATATTCTTAAACCTAACTCTATGAAAACAGTAGTAGGAAAATTCTTGCTTGCAAATGACAATACCTTACAAATATGGCATAAAAAGCTAGGACATGCTAGTTCACATGTTATCAAAAAATTAGTGAAATATGATCTTGTTCGCGGATTGCCTACTTTATCTTTTGATCAAAGTGAAAACTGTGAACCATGCACAATGGGAAAGCAAACCAAAACATCTTTCAAATCAAAACATGTACTTAGCACCAGTAGATCATTAGAATTAATTCATATGGATCTATTTGGACCAATGAGGACACAATCAATTGGTGGTAAGAGATACTGCTTTGTGATTGTTGATGATTATAGTAGATATACATGGGTACATTTTATTGCAACTAAAGATGATACTATTCATGTTTTTATGCAATTTTGTTCAAAAATTGAAAATCTCTTACAAAATAAAATATGTACCATTAGAAGTGATCATGGTGGGGAATTTGAAAATCATACATTTGAAGAGTTTTGTACATCTCAAGGATACACTCATAATTTTTCTGCTCCACGCACCCCACAGCAAAATGGTATAGTTGAAAGAAAAAATCGATCACTACAAGAAATGGCTAGAACTATGATGCTTGAACATAACACACCCAAAACCTTTTGGGCTGAAGCTGTAAACACTGCATGCTATGTGCTAAACAGAGTAACTATTCACTCTTATTTAAAGAAAACTCCATATGAACTCATACATTCTAAGAAACCAAGAGTTGACTATTTTCATACCTTTGGCTCCACATGCTACATTTTAAATACCAAAGATGATAGAGACAAGTTTGATTCTAAATCACACAAAGCATTCTTTTTGGGATATTCCACTTCTAGCAAAGCTTTTCGAGTATATAACACTATCTCTAGAAAAGTTGAGGAATCCATTCATGTTTCTTTTCATGAGGAGTCAAAATCTGAAAATCTAGAAATTAGTGATCTCACCAATCAATTCGAAAATTTAACCATACCAAATGATAATGAAAAAGCTATTACATTCAATCCCCAAGTTGAAACACAACCTACACCTAGGCTTATCAAGGATCATCCCCAAGAACTAATTATTAGAGATCCAAATGATAAAGTCAAAACTCGGTCTTCCTTCAAAGATGTAGCAAACATGGCTTTTGTTTCTATCATTGAACCTAAAAAGATATCCGAAGCTCTTAAGGATGATTATTGGATAATAGCCATGCAAGAAGAATTGAATCAATTCACTAAAAATGATGTATGGGATTTAGTTCCTAAACCACAAGATAAAACCATAATAGGAACTAAATGGGTTTTTAGGAACAAGCTAAATGAGTCAGGAGAAGTAATAAGGAATAAAGCTCGGTTAGTAGCACAAGGATATAATCAACAAGAAGGAATAGATTTTGATGAAACATATGCACCCGTAGCTAGACTTGAAGCTATTAGGATGTTACTAGCTATTGCTGCCCATAAAAACATTAAGCTCTATCAAATGGATGTCAAAAGTGCATTTCTAAATGGCATTATTCAAGAAGAAGTTTATGTTTCCCAACCACCTGGCTTTGAAATACCGGAAAAAGGTGACTATGTTTATAAACTTAAGAAAGCACTTTATGGTTTAAAACAAGCACCTAGGAATTGGTATGAAAGGCTCAAAACATATCTTTTTGATAATGGCTTTTCTATTGGAAATTCAGATTCTACTTTATTTTTCAAAACATATACATTTGATTTCTTAGTTGTGCAAATATATGTTGATGACATTATTTTTGGAGCTTCAAATGATTCATTGTGCACACAATTTAGTGATATTATGCAAAAAGAATTTGAAATGAGCCTCATGGGTGAACTAACTTTCTTTCTTGGTTTTCAAATTAAGCAAACACCTGCAGGAATTTTCATAAGCCAAGAAAAATATACTATAGAACTCTTAAAACGTTTTGGGATGGATCAATGCAAACATGCTACTACTCCTATGGCTACTTCTGTCAAAATTGATAAGGATGAAAATGGGGAACCTATTGATGATTCCTTATATAGAGCCATGATTGGTAGTTTGCTTTACATAACGGCTTCTAGACCGGACATTATGTTTTCTGTTGGTCTTTGTGCTCGATTTCAATCACAACCCATGCATTCTCATTTTCTAGCAGTCAAACGAATTCTTTGTTATCTAGCCGGTACTACTTGCTTTGGTTTATGGTATCCAAAAGGACAATCCTTAGATTTTAAAGCTTATACTGATTCGGATTATGCTGGTTGTCGACTTGACCGCAAGAGTACTAGTGGTGGCTGTTTCTTATTAGGGAGAGCTTTAGTATCTTGGTTCAGCAAGAAACAAAATACGGTTGCCCTATCTACAACTGAAGCTGAATATATGGCAGCCGGATCTTGTTGTGCTCAAGTGCTTTATATGCAACAGGTGTTAAGCGATTATGGTTTTAATCTGACATCTACACCTATTTTCTGTAACAACACGAGCGCCATTAACTTAGCACACAATCCTATTTTACACAGCCGAGCTAAACATATTGAAATCCGTCATCATTTTTTAAGGGATCACATCTCAAAAAATCACGTTTCCCTTCATCATGTTGATACGGAAGATCAATTGGCTGATATTTTTACAAAACCGCTTCCACTAGATCATTTTAACAACATTAGGAAGCAATTGCTTATCACTCCTTTGGAGGATGTTTTCTTTGACATTTGTGCTACTTAAACAAAAACTCTTGTTTACATTTTTGGCTTTTAATGGACATCTTTTTCTTTTCATTAGATTTGATGGGATATCTAATTAAGGGGGAGTTTTTATTCTTAAACGGTTATCTTTTTGAAATGACAAAGGGGGAGAGATAAATATAAAACTAAAATTTAGAAATTATGTAAAACTCAATTAATGAGTTTCATAAATAAACTCTTGGCTTTACATTGAAAGTTGCTATATTCCCAAATGATCTGGATTTCATGTTCCATAATTCATGGGGAATAATAAGCACACATTTTATACACAAGAGAAAAAGCTACACAAGGTAATCTAAAGGTATGAAACTCATATGTTTTATATTTCCTTTATTTATATTTTGGAAATGTTTGTCATCTTCAAAAAGGGGGAGATTGTTGGCTAAATGGACATCTATAAATCCCTTTGTTTTGATTATGACAAACATTTCATTCTTATTAATCTAACGAGCTACTTGAGTGTGCAGGACTAAGATGGATGGCAAAGCAACTAGGGAAAATCCACAAGCTAAAATGTTTATATTTTCATGCAATGTAATCATTGTTGTAAAAAACTTGTACAAATATATAATGTACAAGTACTTAGAATTGCATGTAAATCAAGCGTTAGATTTTCCCTAGCCAAACACCATAGTTAGACATGTCATTCCATTTAAATAGGATCATTTTTGCACACTCACACATATAATTAGTGCCTAAATTGAAATCTTGAAACAGGATCATTCTCGGTCGACAAACTCCTCGACCGAGACACTCTCGGTCGACAATCTTCTCGACCGAGAAAGATCCAAAGTAGCCGTTAGACACAACAGACAAGTTAGTTGGCAGTTGAAGAAAGACGTTGCAAATCACTTGTTCCAGAGAGCCTGTCGGTCGACAAAAGTTCGATCGAGTAGGTGTCTCGGTCGACCATTTGTCGACCGAGATGGTCTCTGACAGCAACTGCAGAATAAATAAATTAGCCGTTGTTAAAGCAACAACTTTGTACCTAACGGCTAGTTAAGCACTTAGAAACCCCTAGAAGTTGTCTAGAACGTCCTTAAGCATACTTAGGCCATTCCTATAAATAGGACAAGCCATAGGACACTAAAATTCACTTGTTACACTTGAGAATACACTTGAGCATACTTGAGCAATCTATTGCAAGCAATTTGAGCACTGTGATCATTAGTCTACATTCTCCTTAGCTCAATCTCGTGTCCTACAGGCTAGATTCTCCTATCCACAGCAATCACAAGTTCACACACTTGGCTAGGAGATCTATATGCTTGATCTAGGCATATCAAGCCTTGGGCTTAAAGGATAAGTTGTAGTTTCCTTTTTCTTTCTTGTTCCTTTTTATCTTTTGTACTCTCCTTGCTACTCCTAGGGTTGGAGGCTGCAGATTGGAGAGGGTTGACTTCTCAGGTGGAGAAGGGGACTTCAAGCTACTTCAAGAAGGATATCGCAAGGGAAGCTACTTCAGAAGGCTGGTGCAACGGGAGTTGGTGCATCTACTTCAAGGGAAGGCTGCTTCAAGGTTGGCGATTACTTCTAGGTGAAGGCTGCTTGAAGGGTTTGGGAAAAGAGATTGTATTTTATGTAAATTCCTTGCGAGGTAATAAAATAAATTTCTTTTCAAATCCCGGTTGGGTAAGCAACCGGGTAGTGGATTGACGGCTATAGTATTTGCTATAGTTGGAACCACTCTAAACCCTGTGTCTCCTTGTCCAATATTTTCATTGTGGTTGTTTGAGTTCAATAATTGTTAAATTATTTATAAAACTCTATTCACCCCCCCCTCTAGTAGTTTTCATAAGGCATCCTTTGCTAATTAATGTACATGTAATGTGGAAATAATGATAAAGTACAGAAAAATGGTTTTATGAGTTGCAAGGGTAAACTCGAGATGGGACGCTGGTTGGTTTGGGGAAAACTCTAGTGGATCAAGGGACATAGAAACCCTAAGAGGTAGGGTGTAGTCTAACCCTAACCCTAATTTTTTGAATTGGGAAGTAGTGTGATGAGATAGAAAAGCCTACCCATGTGAAACCTAATTAGGGTGAAAAGGGATAATAAAAACATAAATGGGTTTAGGTGACCTAGTCTCCCATGCAAGTGTGTGGAGAAATTCATGCATGATTCATGTGAAAAGATTTGAATATACATGAGAGACATTAATAACCAATGGTTATACAAGAAAATCAAAATATGAATATAACTTGCTCATCACCCCAATACTATTTCTGGAGGAATGGATGGATAAAGAATACCCCCAGTGAGCGGGTATGTTTCCCCCAGCGAGTGGATAAGGTATTGAGACTACCCCTAGAGAGTGGATAAGTTATTGAACATACACCCAGTGAGTGGGTATGCAATTCAAACTACCCCCAGTGAGTGAGTATTCATTGAAATTACCTCCTGAGATTGAGTATAAACCCCCAGCGAGTGGATATGATTAGAGATTATCCTCAATGAGTGGGTACATCATGGAAATAATCCCAGCAAGTGATTATGACATTGTGCATACCCCCCAGTGAGTGGGTATGGATGGAGATCACCCCCAGAGAGTGAGTAGATCATTGAAATACTTCCCAGTGAGAGGGTATGCCATAGAGATTGAGCAAGTACAGACTGAGAACTTATCATCATCATCTAAGCCTCAGGCCCAACTATGTTAGAGTTGGCTACATGGATCCTTTGCTTCCATTCATCTCTATCATGGGCCATATTCTGGTTGAGATGTAGAGATCCAAAATCTCTCTTTATAAGATCGTCCCATGTTAATTTAGGACTTCCTCTTCTTCTATTTATCGTGCTTGACTCGATAGCATTGTTTCATATAGGTGCATTAGTCAGTCTATGTTGCACATGTTTGTACCATCTGATTCGGCACTCGTGCAGCTTGTCCTCAATGCTAGCCACCCCCACTTTATTCCTAATATAGTCATTTCTCAGGCATTCTTTTCTTGTCTTCCCACGCATCCATCTCAGCATACACATTTCAGCCATGTTCATCTTATTGACACCTTTTTTCTTCATAGCCCAACATTCACTCTTGTAGAGCATGGTTGGCAGTATAGTTGTTCTATAAAACTTACTTTTAAACTTGAGAGGGATCTTCCAATCACATAATATTCTAGTTGCACTCACATAATAACCTGAGAACTTATCATATATAAAATGTATTTCAACATATTATGGATGAAAATTCAACTTTTAGGATTGGTATCCCGACCTAGAGTGGGTCAACCCAAGAGTGGGAAAAGGTACTTATGGGGGAGGAAAAACCATTAGTCCTTGGGGTTCAGGTTGTGGCTAAAGAGCCTAACCTCCTCCTATGAGCCAAGAAGACACCCTAGGTTAGGACCTTCCCTACAAGGGTGAGTTGACCAATCGTTTAAGAATTGAGATAACCTTTGATGTCACCTAAAGTGTGAAGAATTAAGTATAAGAATATTAAATCACATACATTCTTTGAACCCAAGTATGTCATCTCTGAGGGACATATGTGGCCAAGCCCCATATTGGGAAGACCAGTACGGCACCAAGCCCCAGATAGGGAAGGTGGTCTGAATTCATAGTTTGGATGACCAAGCCCCAGGTTGGGAAGGTCATGAAGTGGTCAAGCCCCAGATTGAGAAGGTTGGTATGGCACCAAGCCCCAAGTAGGTAGGTGCCCAAGTCCACTGTGTAGATGAGTATGACCAAGCCCCGGATAGGGAAGGTCACAAAGAGGTTAAGCCCCAAATAGGGAAGGATGACATGGCACCAAGCCCCTGATAAGGAAGGTGGCCTGAGCCCAATGTTGGGATATAAATTGAGAAATGTGTAACCCAAGAGAGAGATGAAGGAAATTTAGGTTAAAGTATTACATATGAAAATAATTTTTTCTCGATAAACCCTTGGGAATAGTAGATCCCTAAGTCAATCCTAAGTTCAACTAGGGAGTATTAAAGTCACATGGGACTGATGGGATTAGAAGTTGATTGTTCCCTAAATGCAAAAGACCATATGGTCGGGTTCCATGACTCAGGAGATTGGCCACCTTCATGATGTTCATGTGGCCCAAGGGGTGAATGTGAGAGGCACTCCCTAGATGCATAAGGATGATATCACTCCAAAAAGTACATATACCCCTAGAGACATCAAGGAAGTGGCTAAAGCTCATAACGTGTGAGGTATAAATATAAAAGACACCAGAAGTCATGTAACAATGAAATCATAAGAAGAGTTGTGCACAAACTCAAGAGTGAGAAAGGCATTTGACTCCATGAAATATAAGAATATTGTGGAATTAAGAAGTAGGTATGGTATAGAGTCATGTTAAGAATGATTCAACCTAAAAATGAAATTTTAACATAATGTGTGTACACCATTTTAACTCTTGGAATGGGATGAACTTTTTATTTGGGATTGAGTCAAGTGCTTATTTCATCTATTATGAGTGAGAGAGATTGGGTAGACATATGTTATGCTAAAAATTGAAATATAAGAAAGAGACATTAAGTTGAAATTATTGGCATGACCTATGGTTTAAGATGTTACCTCACCCTTATGTGATGATAAATGAATAATAGGTTCAAAAACCTAGGTGAAAAGGGAATCACCCAGTGAAATTAAAAATCATAAATGAAATTGTAATCATCGAGTGATCATATCATGTAAATGCTAAGGATGTGAGTATACCTTGAATTGAATTATGGCATCAAATTTAGTCATAATATTGGCATATCTAAGTAGGATTTCTAACCCTAAGGTTTGAACTAAGATTAGTTATCATTTTCCTTAAGCTTACTGGTATGAATTTTGGGGACAAAAGTCCTTCTAAGGATAGATGAATGCAATATCTTCAATTTTGGTAAAATTGAATTATATAAAAAATTGATTTCTAATTTCCCCCAATGGTATTATTATTGATGCAATAATAATGTGTAACCACTTTTGTGGCATGGGTGCAACCCATGAGGCCCATGAGACTATTTGCATTGCAAATATGTCCTTGGAGAACAAGACAAATGAATAAGGGATTTTACACATAAATATATAGCAATGACTTTATGAATTGTTTAAAAATAAAAATATTAAATATTAGACAAGTTTCCATTAGAAAAAAAGATGTGTGATGTTTTGGATAAGTATAAGAGTAATTATCTAGCTAGTTTTGCAAAGCATATGTTGGGACATCAATTATTATTTCTTTGATCTAACTTTTGGTATACTTGAAAATAATTATGAAAAGAAGAGAATCCTATAAATTGGGAGAAAAACAATGTCCTATGAGATAATGGTAATTATTTTAAATTAATGTTTAAAGGGAGGAAGTTTTGTATGGAAAAGACAAACCAATAAATATCAATTACTAAATATAAGTATTAAAAGATATTAGCGAGTTTTCTTGAAATAAGGATAATTAATCAGAGGAATATCTCAAAGAAAGAGTTAAAAGAATATTCTAGAGCTCATGATCAAACTATCTAATAAAATGCCATGTATTTGTATGCTTTTCCTTAATGGTTCTTATTTTTATAAAATAAGAAAGTAATGGTTTCTCCTCGTGACCCCTTTGGATTATAGAATAAAAATAGAGAGTTTTATATAAAGGAAGGAGGAATGTATTTAATGACTCCCTAAATGAGATGCATTGCCTTTCCCCTATTTTTAGTTGGAGACCAATTGTTTAATAAAAGAGATGTATTTTATCCGAGTGGTAATTTGTGTTTATGAAATACTTCACCTTGTTTACAACTTCCTTGTACAATAAAGAAAGACAAAAAAGGAAATATTTGAAGCAAATGTATGGATATATATGTGTCATTTATCAGATATATACTCTTGGTGGAAATTGTCATAGGTGCTTTTCCATAACCATTAGAGAGGGAGAGAAAATAGTAAGGAGTATTGTATTCATGTATATGGTGGAGAACAATGAAGTCAGAAAGTAATTAAAAGAAAAGAAGGTAGAAGAAAAGTGTTTATGAAAAAAAAACTCGAGGAGGTAGGACCGTGAAGGGATAATTTTGTAAGCCTAGTATATATATAGATACTTGTCTTTATATCCCTCAAGGGATCCTCTACCCTTATTTCTCTCTCAAGTCTTATTTAGGTCAAAACTCTTAGAAGAAGAGAGGTACCCATCCTCAGCGATGTAGTAGTCCAAGAAAATAATACCTTTGTGCATGATTATGTGTAACACCCTAACTTCTTATAGCTAATCCTATATTAGAAAACCCTAATTCCATATTTCAAATCTTAATGATTCATATAACATACATGGAAACTTAGAGACCCAATTATAATGAATAAAGCATGTTTAACATAATAATCGTTCATCATCAAGTTAATTGAAACTCAATTTCATCAATTATTACCCTAATTTGGAACATTAGTAGCTTACATGGGGATAAAGTGAAATTAGTCCTTTTTATGCTAATATTTAGACCTAATAATTTTCGTGGAAACTTGAAACATTAATATCAAGTTTTATCCAAAGTATCAACCCATAATTGTTTTTGGAAAATTTTGTAAAATTAAAATAATCTTTAACTTGAAAAGGAAATAACATATACTAGGGAGTCTCAAAACTAAAATCTAACTTTATTTTCGAAATCCTCATACCCAAATTAGTTAACAGGCCAAATTTGGTTGGGTTTGAACTTCCTTTGATGCTCCAATTTGGATTGATAAGAAACTATTTAAATACATTTACATTTCCTAAATAATCTATTCCTAGCCTAACCAGACTTTAGTCTTGGACCTTTATTATGTGTCACGCTGTCTTTTTTGGACCTCAGATCAGAATGAGTGGTCACGATCTTTTTGCCCGATCCATGGACCCATCTTACGGTCACTGGTTGTCTTTCTTGCTCATCCAAGTCCTACTCTGATTGGATCAGTGGCGACTGACTGTCGCCCTTCTGATTTTCCTCTTTGTTGACTCCCAGCGCAAACCAATCACCCCCTCACAATCCTCACTCCATCATGAATCTTCTGATCTCTCACACGATAGGGTTTCATGCCCTAGAGCCCAGGGTCAACTAGGACTCTTCCCCGTTCCCCCTGTTTCTTCCTCCACAAGAAACGCTAACCTTCTTAGTTGGTGAAAACTATATATATCCCTTTGAAAATGATCGGGTGGTGTCCACAAACTGAACCCTGTCGTCTTTTTTCCCTAGATCTCTCCCCAACCCTACTTCCGAACTCCATCTCTCCCTCCACCTTGATGGCAACCTGAGATCAGAGCACAGGGCATCTGGGACCCTTCTTGCTTATCGACGCGACTCAGGGTGACCTGCTGAAGGTTCCTCCATCTTCGTTTCACCCGAATTGGAGGTAACTAGAAATCCTCTCTTTTTCACCTTGTTTTAGATCTCACGGCTAATGTTGGTTCTCGATCACTGTGTCACTTGATTTCGATGTTTCTAGCTCCGCCTAGTGATGCCGAGTTTGCCAGAACTCCATCCTTGTCTCACGCGTTGGTTTTCTTATGTTTTTAGACCGTTCTCAGTCCCTCCCCTGCTCTACCATGACGACATGGGTGCCCTAGTTTTTAGACCACCATAGGTGATGCGTCCTGGTTCTTTGAGTTCGGTCGTGGGCCATAGGGGTGCCCAACACCACAGTTCTCCACAAAAGGGGCAAGATCCCAGTTTTGCTTTGTTGATTTGCATCGTTCCTCTTACGGCCCTTTTCTATCATTATTTTTCTTCGCCTTCAGCTTGAGAATGAAGATCCCATGGGGCAATGTGTCTGTTTTGCCCCCTCATTCTAACAACCATGTCACAGGTTCAATCATGGGAAATTTCATATTTTGACACCCTAGCTGAAGCAGCCAGCGTGTTTTAGTCAAAGGAGTCTAGCCCCACATGGCGGCTCCTGGTTGGGTCATCGGTTTGGATAATTAAGCACACATGGCTTTTCCCAGATTATTTATTGGTCAATTGTTTAGAAATTCACAATAAATCAACTGCTTATGAGAAAAATACCCAAAAATAGTCATTGGAAAGGTTTTTTGACAAGAAACCTGGTTCAGTGTCTTCAAACCCTAGTTCCATAAGATCAGACCTTGTTTCCGTATAAGGCTCAAATTATGGTTTAGTGTGTATTAATGATGGTGATTAATATAAATCATACAATTTCAGGAATATAGGAGTGACTCAGAATTAGGGAGATTGAATTAGGGTTTGCTCCAATAAAGGTAAGAGAGTCCATGCACTTTGAGTATTTAAGTAAGGGTTTTCAATTGCTTAAAGATTATTGTACCATGATCAAGTTAAATTGTATGCATAGATATGTATCCAATTTTCATAAAATCTTGCATTAATGTTCCCTAAAAGTTATTACACAATTCATATGCTCCCAAGTTCTATTTTTGATACTTATGCCATGATCATGTGAAAATCCAGTTAAAGTAAAGGATTATTATATTTATGATGAATCATTTACCAGTTGTATTATTTTGTCCTCGTCATGTTAATGTTGAGCCCTCGGACCTTATGAGTTCAAATGGAATGTTATGGCACTCAGGTGTAAATCATGAGCTCAAGTGGAGCATAGTTATGGCACTTTGGTGCAAATCATGAGTTCAAATGGAAAATCAGTTGAGCCTACGAGTATTATGAGCACAGTTGGTGCATAAGAGTAGAGGACATTATAATTAACCACTAAAGAGCATATTATACGAATCAAAGATTTGATGTTCGGTTACTTTTATGATTTTTCTTATTGCCAGTTATTATGTTAGTATAACAATACTCAATCCTGCTTACTCTAACATGTTTTCCATTTTGAATGCATGGTTGGGGACGTGATGTCCACAGGAGAAAAGGATAAGGGAGGAGCTTAAACGAGGAACATACAAACTAAGAAGTTAGACCTGGTGGGGTGCCAACTATCATATGAAGTTTAATTTAGTTTTTCAATTAGTTTTGAGACTATGTACTAGTTTAGTTTAGTTCAAAGTTTAAGCTTTATGTTGTGGAACTTGAGACATGAGATTTTCAATTTATGTATCCTGTGTTGGTTTAATTAAACTTTATTTTATGCAATGATAATCATGTTTGTGACATCCCAATAAGATGTATGCTTCCGCTTAGTTTGTGAAATTGGGGTGTTACAATATGGTATTAGAGCTAAAAATATAGTTGGCCACCAGGCTTTTCTCAAAATCTCATGTAGTTTATGTTCCCTTTTGTAGATGGCTCCCAAGAAGAAATTCGATAAGGGCAAGGATCATGTAGATGGAGAGGGAAGCTCTTCCAATGGAGAAAGTGACCATAGTGCTTCTAGAGGGGCTAACCCTAATGCACATCTAGAAGTTCTTATCAAGGATCTGATTGATGCCTTCACTGGACAACAAGGAAGACCACACCAACCAAGGAACCAGAAGTTGACCTTGGTAGACTTCTTGAAGATCAAACCATAATCCTTCTTTGTAGAAGCAGAGACCGATGTAGTTGGTCGTGTTGAAGAGTGGCTTCTCAACGTCGAGCACTGTTTCCGTGACCTAGGATGTCCCGAACCTTCTAAAGTTCACTTTGGGACACACATGTTGAAGAGTGCAGCCCGCACTTGGTGGGAGAACTTCACCAATGCTCGAGGACCTAATGTTGAGTCATTGACCTGGGAGGAGTTCACCATTGCCTTCCAGAACCATTACATCTCAAAAGCTATGATCAAGAAGAAGGAGATGGAGTTTAAGCGCTTGAGGCAGAATGACTCAACCGTTAGCCAGTATGCAATGAAGTTTTGTATGCTACAGAAGTACAGTTATGGTTTAGATGAGAAGCGTCTGGTGAAGAAGTTTATGTGTGGCCTGAAGCTTGATTTGGGCTATTCTCTGACTGGACGTGGAATCAGCACAGTGCAGGAGGCACTCGAGTCTGCCCTAGAGTTGGAGGACCACCTTGGATGATACTGGAAGAATGGAGCACCCTCAGGAAGCAAGAGTGAGAAGAAAATCCATGATGACAAGAAGAGGAAAGCTTCAGAAGGACAACCTGCTAAAGAACCTTGTACAACTTGTGGTAGACTTCACGGTGGATCATGCAGGAAAAGGCTGGAAGTTTGCTACTATTTTTGAGACCCAAATCGTAAGAAGCTAGAATGTCCCAAGCTAAAGGAAAAGAATGAAGTAGGGAAAAACCCTAAACCTGAGCAACGAGAAAAGAGACAGGCTAGGATATTCACCATGGTAGAAGATGATGAAGATGAGAATGGACAAGGTATGATTTAGTTATGAAATCCCTTTGGTACCTTTGTTTGGACTAAAACTGTGATTAGTTTTGTACTAGATGTAAGTATGTGCAAGATTTCATGATAATGAAAACATGTTAGAATTTTCATATTAAGGATAAGGAAAACCCTAAGGTGGGTAGATTAGTAGAATTTTGAGGATGAAATTCATTTAAGGTGGGTAGAATTGTAACACCCTAACTTTTTATAGCGAATCCTATATTAGAAAATCCTAATTCCATATTACAAATCTTAATGCTTCATATAACATACATGGCAACTTAGAGACCCAATTATAATGAATAAAGCATGCTTAACAAAATAATCTTTCATCATCAAGTTAATTGAAACTCAATTTCATCAATTATTACCCTAATTTGGAACATTAGTAGCTTACATGGGGATAAAGTGAAATTTGTCCTTTTATGCTAATATTTGGACCTAATAATTTTTGTGGAAACTTGAAACATTAATATCAAGTTTTATCCAAAGTATCAGACCATAATTTTTTTTGGAAAGTTTTGGAAAATTAAAATAAGATTTAACTTGAAAAGGAAATAACATATAGTAGGGAGTCTCAAAACTAAAATCTAACTTTATTTTTGAAATCCTCATACCCAAATTTGTTAACAGGCCAAATTTGGTTGGGTTTGAACTTCCTTTGATGCTCCAATTTGGATTGATAAGAAACTATTTAAATACATTTACATTTCCTAAATAATCTATTCCTAGCCTAACCAGACTTTGGTCTCGGACATTTATTATGTGTCACGCTATCTTTTTTGGACCTCATATCAGAACGAGCAGTTGCGATCTTTTTGCCTGATTTGTGGACCTGTAACACCCCTGACCTGGGTTATACTTTAACCCTAGGTGTTTTGATTAAGAAAGATGATTAAATGCTTAATCTCATCTTGTTAAAGGTAATTATGGTTCAAGAGGAACTTATATTACAATTCTAGTCCTTTTTTAACATTGTTGAAATCAATGGTTTGCCTGTTTTGGACTAAAGTGCAAATTACCCAAGTTGAGGGGTTTAAGTGCAAATTGTGCATGATAATATGTTCCTCATGTGTTGAAGCATCATGAGAGTAAAGATGATGTTGAGGTATGGCTTATGGAAGCCTAAATATCAAGAAAGATCTTATAAAGCAATGTATGTGCATGAAAACCTAGTTTTGGTGTAATGTGCAATTTACCCAAAACCCAGGGTGTAATATGTAAATTACCACTTCAATAAGGTCCCTAATGTTTCTTGGCATCAAGTAGAGCAAAGAAAATGAGAGGGGTGCCTCATTTGAATTAAGTTGGAGGAGAGAGAATCTTGATATTAAAATAATCAAGATTTAATCCTAATTGAAACCCTAATTTGATTTAGGGCAAAAATAAATGTATTAATTGATGGGCCTTCAACATAAAACGAGATGGTTGAATTTTCTCAAGTGTGAACACCTTTTTGCCTTTGTTAGGCCACGAAAATATCTCAAGCAAGAGGATAACCCACTCACCATTATTATAAAGAAAAGTAATATCCACTCAAATTGGGATATTATTATAATATGATCTAAGGTGCTTAATTTGCTTTTCTTTAAATTGAGTATAATTGAGAGGAATAAGAGGAAAATGGGATAGCCTCGTATCCAAGGAATGAAAGGGGGAAGAGGCGGCACCAATTTTGGAATTAAATGCATTTTTATAAGGCATTTTCTCTCTCATGGAATTTCTTATAAAAGTACCTTTACCAAGCCAAAACAAAGGCTATTTCGGATTATTTTCTTTCCCCTTGCTTGGAAAATGACTAAGGAGCTGTGGAGGAGCAGGAGGACGACCCCAACCTGTTGGTAAGGTCCTTGACCTTCGTTCTCCTTGATTCCATGGTGGAAATAAAAAATAAATCATTGATTTCTTCTTATTTCGATCTCCTCTTCAACCCTAGCCAACTTTTTCATCCAAAAGCTTGGGGACGAGCCTAGGGGGAGTTGCAAAAACTTCATCCACCATTTTTGGCGTGATATTGGAACTTTTAAGCTCAATTGGAGGCGGGTTTTATAACTTGAACCCTTAATATTGTTATTGCATTCAATTCCTTATCAAATGTTGATGCTTTCTTCATTTCCGAAATTTATTTTGGTTGATTGATGAAACCACCATGGAAATCACAGCACATTTCGTGGGTTTGTAGCTTTAAGATGATGATGTCATCACAAGCACACACCTCAATTAATATCTTAGGAAAACAATTTCAAAATTTGGGACCAATCGGTTTCAATGAAATTGGTTAAACGATTTCAACAAATTGATTGAAACCAAACAGTTTCAAACTGTTTGGAGTGGTTAACCATTTGCAATGGTTGACCATTTGAGGAAATATGCTGATGTAATTGGATATTGATCCAATGGGTTCAATTGGTTTGATCTTAATGGTTTCAATTGTGAATGATCCCTAAAATGCAAACCCTAATTATTTATGGAAGTAATAACTCAGTATACTATGTCAAACATGGTTGTTTGTATTTGATCGGATGGTTGATGTAACCAAATCAAGTGGAGAGAATGATAGAAATGAATTCATACATGAGTATGATTCATATGGTGATTTAGGGTATGATCCTTAGTAAAGAGATCAAGAAACCCTAATTGAGAAGGTTAATGAACCCTAACCCTGATTTAGGGAAATTCTAAGTGAAACCCTAATCTAGGGTAATAGTGTAACCCTAATTAAGGGTAATAGTGTAACCCTAATTAAGGGTAATGACTTGGGTAACTCTAATTTAAGGTAATGAAATGCCAAACCCTAATTGGATGAATAATGAATCCCTAATATATGGGTAATTAAATGAAACCCTAATTGGGATGATTAGTGAAACCCTAATTGAGGGTGATTCCATGAGAAACCCTAATTGAGGATGATTCCATGTGAAATCCTAATTGAGGGCGATGTCATATGAAACCTTAAACCTAACACAGAGTAAAGCTATGTGAAACCCTAAATTTGGGCTATAGTGCATGGAATTCTAATCATGGGCAATATGATGATAAATCATAACCCTAATGTCTGGGTAATGATATGAGTAAACCTTAATGATGAAATAATGGGTAATACCCTATAACGATGAAATATATCAAGTGGTTGACTATAGGCAACCTTATAATAAGCAATATCTTAACTTGAGATGAGTCCATATCATTGAAGATAGTTGGACAATCCTTGTGTGTGATCTATGCACATCATGGTAAAGGTGATAGGTTGGTGGATGAAAGTATTAAGATGTGAGATTCCTTATTATAAGATAAGTTAATAAACTCAAGTAAGAAATAAGTGATGAGGGAAGTGATACATTGAGACATGATAGATATCACATTTAGCATTTCAGGGTTGATATACCTTGATACATCTTAAATCCAGTATTTTTGGATAAGATACACAAGGAGAGTGTTATGTAAATTGTTACAATGAAATGTAATGAGTTTAACATAGTTGATAAGTAAGCTAAAATGAGTATGATGTAATCATACCATGATAAGGATGAGAGATAAACTCATACCTTGTGTTGATGATCATTTAATGATAAATGATAAGAATATTAAATACTTGGAATGTCGATGGATGCTCCTAAATGTATGGAACAATATATTAGGGTTGGATTGATAAAATGAACATGAAACCCTAATTGATGTGAATAGTAAACCCTAACCCTATGGAGGAAATAGTGGTGTTACTATTATATTACATGAGTTAATATGTCATTGTTGCCTAGTGAGAGGTGACAAGATGTTTAATGGCCTTGTGAGCCATATGGTTAGATGTTACCTAGTAAGAGGTAATAAGATGTTTCATGGGCATGATTGAGCCCTGAATGAGGTGTAATCCTCGTGTTGATAAGGGTTGATTCCCTGTGTTATTGTGAAAAGGATTTATATCCTATGATAATATGATGATTGGTGTAATATCATGAATGGCAAGTGAATATTACCATGTGATGATGAGATGAGAAATTATGTTTCATATGTTTTATATCTTTTCAGGTTTTGATATTTATATGCTTTCTAGAAATGAATTAGGGTTTGTATGTCCACTTGTTTGATGCAGCCTTAATTCACCCAATTGGCATAACTAATCAAGTGCAACTCTAATCATGTAGTGCCCTGTGTCATAGATCCATCTGAGTGTCAGAACTTGCCAGATGGTGAAACGAGTATTCCTAAGGGAAACTCGGAGCGCATACTGATGAGTATGAGGGGTGCTTGTCATCCTGAATTCAAGTGTTTAGGGAGGATGATTGCGGTCATACCTAGCCCTCAGTTTGAGAACGGTTGCGGTCGTGTCTCAGTGATTATATATGTGATGATATTGGAGGACAACTGCGGTTGTACCTCAGATGGTAGGGTATGCGTACCCACCTCTTTCACTAGTGTCGTGACCTGTACCAAGGACGGACTAGGCTGTTAGCAGCTTGACCTTTTGTGTCGCTGTGGCGGACCCGTACTGACCAGGGGCGGAGAAGATCTTAGGAGTCTGGCTCTTCCTAGATCTTGTATGGCACTGATTTCGACTTAGCAGTGGTCAGTTGGATTTTGAGTGGTATCCTCGATTTCCTCAGGGCATAATAAAAGATGTAATATAGCCGTATAGAAGATCTATTTAGGGTTATACATGACGCTTCACATTGGATGATAACCCTTGTTTGTTCTCTTTACATAAAATGATGCTTAGTGTACTTAAGAGATAGTAATTATACTTATGTTGTGGATATGCATAAGATTGTAAATGTGTACATACAGTAGTCATGCTTATGTTGATATCTATACTACTACTGTTGTTTATAATCATGATGCTAGATATCTCATGTTGATAGTTATGTTTCGCATGCTATCCATGCCTCTATAATTAGAAATACCTGGCAGAGGCTTAATGCCTGTAATTAGGGTTGGTTAAAGTCTAATTCCTGGTTGTGTAATCAGGATTGGTATAGTCCAATGCCTGAAACATTTATACCTGATTGATATAGTTTAATACTTGAATAAGACTTGATGATATATATAATCACATGTCTGGCATAAGTGAATACCTGTTTAGCAGATTGGCTAAGGCCAACAAATAGAAACAAGAATGAATCATGGGTGACACATCAGAATAATGAATAACATGAGCAAAGCTTGAGATGTTGAAAATGTATGGTAGATAAATGTTATACATGTTCTTTCTATTCCTTATAAAGAGAATAGATGAATTACTGTTCAATCATAGATAGGTGTAATACTTTAAAAGATGAGAATGATCTAAACTGCTTATCCTCTGCTCAATTTTATATTAATTAAACTACAATAATGATGTTTCTTGTGGAGAGTTATATCTCTCGTTGGGGCAATTTTCAATTGTCTCACCCTGTGGGAACCAACATTTTTAGGTGGACGAATGCGAAAGAGACTGAGAATATCTTGCAGAGGAAGAACATCAGTAGCTACAGGGACAACAGTGACAACTCAGGTTGAGTGTGCTGTCTGTTGTGTTTTGTAGATAGAAGTCCTATGTGTCGTCTCTGTACTCTCAGGTCCTCAGAGTTAGTACTTAGTGCTTTTAATGCATCATTTTGAGATTTTGGCTTGATGTCTCGAGGTTATTATGATGTCTGTGTTTAGCTTTTAACAAGGCAGTTGATGTTGTGACCCTCGAGAAGAGATGGTATTAGATATATACTTATGAACCATGATGTAAATGTAACACATTGGTTCTTGTTGAAAGAGTTTTCCTATGATTGGGTCTCTTTGAAAAAGGTTTTAATTTTTACTGATTTTCAGTAATCCGCTGTTAATGATCGTTTCTGCATGTTTTATTGTTCACTTTATATCTTAACGATAGCGGGTGTTACAGGACCCATCTGATGGTCCATGGACGTATTTCTCATCCGTCCAAGTCCTACTCATATAGGATCAGTGGTGGCTAGATGTCACCCTTCCAATCTCCCTCTCTGTTGACTCTCAGTGCAAACCAATTGCCCCCTCACAATCCTCACTCCATCGTGAATCTTCTGATCCCTTTCACGATAAGGTTTCATTCCCTAGAGCCCTGGGTCGACTAGGATTCTTCCCCGTTCCCCCTGTTTCTTCCTCTACAAGCAACGCTAACCTTCTCAATTGGCGAAACCTATATATATCCCTTCGAAAAAGATCATGTGGTGTCCACGAACTGAACCATGTTGTTGCTTTTCCCTAGATCTCTCCCCAACCCTACTTTTGAACTCCATCTCTCCCTCCACCTTGAGAGTGACCTGAGGTGAGAGCACAGGGCATATGGGACCCTTCTTGCTTATCAACACAACTCAGGGTGACCTGTTGAAGGTTCCTCCTTCTTCGTTTCACCCGAATTGGAGGTAACTAGAAATCCCCTCTTTTTCTCCTTGTTTCATATCTCGTGACTAATGTTGGTTCCCTGATCACCGTGTCGCTTGATTTCAGTGTTTATAGCTCCGCCTGGTGATGTTGAGTTTGCCCAGAATTCTGCCCTTATCTCACGCGTTGGTTTTCTCAGGTTTTGAGACCATTCACGATCCCTCCCTTGCTCTACCTTGATGACATGGGTGCCCTAGATTTTAGACCACCATATGTGATGCTTCCTGGTTCTTTGAGTTTGGTCACGGGCCGTAGGGGTCCCCAACACCACGGTTCTCCACAAAGGGGCAAGATCCCAATTTTGCTTCACCGATTTGCATCGTTCCTCTTGCGGCCCATTTCTGTCGTTGTTGTTCTTCATCTTCATCTTGAGAATGAAGATCCCATGGGGCGATGTGTCCGTTTTGTCCCCTCGTTCTAACAGCCATGTCACAGGTTCAATCATGGGCAATTTCATCTTTCGATGCCCTAGCTGAAGCGGCCGGCATGTTTTAGTCAAAGCAGTCTTAGGCCCACATGGCGGCTCCTGGTTGGGTCATCGGCTTAGATAATTAAGCACATGTGGCTTTTCCCAGATTGTTTATTGGTCAATTGTTTAGAAATTCACAATAAATCAACCGCTTATCAGGAAAAATACCCAAAAATAGTCGTTGGAAAGGTTTTTCGACAAGGAACCTGATTTCAGTGTCTTCAAACCCTAGTTCCATAATATCAAACCTCGTTTCCATAAAAGGCTCAAATTAGGGTTTAGTGTGTATAAATGATGGTGATTAGTATAAACCATACAATTTCAGGAATATAGGAGTGACTCAGAATCAGGGAGACTGAATTAGGGTTTGCTCCAATAAAGGTAAGCGGGTCCATGCACTTTGAGTATTTAAGTAATGGTTTTCAATCTCTTTAAGATTATTGTATCATGATCAAGTTAAATTGTATGCATAGATATGTATCAAATTTTCAAAAAATCTTGCATTAATGTTCCCCAAAAGTTATTATACGATTCATATGCTCCCAAATTCTATTTTAGATACTTATGCCATGATCATGTGAAAATGTAATTAAAGTAAAGGATTATGATATTTATGATGAATCATTTACCGATTATATTATTTTGTCCTCGTCATGTTAATGTTGAGCCCTCAGGCCTTATGAGTTTAAATGGAACATTATGGCACTCAGGTGCAAATCATGAGCTCAAGTGGAGCATATTTATGGCACTTTGGTTCAAATCATGAGTTCAAATGGAACATCAATTGAGCCTATGACCCTTATGAGCACAGTTGGTGCATAAGAGTAGATGACATTATAATTAACCACTAAAGAGCATATTATACGAATCAAAGATTTGATGTTCAGTTACTTTTATGATTTTTCTTATTGCCAGTTATTATGTTAGTATAACAATACTCAATGCTGCTTACTCTAACATGTTTTCTATTTTGAATGCATGGCTGGGGACGTGATGTCCACAAGAGAAAAGGATAATGGAGGAGCTTAAACGAGGAACATACAAACTAAGAAGTTAGACCTGGTGGGGTGCCAACTATCATATGAAGTTTAATTTAGTTTTTCAATTAGTTTTGAGACTATGTACTAGTTTAGTTTAGTTCAAAGTTTAAGTTTTATGTTGTGGAACTTGAGACATGAGATTTGCAAAGTATGTATCATGTGTTGGTTTAATTAAACTTTATTTTATGCAATGATAATCATGTTTGTGACATCCCAATAAGATGTATGCTTCCGCTTAGTTTGTGAAATTTGGGTGTTACATTATGCTACTTAGCCCTAACACTGAAAAGCAGCCATGACGGACCTGGGATAGCAAGGAAAGTCAATGGGAGTCCCAAGGTACCCCGCTTCCCTTATATAAATGCTCAAGTACATCTTTCTTGATCTTCCACCCTGTTTCCAACTCACGCACTTGTTGCAGCACACAACCTAAGAGGAACACAGTCTCCTTTCTTTCCTACCATCTTCGGTCACGAGAACCACCTATAGGGGACTGAATGGTTAGGTGAGGCACTCCCCCCCCCACGCCTCTGAGGCTTCATGATCTGGGTTTCCATGGAGATGAGCCCACAGCTGCTTTGCCTAGGGCAATAGTGCATCAGGGTCGTGGGGTTAGGGATAGCTTAGGACGAAATAATTGGGATGTGTTGATCTATGCATGTAAAGGGGAAGGGCATTATTGTCTTTAACCATTGACTAAATAAGCCACCTAGATTATATATTAGTCTACTGATATGTTAGTGTGGGATTGGCCAATAATATTAATTTTGTGAAAATCATAACTAATTATAGCTAACTTGGATTGAGACGTGTTATGCATGAAAATTGATCACCAAAACGAGAGGAACACAAATAAAATATAAACAATAGCTAATTAGACTTCTTTTTTCCAAACGTACATAAAGATGCAATCTTTATTGTAAAATATGCATAGAAACCCTAGTTTCATGATTCTAATAGTTGTTAGTTGTTTAAATAATATTAATGGATAAAGCTTAACCTTTTTGATATAAAAAGTTCATCTTAGACCTAATTTGGATTTAAAATGCATATATTGCTAAATTAGGGTTTCTAAAGTGGATAATTAGTATTGTATGTTAAAGGGGTGATTAAAGCATAAAAACCCTAGTTTTAAGTATTAACATGTTGAATACCTTAAAAAACCCTTCTTTAATGCTATTATCTGATATTATCAAATAAGATGAGAGATCAAGATGATCATGATAATAACGACGAGTAGTTAAGGTTTTTAATGTGAATACGCATGCATATGAAGGATGAGAATTAAAGATCCTAATTTACCAAATTGTTAATGAATTTATATGTGATCTAAGATGAGGGTAATACGGATCCAATGATTAGGATCTTCACCTAATGTTTAACATGTGATGGAAATAGGGTTTATACCTTTATTCTTTGTCTAAACCCTAAACTTTAGATTATGGCTGATTAGGGTTTGAATTGGATAACATGAGTGGTGACACTGTAGGATTTGCCTACATGCAGATTAAATGATTGGATTCTTTATTTTCTTTATTGGATGATATGTTTAAAGAAAGATTTGATAATCTTTATGGTTCTACAAAATGGTATGTGGTTACCCTTATGACTGCCCACATTAGTTTGTCGGTGTTTGTCGAGTGTTTCTTGAGGATTGAACAACTAAATTGTTGGATGTTTCTTTACATTCTATTCAATTATAATGCCACTATGAGTATCACATAAAGATAAGAATATGTTAAGAATATTATCATTCTTATTTGCAAATATTTGATGGAATGTATGTTGTTTTGTACTTGAAGACTTCGCATGTACCCCACATACGCAGTATGTTTTGATATGTTGATCAGTGCTTTTGTTTCATGCATTTTAGGTACACGCTAGATAAGATGGTATCAAGATATGATGGATGGATGAAATTACATGAAGGCATTAAGCGAAGTAGTGAGGATTAGATAGATACTTCTTCTCATATGTACAGTTCTGATTACAGAAATTCATGTAACTCTTTAAAAGAGCAATTTGTAAACAATATTTGAGTTAATGGTAATCATTCATCGTTATTTATTATTTGTTAAAATATGGACCTTGGGAAAAGTTTAGGTAATGTCTCTCATCTTTTTGGCCTTCCTTAATTGGGGGTTGTTGAAAAGTGAGGCCATTACATTCCAAAATTGATATGTGTCATTTGACACACCAATTCACTAGGGCTTTATCCTAGAGTTTAAACTTTTTACAAAAAATCTACCAATTAAGGTTGTTTATTAGTATAGAAGGGTTGATCCCGCATGACAATGTTTTTAAGATTGAAATCCTAACCCAAATCACTTTGAACCAATTTGTAAGAAGTAAAGATCCATTGATTGGTTGTTTGATTATGCTAAGATAAGGAAATAAATTAGCAAGGAAATAAAGGTTACATTAAGAACAAATAAGAAAGGAGTTATGCTAAGAACAATAAGAAAAGAATTATCTATAAGTAGAATTAAAGTCAAGTAAGTAATAATGATGGACAAAGGAGTGTGTGAAAAGAGAGAATGAATGGATAATAAAGAATATTGGGGTTATGGGTTTTACCACCATACCCTAGGTGAAAACTAGTTAAGAGAAGGTATGCAAAAACATTTGCAAATGCATTTACAAAAGTCAAACTCCCTATGGACCCATTGGTCATGGCACCCATAGATCCTAGATCTAACATCCTAACAAAGATCCTTATAAGGTCTCATCTGAATCCTTGAGCATTTGTTTGGTTGTTCAAATACTTGGTATCTATGGTCAAATCCATCAAGACTAATGTTCGATAGAAACAAGAGCTCAAGCCGTTTAAATTAGTCGATTATCCAAACAAAATACCATCTAAATAATATCATCATATAGAAATCAATCTAGTCTACACTATGGCTATGGGGCTATTCCCCATACCCCAATATAAAAAACTACTCACAATCCATGGAGGTTAGAGAAAAAGCAATGAAAGGAAGAGAGGAGACCATAGACTAGAGGATAAAGAACTCAAAAAAGTATCTTATCTAGTGACATTTAAATGGCCTTCCCTCTTAGTTCCTTGTTCCCAACAAGAAAACCCAGAGAAAAGATGGAAAACAACTAATTTTATTGCAAGAATGAGAGTACAAAATGCAAGAATGGAAATAACAGTGCTAAAATGTAAAGTGCAAGAACAAAAATTTGGATCTCCTTTTTTCTGGAGTCCCCCCTCCTTTTATATGGTAAGGAGGGGTGGAAACCATGAAAGGGGGGAGAGGAAAAGATGGGTGGCAGCTTCTGAAATATTCTGACCGCACACCATGAACCGAGCAGTTGGCTTCCTGAACTTTGGGAGTGAAGAGGTGTGGGCTCAACTAGTGGTCAAAACCCTAATGAACTAGGGTGGAGATGCCTCTGACTGAGTTGTGAGCAATCTGAAACGGTCAATTGAAGGGCATAAAATGCATGGTTGGGCTCTAAGACGAGCGACCATGGAAGTGGGGGTAGAAAACCCTAGGGCAAGGTGGTGGCATGTATTTGACTAAGACCTCATCTTGAAGTAATCTGAGGCAATTGGTTGAAGCTTCAAGCGCTCAGTTGGCATCTGAGTAAGTGCAATCTAGGGAACCATTTTGAGTCTTGGAGGTGAAGAATTCTGAAACATTCGTTTGGAAAATTGAAATGCCCAGGTGGAACACTAAGTCGAGCATTTGAAGGATTTGGGGATGCCCATCTTGGCTGTTGAATAGTGAATATGTTGAGCCGAGCAATAAGACACTCATTTGTCTTTGGAGTATGACTTCTTCGATGGATGAAACGACCATTTTGCAATAGGAACGGATCAGTTTGTATGATGGGATGGTCAAAATCTTGTCATGAGGTAAAAATCTACAAAGTGTAAAGCAAAAAGATAAGAATTTGCATTATTGGTTGAAATGTGGGTCAATTGCAACTAATTCTACAAAATTAGCATAAAAGGGGATAAATTCTAACAAAAAGACTATGAAAGATATATTTAAATGAGATGAAAGTACATTCATCAGCATTCATACCATTTATTGTATTACTCAATTGTTTACTCCCAAGAGCTTCTCTTTCCTTATGTAAAAGATGGCTAATCATGACAATATATCAAGGTATGCCAACTGTATGTAGGCCTTTGATCAAGGTGTCTATCTATTGATAAAACTTTTGTAAGGAGAACCTACTTGAATGTAGAGCTTTGTAGGACTTGATTTCTAGGAGAAGGCTATCTGGGATATGGCTTGAAAAGATGCTTACCTAAACATAGGGCTTAAATTAGAAGGAGTTCTTATTTGGGATAGGACTTGTGGAGATGCCTACCTAAACGTAAGGCTTAAACTAGACAGAATGCCTATCCAAAATAGGGATTTGAAACATTCACTGCCTACTTAGGGTAGGGCTTGAATATGGGTTGGTAAAGTTTAAGGTCTTGATCTAGGACCCAAAGAAGGTTGTCACACAAAAAGGGGAAGAGATGTGCCCATTTAGGATAGGGATTTTGGTCACAGTTTAAGGTCTTGGATCAAGAGCCAAAAAGATTTGTTATTGGACATGGTCTAGTTTAAGGTCATAGTCTAGGACCCCCAAAAATGGAAAATACAGTTGTTTTAGTTTAAGGTCATAGTCCAGGACCAAAAAATATTTGGAAAATAAAGCACATGATTGGTCTAGTTTTAGGTCATGGTTCAGGACTCAAAAAAAGGTTAGAATCGACCATCTGTAGAAGTGGTCACTATTAAGGATGACTAGAAGAGTGTAGTACTTTTAAATTGAAGCAAAATATTAAGGAGGTGGACTTATGCTAATTGCAAGGTTGATGACTTTGGGTTATTCTTTATCTATGAATTTGATGCATGTTGCATTGACTTTTGAACTCCTTAGTTTCAACTATTCTTAAGGTAAGGAATCTCATTGAGAAATAGTTGATGATGTAATGGTCTAGAATTAAGGTCTAGCATATTATTTAGTCATCTTTGTTGATGTGGAATTGATATTGTGTTTTTGATAGGTCTATGGTGACATTGTTAAATTTGATGAGTGCATCTTGCTTGGAAGGTAGAGGCTTAAAGTTTCTTTGTGGTTTTCATTAGTAGATGTTTTATCATGCTATCTCTACTTCAAAAGAAGTGTTCTGAGGTAATATGAGCTCTTCATAGTTGATTTGTCCTTCTATAGGGTCTTTTGACCAGATGTTCTTTGCTAATTTAGTATGTATAATGTGAAAAGTATGCCATTTGAGGCCATGTTAAGTGAGAAGAGGTAACTCTCGTTCATGTATTGTAGATTTGTTTGGGAATTTAGGTAAGGTTTTTAGTTTCTTAAGAGTAGATGTGCCTTGTTGGACTCTTTCTTTGAAGATGTATGCAAGCATTGTTGGAGCTAGATTCGGGTTAGACTATGTCTATGTAGTGAATGGCTTGTCTTGACTATTGTTACCTCCTATCATGTACCATTGGTTCCATGTTGGACTCTGCTGGTGGAGGTATGTCATTATTGTCAAAGGAAACCTTCTTGATGTTGAATATGATTTGTGATACTAATATAGAGTGGGCACTATCATCCAAGATATTCCTTCTTCATAATTTGAATTATGACTGTAGTATTTTCCCCATTGTTTTGTTTAAAAGGTCTTGAATTCTTCTTTTGACATTAATGTGATAATGTAAGTCAACAAGAAGTTGTTTTGAAGCTGATTTTTGATTTAGTTATTGATTTTATGTACCATGGTTGTGGCTTCTTATCTTGTTATTTACCATGACATATGTTAGCATTTGACCCTTGGGGTTGTTTGTTTTCTTTAAGGCTTATGCCATTTCTCAACATCCAAGTTTTCTAGATTGAGACCCCTTTAGTGAGTTGGTGGTAACCCATGTTAGATAGGAGGCCTATCATGAGATGTGAAGGGTGGTCATATAATCATTGTAGCTTATCTGATGATGAAAGACAACTACCATTTTCATCCTACTTTTTATTTTTGAATATTGGAGTTTAAGGTGATTTGAGACCCCAAGTATGGCATTGCTTAAATTCTTATATGAAGAGGTTGGTTATTCCCTCAAGATGATCATATCTAGATATTCCACTAGGGGAAGATTCATTTAGGGTACATTTGTTCACTAGGTCTTGATTGCGTGCTTGTACGACTCAAGTTGTGCCATTTAGAAGGTATTTGAGTAGCAATTCCATACCCAGTTGGGTTAAGGATCCAAGTGTTAGAGACACCCCTATAGGCTCTATTCTCAACACATCTTAGTGCATGCAATTTGTTGCAAGCATGTATCCACATTTTTAGGCATCCTTTAGACTTAATTATTCATCATTTTGGTAATTTTGCATCTATATCCCTAAGTTGATGGTCATAACCTTAGGATGGGAGTTTTTGACTTGCAAAAGAGAGTCTTTTATGATCCATTGGTCCTAGATGTCATGCTTATTGATCTTGATTGTGTCGTGTATCCAGTATTCAAGTAGAAACTCCTCACCTAGCTAGGTTGAGGCACCAGGTGTTAGAGATAGTCCCATGGGATCTATCCTCAACACATATTAGCAAAAGATATTCATCAAAATAATATGTCTAAGTTTGAGTGACCTCTGGGCTTCACCTCAGGATAATGATTGTGATCCTTCTATCATTGACCCATTGGTTTAGTATTCTACCACTTCAGGGTTCATAGAAGACATAGTAGCGCATTAGGTATGTAAGTGGACTTCCCTTTTTATTTTAAATTTGATTTATTTTCTTTTTCATTTGGAACTATTGTATTTCATTTTGATTTTGACACTTATTTTTCATTTTAACTTTGATTTGAACTTTTTTCATTCTGAATTTGAGTTTTTTTTTCATTTTATAAATTTGATTTTTCATCTCATTTTGATTTTCTTAAAGGTAACATAATTGTATAGATCTTTCAAGATCCCCAAATTCTTTGAGGCTTGTGATAAATATGTGTCTTGGTTCTCTTTGGTAGATATCTGGCTCAATCAAAGACTCGATCAACTCTATGACTATATCTGGCTCTTTGGCAACAGGCTCAGGAATGACTTCATCAGGAATGCCTACCTTGATCAACCCATACATGATAAGCTTTTCAATGTTGTTCTTGAGGGCCAAACATGATTTTGTTTTGTGTCCCATGTTGCAATGAACATCACAATCAACATTGTGATTGTATCTCTATAGCAAGGGACTAGGAGGAGTCTTTATGACTGGCAACTCCACCAGGTGCTAGATCCATGGAAGAATGCTATTGAGAGAGAACCCTAAGGGTTTGAACCTTCTCTTCAGTTTCTGCATTGGTATCTTTAGTTTGATGAGGTGGGAGAAATAGTCACTTTTGGGCATCTTCATTTCATTGTGCTATGGAAATCAAAATTGGTGATCTTCTTGTGAATCTCTGAAGATGTTGAATTTTGCTATCTTAACCTCTAGATCTCTCACTTTTTGTAGGATGTCTTTTAGACTACCATCAACAATGAGTTGAATTTATGAGAGGATTTTGAATTACAATCATGCAATTAAGTTATAACGAACTCAAATCCATGTATAATTTTAGTTTAGCATTTTCATAAGATTTTCCTTTCATTTTTGTCCTTGATGTTGAATTAGTGGAAGTTATAAAGGTTTGGTGTACATTTGTTCCCAATATTTTACTTTATAAGGAGTTAAGCACAAATACCTTAACTGAAATGGGTTTAATTTGCAAAATATCCACTTAAGAGGGATAATGGTAAAATAAAGTTGATCTATAAGTTTCTATGCCCTTTTGTGTGGGAAAAAGAAAAGAAAATCCTAAAATTAAGAAAATGTGACATTAAATGAGTTAATTTTACCATTAAGTGAAAATAAGAGTAAATTGCCTAGAAATCACAAAAGTGGAACTCAAAAGATAATTCTAAATCCAAATTCATTTTCTTTTAGTACAAGTTTTCTTGGGTAGTATGTTTCCCAACTTTTGGAAAATTAACAAGTATAATTGTAATAATTGAAAGGGAAAATAGGAGATAACTCAAAAATAAAAAATAAAAACATTAATGACCCCAAAAGTAACAATTGATGTCAAATTCGTGATATACACATTAAAATATGTCTTTGGGTAGATTTTTGCTCAATTTGGAGAATATTTGATTAAAAGGTGAAATTAGGAGAGAGAAAGTGTGTAGAACCTTCAAAATATTAAAAAATGAACAAATAACTCCAACATGTTAAATGGATGGAAAATTTGTCTCCAAGGCACTTAATGTGACTTGTGGGTGAAGTTTCATCAAATTTGGATAATCTTATAACCATTAATGAAAGAGGAAAGAGAAAATTAGATTTCACTTATTTAACACACTAAAAGTTTCCAAAAGGCAAAACTAAGTGCATATTCACATTCCTTGTATCAAAAATAGGCTAGATGTCAATTTTCATTGAATTCCCTCAAACAAGGAGAGAGAAAAAGGGAAATCAATGCATATATACACTATATTTGTAACATCCCTGACCTGGGTTATGAGTTAACCCTAGATATTTTTGCTCAATAAGATTAAGTAGATTCTTAATCTTATCTTGGGAAAAGTAATTAGGGCTCATGAGGAACTTATGTTTCAATTTTGGTCCCGTTTGAACAATGTTGAAACAATGCTTGCTTATTTGGGACTAAAATGCAAATTACCCAAGTTGAGGGGTTAAATTGCAAATGTTGCATGATAAGATGTTCCTCTGATGTTGAGACATCATAAGAATGAATATGATGTAGTGTTATGGTTTTCACAAGCTTGGGCATCAAGTTTAAGCTTGTAAAGCAATCCTTGTGCATCAAAACCCAGTTTTGGTGTAATGTGCAATTTACCCAAAACCTAGGGTTCAATATGCAAATTACCACTTCAATAAGGTCCTTAATGTTTCTTGGCATCATGTAGAGAAAAGAAAATGAGAGGGGCATCTCATTTGAATTAAGTTGGAGGAGAGAGAATCTTGATATTAAAATAATCAAGATTTAATCCTAAGTGAAACCCTAATTCAATTTAGGGCAAAACTGAATGTATTAATTAAAGGGCCTTCAACCAAAATGTTATTGGTTGATTTTGAATAAGTATGGACGTTCTTTTGCCAAGATAAGGAACGAAAATATCCTAAGGAGGTGAAATTCCACTCACCTTATTATAAAGAAAAGTAATTTCCACTCACATATGGAATATTAATATAATAATCATTAAGGTGCTTAATTTTCTTTTCTTTAAATTGAGGATAATGAAGGAGAATTAAAGGAAAAGTAAGGTTCCTCGTCCTTAAGGGATTTGAGGGGGAAGAGGCGGCCATAATTTTGGAATTTAATGCATTTTAATAATGCATTTTCTCTCTCATCAATTTTCTTATAAAAGTACCTTTACCAAGCCAAAACAAAGGCTATTTCGGATTCTTTTCTTTCCTCTTGCTTGGAAAACGACTAAGGAGCTGTGGAGGAGCAGGAGGACGACCCCAACCTGTTGGTAAGGTCCTTGACCTTCGTTCTCCTTGATTCCATGGTGGAAATAAAAAATAAATCATTGATTTCTTCTTATTTTGATCTCCTCTTCAACCCTAGGCAACTTTTTCATCCAAAAGCTTGAGGACGAGTTTAGGGGGAGTTTCTAGAGCTTCATCCACCATTAATGGCGTGAGCTTGAAGCTTTGGAGCTCAATTGGAGGCGGGTTTTATAACTCAAACCCTTAATCATTGCTATTGCATCAATCAATTATGCTTTGTTGATTGTTTTCTTCAATTTGATACATACTTGTTTCTTTGCTGCAATTTCCATCAAGAACGGTTGCTGTTCTTGGTTGTTAGAAGGAAGGGGATGATGACATCATCCTATATGCTTATCCAAAGAAAATTACCAAGCCAAATGGTTTTGATATCTATTCCAAATCGTTTTAAATTGATTGGCTATGAGGTTTCAGAAAACTGTTTTAGGGAAAACGGTTTCAAGACCGTTTGATATGGTTGAACAAGCGTTGACCGTTTGGGAATCTTGTTCCTAATTATGTAGGATAATGACCCTCCAAATTTTAGGGGTTAACTCCCAAGGAATCGTGAGTTGAAGGCCAATCAATTAGATAAATCGAATTGAATTAAATGCTGATTTTCAACCTGATCAACTTGACCTGTTTGGGAAAACGGTTTCAAGACCGTTTGAGTGTGTTGACCAAGCATTGACCGTTTGGTATTCCTGTTTATAATGATGTTGGTTAATAACCCTCCAAATTTGAGGGATTAACTCCCAAGGAATCGTGAGTTGAAGCCTAATCAATTAGGGAAACCTAATTGAATTAAGTGCTGATTTTCAATCTGATTTAATTGACCTTTTTGAGTAAACGGTCTCAAGACCGTTTGAATGCATTGACCAAGGGTTGAATGTTTGGGATTACTGTTCCTAATGATGTGGTCTAATGACTCACAAAATTTGAGGGATTAACTCCCAAGGAATCGTGAGTTGATGGCTATTCAATTAAGCAAACCCTAATTGTTTATGGAAGCAATAACTCAGTATACTATGTCAAGCATAGTTGTTTGTATTTGATCATATGGTTGATGTAACCAAATCAAGTGGAGAGAATGATAGAAATGAATTCATACATGAGTATGATTCATATGGTGATTTAGGGTAGGATCCTTAGTAAAGAGATCAAGAAACCCTAATTGAGAAGGTTAACGAACCCTAACCCTGATTTAGGGAAATTTTGAGTAAAACCCTAATCTAGGGTAATAGTGTAACCCTAATTAAGGGTAATAGTGTAACCCTAATTAAGGGTAATGACTTGGGTAACTCTAATTTAAGGTAATGAAATACCAAACCCTAATTGGAGGAATAATGAATCCCTAATTTATGGGTAATTGAATGAAACCCTAATTGGGATGATTAGTGAAACCCTAATTGAGGGTGATTCCCTGAGAAACTCTAATTGAGGATGATTCCATGTGAAACCCTAATTGAGGGCGATGTCATATGAAACCTTAAACCTAACACAGAGTAAAGCTATGTAAAACCCTAAATTTGGGCTATAGTGCATGGAATTCTAAATCATGATAAATCATAACCCTAATGTCTGGGTAATGATATGAGTAAACCTTAATGATGAAATAATGAGTAATACTCTATAATGATGAAATATCTCAAGTGGTTGACTATAGGCAACCTTATAACAAGAAATGCCTTAATTTGAGATGAGTCCATATCATTGAAGATAGTTGGACAATCCTTGTGTGTGATCTATGCACATCATGGTAAAGGTGATAGGTTAGTGGATGAAAGTATTAAGATGTGAGATTCCTTATTATAAGATAAGTTAATAAACTCAAGTAAGATAGAAGTGATGAGGGAAGTGATATATTGAGACATGATAGATATCACATTTAGAATTTTAGGGTTGATATACCTTGATGCATCTCAAATCCAATATTTTTGGATAAGATACACAAGGAGAGTGTTATGTAAATTGTTACAATGAAATTTAATGAGTTTAACATACTTGATAAGTAAGCTAAAATGAGTATGAGGTAATCATACCATGATAAGGATGAGAGATAAACTCATACCTTGTGTTGATGATCATTTAATAATAAATGATAAGAATATTAAATACTTGGAATGTCGATGGATGCTCCTAGATGTATGGAACAATATATTAGGGTTGGATTGATAAAATGAACATGAAACCCTAATTGATGTGAATAGTAAACCCTAACCCTGTGTAGGAAATAGTGGTGTTACTATTATATTACATGAGTTAATATGTTATTGTTGCCTAGTGAGAGGTGACAAGATGTTTAATGGCCTTGTGAGCCATATGGTTAGATGTTACCTGGTAAGAAGTAACAAGATGTTTCATGGGCATGATTGAGCCCTGAATGAGGTGTATTCCTCTTATGTTGATAAGGGTTGATACCCTGTGCTATTGTGAAAAGGATTTATATCCTGTGATAATATGATAATTGGTGTAATCTAATGAATGGCAAGTGAATATTACCATGTGATGATGAGATGAGAAATTATGTTTCATATGTTTTATATCTTTTCAGGTTTTGATATTTATATGCTTGCTAGAAATGAATTAGGATTTGTATGTCCACTTGTTTGATGCAGCCTTAATTCACCCAATTGGCATAACTAATTAAGTGCAACTCTAATCATGTAGTGCCCTGTGCCGTAGAACCATCTTCAGTGTCAGAACTTGCTGGATGGTGAAACGAGTATTTCCAAGGGAAACGCGGAGCGCATATTGTTGAATATGCGGGGGTGGCAGGTTGAGGATATATATACTTGTCATCCACAATTGCAGGTTACGGAGGATGGCTATGGTCATGCCTCAAATATTTGATGTGATTGAGGACAGCTGCGGTTGTACCTCAGATTAGAGGGTTTTGTATACCCTGTTTTCTAGTGTCGTAACTTGTACCAAGTACGGACTAGTTGTTATCAGTTGACTATATGTCACTGTTGGCAGTTTGACTGGTATGTCACTGCAGTTTACTCGTACTGACCGAGGGGAAGAGATCTTAGGATGCTGGTACTCCTAGATCTTGTACGGAACCGAATAGCCCTTCGCAGGGGTCGGTTGGACTTTGAATGGTACGATTCAAATTCCCCAGGGCATAATAAAAGATGTAATACATCCGTATAGCATATCTGTTTAGGGTTATACATGACGCTTCACATTGAATGGAAACCCATGTTTGTTCTCTTTACATAAAGATGATGCTTAGTGCAACTAAGAGATAGTAATTATACTTATGTTGTGGATATGCATAAGACTGTAATTGTGTACATACAATGGTCATGCTTATGTTGATATCTTACTGCTACTGTTGATTATAATCATGATGCTAGATATCTCATGTTGATAGTTATGTTTCACATGCTATCCATGCCTCTATAATTAGAAATACCTGACAGAGGCTTAATGCCTGTAATCAGGATTGGTATAGTCCAATGCCTGAAACATTTATACCTGATTGATATAGTTTAATGCTTGAATAATACATGATGATTTATATAATCACATGTCTGGCATAAGTGAATACTTGTTTAGCAGATTGGCTAAGGCCAACAAATAGAAACAAGAATGAATCATGGGTGACACATCAGAATAATGAATGACATGAGCAAAGCTTGAGATGTTGAAAATGTATGGTAGATAAATGTTATACATGTTCTTTCTATTTCTTATAAAGAGAATAGATGAATTACTGTTCAATCATAGATAGGTGTAATACTTTAAAAGATGAGAATGATCTAAACTGCTTATCCTCTGCTCAGTTTTATATTAATTAAACTACAATAATGATGTTTCTGGCGGAGCGTTATATCTCTCGCTGGGGCAATTTTCAATTGTCTCACCCCCGTGGGAACCAACATTTTTAGGTGGACGAGTGTGAAAGAGAGTGATAATATCTTTCGGATGAAGAACATCAGCAGCTACAAGGACAGCAGTGACAACTCAGGTTGAGTGTGCTGTCTATCGTGTTTGGTAGATAGAAGTCCTATGTGTCGTCTCTGTACTCTCAGGTCCTCGGAGTTAGTACTTAGTGCTTTTAATGTATCGTTTTGAGATTTTGGCTTGATGCCTCGAGGTTATTATGTTGTCTGTGTTTAGCTTTTAACAAGGCAGTTGATGTTGTAACCCTTAAAAAGAGATGGTATAAGATATATACTTATGAACCATGATGTAAATGTAATACATTGGTTCTTGTTGAAAGAGTTTTCCTATGATTGGGTCTCTTTGAAAAAGGTTTTAATTTTTAGTGATTTTCTATAATCCGCTGCTTAGTGAACGCTTCCGCATTAGTTAATCTTGTTTTCACGAGACGGTCGTCACAATTTAGTGGTATCATAGCTCTAGGTTCGCTGAGTCTACAGAGACATAGGACTAAGGTAGTAGAGTCTGTTCTGGTATCATCCAGTGTATCTGATAATGTCTTCTTCTCATATAAGAGAAGAAGAACTTAAAGATGACTGGGTCACATGAGGAGATTTCTGTTGAGAGCAGCAATATTGCACCAAGAAGAGGTGCATGGGAGCAGGCAAGACAGAGACAATTGCCTAAGAGTCTCCTAGTTGATCCATTTATGATAAGAAAATCTTTCTTTAAGTATTACTGTTGGGTAGATTAGAGCAACAGTAATGCATATAGTGGACTGGATACTAGCTTTACGATCTAGGTTATCAGTCCTTAATACAGAAGTTTGAGCTTTAAAAGAGTTCCTAAATGACTTAGTCATGTTGGAACATGGGAAAGTCATGTGTGTATAATGATATTAAAAGTGAGGAATATGATCGCAAATAAAGTGCATACTACCTAATCTCAGTATTTATATACCCTGGCCAGGGATACAACTATTGATGATAAAGTGAGTATGGAAACTCTTAGATTGTAATCTCTCTGATTGCCCTGATCAAGCATTCATTCTGATACAATCTAATGAGTATCATGAAATCAGAAATATGGAATGAATAAATGTGTGATATACTAAGTATAAGAAAGAGAAGTCTGAGATAATCTCAAATGAGCATTTTGTATGAGGAACTAAAAGTGTACTCCTCATAAGATAAGGATAAGAATAAGGGAAATGAAACCTGTTCAATAATGATGTAAGTACAATAAATGTATTTTCCCTAACAAAGAAATGGGAAATATGATGAGATCGTGAGATGATCATAAACATGCTAAATGGATAATGTCATGTAATCATCCTTATAATTCCTATGCTAAAGGCAAGGAACCTAGGAAGAGCTAAAGAGTAAATGATTCATGAATAGTTGAAAATACATGAATTGATAAGAGGAATATGAATCCTTGTTTTCTTTCCTTTCAAGGACATGGCAATCAAGTGGGTCTTAGGATACTTGATGCGCATAAGATAAAAATGTTAAAGTGATGGATACTTAGAAAAGTACCAGTTTATCTTGGGCTTTGGCTCTAAGGTGAATATATATGTAACAACTGATGTCCCAAGAGGAAAGGAAGATAAAGATGTGATGTGTTGTTAACATATGAAATAGATACCAAGGCAAGGGATCCTGGTATCTAGAGAAATATCAGATGATTTATGTTGATTACTTGGGATGGTCAACTATGAAATTAGTCTGATTATATAAAATGATATGAACATCATATGTTAGGGGTTTATGCTTTGCATAAACATAAAATTAATAAAGGATGTATGATGTCTCCATAACAATGAGGTATTATGAAGAGACATGTTGATATGGTGAATGAATGACATCTGTTTCCTTTATCTGGGATTTCGGGGACGAAATCCTTGTTAGGGGTTTATAATTTGTAACATCCCTGACCTGGGTTATGAGTTAACCCTAGATATTTTTGCTCAATAAGATTAAGTATATTCTTAATCTTATCTTGGGAAAAGTAATTAGGGCTCATGAGGAACTTATGTTTCAATTTTGGTCCCGTTTGAACAATGTTGAAACAATGCTTGCTTATTTGGGACTAAAATGCAAATTACCCAAGTTGAGGGGTTAAATTGCAAATGTTGCATGATAAGATGTTCATCTGATGTTGAGACATCATAAGAATGAATATGATGTAGTGTTATGGTTTTCACAAGCTTGGGCATCAAGTTTAAGCTTGTAAAGCAATCCTTGTGCATCAAAACCCAGTTTTGGTGTAATGTGCAATTTACCCAAAACCTAGGGTTCAATATGCAAATTACCACTTCAATAAGGTCCTTAATGTTTCTTGGCATCATGTAGAGAAAATAAAATGAGAGGGGCATCTCATTTGAATTAAGTTGGAGGAGAGAGAATCTTGATATTAAAATAATCAAGATTTAATCCTAAGTGAAACCCTAATTCAATTTAGGGCAAAACTGAATGTATTAATTAAAGGGCCTTCAACCAAAATGTTATTGGTTGATTTTGAATAACGATGGACGTTCTTTTGCCAAGATAAGGAACGAAAATATCCTAAGGAGGTGAAATTCCACTCACCTTATTATAAAGAAAAGTAATTTCCACTCACATATGGAATATTAATATAATAAGCATTAAGGTGCTTAATTTTCTTTTCTTTAAATTGAGGATAATGAAGGAGAATTAAAGTAAAAGGAAGGTTCCTCGTCCTTAAGGGATTTGAGGGGGAAGAGGCGGCCATATTTTTGGAATTTAATGCATTTTAATAATGCATTTTCTCTCTCATCAATTTTCTTATAAAAGTACCTTTACCAAGCCAAAACAAAGGCTATTTCGGATTCTTTTCTTTCCTCTTGCTTGGAAAACGACTAAGGAGCTGTGGAGGAGCAGGAGGACGACCCCAACCTGTTGGTAAGGTCCTTGACCTTCGTTCTCCTTGATTCCATGGTGGAAATAAAAAATAAATCATCTTATTTTGATCTCCTCTTCAACCCTAGGCAACTTTTTCATCCAAAAGCTTGAGGAAGAGTTTAGGGGGAGTTGCTAGAGCTTCATCCACCATTAATGGCGTGAGCTTGAAGCTTTGGATCTCAATTGGAGGCGGTTTTTATAACTCAAACCCTTAATCATTGCTATTGCATCAATCAATTATGCTTTGTTGATTGTTTTCTTCAATTTGATACATACTTGTTTCTTTGCTGCAATTTCCATCAAGAACGGTTGCTGTTCTTGGTTGTTCGAAGGAAGGGGATGATTAAATCATCCTATATGCTTATCCAAAGAAAAGTACCAAGCCAAATGGTCTTGATATCTATTCCAAATCGTTTTAAATTGATTGGCTATGCGGTTTCAGAAAACTGTTTTAGGGAAAACGGTTTCAAGACCGTTTGATATGGTTGAACAAGCGTTGACCGTTTGGGAATCTTTTTCCTAATTATGTAGGATAATGACCCTCCAAATTTTAGGGGTTAACTCCCAAGGAATCGTGAGTTGAAGGCCAATCAATTAGATAAATCGAATTGAATTAAATGCTGATTTTCAACCTGATCAACTTGACCTGTTTGGGAAAACGGTTTCAAGACCGTTTGAGTGTGTTGACCAAGCATTGACCGTTTGGTATTCCTGTTTATAATGATGTTGGTTAATGACCCTCCAAATTTGAGGGATTAACTCCCAAGGAATCGTGAGTTGAAGCCTAATCAATTAGGGAAACCTAATTGAATTAAGTGCTGATTTTCAATCTGATTTAATTGACCTTTTTGAGTAAACGGTCTCAAGACCGTTTGAATGCATTGACCAAGGGTTTAATGTTTGGGATTACTGTTCCTAATGATGTGGTCTAATGACTCACAAAATTTGAGGGATTAACTCCCAAGGAATCGTGAGTTGATGGCTATTCAATTAAGCAAACCCTAATTGTTTATGGAAGCAATAACTCAGTATACTATGTCAAGCATAGTTGTTTGTATTTGATCATATGGTTGATGTAACCAAATCAAGTGGAGAGAATGATAGAAATGAATTCATACATGAGTATGATTCATATGGTGATTTAGGGTAGGATCCTTAGTAAAGAGATCAAGAAACCCTAATTGAGAAGGTTAACGAACCCTAACCCTGATTTAGGGAAATTTTGAGTAAAACCCTAATCTAGGGTAATAGTGTAACCCTAATTAAGGGTAATAGTGTAACCCTAATTAAGGGTAATGACTTGGGTAACTCTAATTTAAGGTAATGAAATACCAAACCCTAATTGGAGGAATAATGAATCCCTAATTTATGGGTAATTGAATGAAACCCTAATTGGGATGATTAGTGAAACCCTAATTGAGGGTGATTCCCTGAGAAACTCTAATTGAGGATGATTCCATGTGAAACCCTAATTGAGGGCGATGTCATATGAAACCTTAAACCTAACACAGAGTAAAGCTATGTAAAACCCTAAATTTGGGCTATAGTGCATGGAATTCTAATCATGGGCAATATCATGATAAATCATAACCCTAATGTCTGGGTAATGATATGAGTAAACCTTAATGATGAAATAATGAGTAATACTCTATAATGATGAAATATCTCAAGTGGTTGACTATAGGCAACCTTATAACAAGAAATGCCTTAATTTGAGATGAGTCCATATCATTGAAGATAGTTGGACAATCCTTGTGTGTGATCTATGCACATCATGGTAAAGGTGATAGGTTAGTGGATGAAAGTATTAAGATGTGAGATTCCTTATTATAAGATAAGTTAATAAACTCAAGTAAGATAGAAGTGATGAGGGAAGTGATATATTGAGACATGATAGATATCACATTTAGAATTTTAGGGTTGATATACCTTGATGCATCTCAAATCCAATATTTTTGGATAAGATACACAAGGAGAGTGTTATGTAAATTGTTACAATGAAATTTAATGAGTTTAACATACTTGATAAGTAAGCTAAAATGAGTATGAGGTAATCATACCATGATAAGGATGAGAGATAAACTCATACCTTGTGTTGATGATCATTTAATGATAAATGATAAGAATATTAAATACTTGGAATGTCGATGGATGCTCCTAGATGTATGGAACAATATATTAGGGTTGGATTGATAAAATGAACATGAAACCCTAATTGATGTGAATAGTAAACCCTAACCCTGTGTAGGAAATAGTGGTGTTACTATTATATTACATGAGTTAATATGTTATTGTTGCCTAGTGAGAAGTGACAAGATGTTTAATGGCCTTGTGAGCCATATGGTTAGATGTTACCTGGTAAGAAGTAACAAGATGTTTCATGGGCATGATTGAGCCCTGAATGAGGTGTATTCCTCTTATGTTGATAAGGGTTGATACCCTATGCTATTGTGAAAAGGATTTATATCCTGTGATAATATGATAATTGGTGTAATCTAATGAATGGCAAGTGAATATTACCATGTGATGATGAGATGAGAAATTATGTCTCATATGTTTTATATCTTTTCAGGTTTTGATATTTATATGCTTGCTAGAAATGAATTAGGGTTTGTATGTCCACTTGTTTGATGCAGCCTTAATTCACCCAATTGGCATAACTAATTAAGTGCAACTCTAATCATGTAGTGCCCTGTGCCGTAGAACCATCTTCAGTGTCAGAACTTGCTGGATGGTGAAATGAGTATTCCTAAGGGAAACTCGGAGCGCATATTGTTGAATATGCGGGGGTGGCAGGTTGAGGATATATATATACTTGTCATCCACAATTGCAGGTTACGGAGGATGGCTATGGTCATGCGTCAAATATTTGATGTGATTGAGGACAGCTGCGGTTGTACCTCAGATTAGAGGGTTTTGTATACCCTGTTTTCTAGTGTCGTAACTTGTACCAAGTACGGACTAGTTGTTATCAGTTGACTATATGTCACTGTTGGCAGTTTGACTGGTATGTCACTGCAGTTTACTCGTACTGACCGAGGGGAAGATATCTTAGGATGCCGGTACTCCTAGATCTTGTACGGAACCGAATAGCCCTTCGCAGGGGTCGGTTGGACTTTGAATGGTACGATTCAAATTCCCCAGGGCATAATAAAAGATGTAATACAGCCGTATAGCATATCTGTTTAGGGTTATACATGACGCTTCACATTGAATGGAAACCCATGTTTGTTCTCTTTACATAAAGATGATGCTTAGTGCAACTAAGAGATAGTAATTATACTTATGTTGTGGATATGCATAAGACTGTAATTGTGTACATACAATGGTCATGCTTATGTTGATATCTTACTGCTACTGTTGATTATAATCATGATGCTAGATATCTCATGTTGATAGTTATGTTTCACATGCTATCCATGCCTCTATAATTAGAAATACCTGACAGAGGCTTAATGCCTGTAATCAAGATTGGTATAGTCCAATGCCTGAAACATTTATACCTGATTGATATAGTTTAATGCTTGAATAATACATGATGATTTATATAATCACATGTCTAGCATAAGTGAATACTTGTTTAGCAGATTGGCTAAGGCCAACAAATAGAAACAAGAATGAATCATGGGTGACACATCAGAATAATGAATGACATGAGCAAAGCTTGAGATGTTGAAAATGTATGGTAGATAAATGTTATACATGTTCTTTCTATTTCTTATAAAGAGAATAGATGAATTACTGTTCAATCATAGATAGGTGTAATACTTTAAAAGATGAGAATGATCTAAACTGCTTATCCTCTGCTCAGTTTTATATTAATTAAACTACAATAATGATGTTTCTGGCGGAGAGTTATATCTCTCGCTGGGGCAATTTTTAATTGTCTCACCCCCGTGGGAACCAACATTTTTAGGTGGACGAGTGTGAAAGAGACTGATAATATCTTTCGGATGAAGAACATCAGCAGCTACAAGGACAGCAGTGACAACTCAGGTTGAGTGTGCTGTCTATCGTGTTTGGTAGATAGAAGTCCTATGTGTCATCTCTGTACTCTCAGGTCCTCGGAGTTAGTACTTAGTGCTTTTAATGTATCGTTTTGAGATTTTGGCTTGATGCCTCGAGGTTATTATGTTGTCTGTGTTTAGCTTTTAACAAGGCAGTTGATGTTGTAACCCTTGAAAAGAGATGGTATAAGATATATACTTATGAACCATGATGTAAATGTAATACATTGGTTCTTGTTGAAAGAGTTTTCCTATGATTGGGTCTCTTTGAAAAAGGTTTTAATTTTTAGTGATTTTCTATAATCCGCTGCTTAGTGAACGCTTCCGCATTAGTTAATCTTGTTTTCACGAGACGATCGTCACAATTTAGTGGTATCAGAGCTCTAGGTTCGCTGAGTCTACAGAGACATAGGTCTAAGGTAGTAGAGTCTGTTCTGGTATCATCCAGTGTATCTGATAATGTCTTCTTCTCATATAAGAGAAGAAGAACTTAAAGATGACTGGGTCACATGAGGAGATTGCTGCTGAGAGCAACAATATTGCACCAAGAAGAGGTGCATGGGAGCAGGCAAGACAGAGACAATTGCCTAAGAGTCTCCTAGTTGATCCATTTATGATAAGAAAATCTTTCTTTAAGTATTACTGTTGGGTAGATTAGAGCAACAGTAATGCATATAGTGGACTGGATACTAGCTTTACGATCTAGGTTATCAGTCCTTAATACAGAAGTTTGAGCTTTAAAAGAGTTCCTAAATGACTTAGTCATGTTGGAACATGGGAAAGTCATGTGTGTATAATGATATTAAAAGTGAGGAATATGATCGCAAATAAAGTGCATACTACCTAATCTCAGTATTTATATACCCTGGCCAGGTATACAACTATTGATGATAAAGTGAGTATGGAAACTCTTAGATTGTAATCTCTCTGATTGCCCTGATCAAGCAGTCATTATGATACAATCTAATGAGTATCATGAAATCAGAAATATGGAATGAATAAATGTGTGATATACTAAGTATAAGAAAGAGAAGTCTGAGATAATCTCAAATGAGCATTTTGTATGAGGAACTAAAAGTGTACTCCTCATAAGATAAGGATAAGAATAAGGGAAATGAAACCTGTTCAATAATGATGTAAGTACAATAAATGTATTTTCCCTAACAAAGAAATGGGAAATATGATGAGATCATGAGATGATCATAAACATGCTAAATGGATAATGTCATGTAATCATCCTTATAATTCCTATGCTAAAGGCAAGGAACCTAGGAAGAGCTAAAGAGTAAATGATTCATGAATAGTTGAAAATACATGAATTGATAAGAGGAATATGAATCCTTGTTTTCTTTCCTTTCAAGGACATGGCAATCAAGTGGGTCTTAGGACACTTGATGCGCATAAGATAAAAATGTTAAAGTGATGGATACTTAGAAAAGTACCAGTTTATCTTGGGCTTTGGCTCTAAGGTGAATATATATGTAACAACTGATGTCCCAAGAGGAAAGGAAGATAAAGATGTGATGTGTTGTTAACATATGAAATAGATACCAAGGCAAGGGATCCTGGTATCTAGAGAAATATCAGATGATTTATGTTGATTACTTGGGATGGTCAACTATGAAATTAGTCTGATTATATAAAATGATATGAACATCATATGTTAGGGGTTTATGCTTTGCATAAACATAAAATTAATAAAGGATGTATGATGTCTCCATAACAATGAGGTATTATGAAGAGACATGTTGATATGGTGAATGAATGACATATGTTTCCTTTATCTGGGATTTCGGGGATGAAATCCTTGTTAGGGGTTTATAATTTGTAACATCCCTGACCTGGGTTATGAGTTAACCCTAGATATTTTTGCTCAATAAGATTAAGTAGATTCTTAATCTTATCTTGGGAAAAGTAATTAGGGCTCATGAGGAACTTATGTTTCAATTTTGGTCCCGTTTGAACAATATTGAAACAATGCTTGCTTATTTGGGACTAAAATGCAAATTACCCAAGTTGAGGGGTTAAATTGCAAATGTTGCATGATAAGATGTTCCTCTGATGTTGAGACATCATAAGAATGAATATGATGTAGTGTTATGGTTTTCACAAGCTTGGGCATCAAGTTTAAGCTTGTAAAGCAATCCTTGTGCATCAAAACCCAGTTTTGGTGTAATGTGCAATTTACCAAAAACCTAGGGTTCAATATGCAAATTACCACTTCAATAAGGTCCTTAATGTTTCTTGGCATCATGTAGAGAAAAGAAAATGAGAGGGGCATCTCATTTGAATTAAGTTGGAGGAGAGAGAATCTTGATATTAAAATAATCAAGATTTAATCCTAAGTGAAACCCTAATTCAATTTAGGGCAAAACTGAATGTATTAATTAAAGGGCCTTCAACCAAAATGTTATTTGTTGATTTTGAATAAGGATGTACGTTCTTTTGCCAAGATAAGGAACGAAAATATCCTAAGGAGGTGAAATTCCACTCACCTTATTATAAAGAAAAGTAATTTCCACTCACATATGGAATATTAATATAATAAGCATTAAGGTGCTTAATTTTCTTTTCTTTAAATTGAGGATAATGAAGGAGAATTAAAGGAAAAGGAAGGTTCCTCGTCCTTAAGGGATTTGAGGGGGAAGAGGCGGCCATATTTTTGGAATTTAATGCATTTTAATAATGCATTTTCTCTCTCATCAATTTTCTTATAAAAGTACCTTTACCAAGCCAAAACAAAGGCTATTTCGGATTCTTTTCTTTCCTCTTGCTTGGAAAACGACTAAGGAGCTGTGGAGGAGCAGTAGGACGACCCCAACCTTTTGGTAAGGTCCTTGACCTTCGTTCTCCTTGATTCCATGGTGGAAATAAAAAATAAATCATTGATTTCTTCTTATTTTGATCTCCTCTTCAACCCTAGGCAACTTTTTCATCCAAAAGCTTGAGGACGAGTTTAGGGGGAGTTGCTAGAGCTTCATCCACCATTAATGGCGTGAGATTGAAGCTTTGGAGCTCAATTGGAGGCGGGTTTTATAACTCAAACCCTTAATCATTGCTATTGCATCAATCAATTATGCTTTGTTGATTGTTTTCTTCAATTTGATACATACTTGTTTCTTTGCTGCAATTTCCATCAAGAACGGTTGCTGTTCTTGGTTGTTCGAAGGAAGGGGATGATGAAATCATCCTATATTCTTATCCAAAGAAAAGTACCAAGCCAAATGGTCTTGATATCTATTCCAAATCGTTTTAAATTGATTGGCTATGCGGTTTCAGAAAACTGTTTTAGGGAAAACGGTTTCAAGACCGTTTGATATGGTTGAACAAGCATTGACCGTTTGGGAATATTGTTCCTAATTATGTAGGATAATGACCCTCCAAATTTTAGGGGTTAACTCCCAAGGAATCGTGAGTTGAAGGCCAATCAATTAGATAAATCGAATTGAATTAAATGCTGATTTTCAACCTGATCAACTTGACCTGTTTGGGAAAACGGTTTCAAGACCGTTTGAGTGTGTTGACCAAGCATTTACCGTTTGGTATTCCTGTTTATAATGATGTTGGTTAATGACCCTCCAAATTTGAGGGATTAACTCCCAAGGAATCGTGAGTTGAAGCCTAATCAATTAGGGAAACCTAATTGAATTAAGTGCTGATTTTCAATCTGATTTAATTGACCTTTTTGAGTAAACGGTCTCAAGACCGTTTGAATGCATTGACCAAGGGTTGAATGTTTGGTATTACTGTTCCTAATGATGTGGTATAATGACTCACAAAATTTGAGGGATTAACTCCCAAGGAATCGTGAGTTGATGGCTATTCAATTAAGCAAACCCTAATTGTTTATGGAAGCAATAACTCAGTATACTATGTCAAGCATAGTTGTTTGTATTTGATCATATGGTTGATGTAACCAAATCAAGTGGAGAGAATGATAGAAATGAATTCATACATGAGTATGATTCATATGGTGATTTAGGGTAGGATCCTTAGTAAAGAGATCAAGAAACCCTAATTGAGAAGGTTAACGAACCCTAACCCTGATTTAGGGAAATTTTGAGTAAAACCCTAATCTAGGGTAATAGTGTAACCCTAATTAAGGGTAATAGTGTAACCCTAATTAAGGGTAATGACTTGGGTAACTCTAATTTAAGGTAATGAAATACCAAACCCTAATTGGAGGAATAATGAATCCCTAATTTATGGGTAATTGAATGAAACCCTAATTGGGATGATTAGTGAAACCCTAATTGAGGGTGATTCCCTGAGAAACTCTAATTGAGGATGATTCCATGTGAAACCCTAATTGAGGGCGATGTCATATGAAACCTTAAACCTAACACAGAGTAAAGCTATGTAAAACCCTAAATTTGGGCTATAGTGCATGGAATTCTAAATCATGATAAATCATAACCCTAATGTCTGGGTAATGATATGAGTAAACCTTAATGATGAAATAATGAGTAATACTCTATAATGATGAAATATCTCAAGTGGTTGACTATAGGCAACCTTATAACAAGAAATGCCTTAATTTGAGATGAGTCCATATCATTGAAGATAGTTGGACAATCCTTGTGTGTGATCTATGCACATCATGGTAAAGGTGATAGGTTAGTGGATGAAAGTATTAAGATGTGAGATTCCTTATTATAAGATAAGTTAATAAACTCAAGTAAGATAGAAGTGATGAGGGAAGTGATATATTGAGACATGATAGATATCACATTTAGAATTTTAGGGTTGATATACCTTGATGCATCTCAAATCCAATATTTTTGGATAAGATACACAAGGAGAGTGTTATGTAAATTGTTACAATGAAATTTAATGAGTTTAACATACTTGATAAGTAAGCTAAAATGAGTATGAGGTAATCATACCATGATAAGGATGAGAGATAAACTCATACCTTGTGTTGATGATCATTTAATGATAAATGATAAGAATATTAAATACTTGGAATGTCGATGGATGCTCCTAGATGTATGGAACAATATATTAGGGTTTGATTGATAAAATGAACATGAAACCCTAATTGATGTGAATAGTAAACCCTAACCCTGTGTAGGAAATAGTGGTGTTACTATTATATTACATGATTTAATATGTTATTGTTGCCTAGTGAGAGGTGACAAGATGTTTAATGGCCTTGTGAGCCATATGGTTAGATGTTACCTGGTAAGAAGTAACAAGATGTTTCATGGGCATGATTGAGCCCTGAATGAGGTGTATTCCTCTTATGTTGATAAGGGTTGATACCCTGTGCTATTGTGAAAAGGATTTATATCCTGTGATAATATGATAATTGGTGTAATCTAATGAATGGCAAGTGAATATTACCATGTGATGATGAGATGAGAAATTATGTTTCATATGTTTTATATCTTTTCAGGTTTTGATATTTATATGCTTGCTAGAAATGAATTAGGGTTTGTATGTCCACTTGTTTGATGCAGCCTTAATTCACCCAATTGGCATAATTAATTAAGTGCAACTCTAATCATGTAGTGCCCTGTGCCGTAGAACCATCTTCAGTGTCAGAACTTGCTGGATGGTGAAACGAGTATTCCTAAGGGAAACTCGGAGCGCATATTGTTGAATATGTGGGGGTGGCAGGTTGAGGATATATATACTTGTCATCCATAATTGCAGGTTACGGAGGATGGCTATGGTCATGCCTCAAATATTTGATGTGATTGAGGACAGCTGCGGTTGTACCTCAGATTAGAGGGTTTTGTATACCCTGTTTTCTAGTGTCGTTATTGTACCAAGTACGGACTAGTTGTTATCAGTTGACTATATGTCACTGTTGGCAGTTTGACTGGTATGTCACTGCAGTTTACTCGTACTGACCGAGGGGAAGAGATCTTAGGATGCCGGTACTCCTAGATCTTGTACGGAACCGAATAGCCCTTCGCAGGGGTCGGTTGGACTTTGAATGGTACGATTCAAATTCCCCAGGGCATAATAAAAGATGTAATACAGCCGTATAGCATATCTGTTTAGGGTTATACATGACGCTTCACATTGAATGGAAACCCATGTTTGTTCTCTTTACATAAAGATGATGCTTAGTGCAACTAAGAGATAGTAATTATACTTATGTTGTGGATATGCATAAGACTGTAATTGTGTACATACAATGGTCATGCTTATGTTGATATCTTACTGCTACTGTTGATTATAATCATGATGCTAGATATCTCATGTTGATAGTTATGTTTCACATGCTATCCATGCCTCTATAATTAGAAATACCTGACAGAGGCTTAATGCCTGTAATCAGGATTGGTATAGTCCAATGCCTGAAACATTTATACCTGATTGATATAGTTTAATGCTTGAATAATACATGATGATTTATATAATCACATGTCTGGCATAAGTGAATACTTGTTTAGCAGATTGGCTAAGGCCAACAAATAGAAACAAGAATGAATCATGGGTGACACATCAGAATAATGAATGACATGAGCAAAGCTTGAGATGTTGAAAATGTATGGTAGATAAATGTTATACATGTTCTTTCTATTTCTTATAAAGAGAATAGATGAATTACTGTTCAATCATAGATAGGTGTAATACTTTAAAAGATGAGAATGATCTAAACTGCTTATCCTCTGCTCAGTTTTATATTAATTAAACTACAATAATGATGTTTCTGGCGGAGAGTTATATCTCTCGCTGGGGCAATTTTCAATTGTCTCACCCCCGTGGGAACCAACATTTTTAGGTGGACGAGTGTGAAAGAGACTGATAATATCTTTCGGATGAAGAACATCAGCAGCTACAAGGACAGCAGTGACAACTCAGGTTGAGTGTGCTGTCTATCGTGTTTGGTAGATAGAAGTCCTATGTGTCGTCTCTGTACTCTCAGGTCCTCGGAGTTAGTACTTAGTGCTTTTAATGTATCGTTTTGAGATTTTGGCTTGATGCCTCGAGGTTATTATGTTGTCTGTGTTTAGCTTTTAACAAGGCAGTTGATGTTGTAACCCTTGAAAAGAGATGGTATAAGATATATACTTATGAACCATGATGTGAATGTAATACATTGGTTCTTGTTGAAAGAGTTTTCCTATGATTGGGTCTCTTTGAAAAAGGTTTTAATTTTTAGTGATTTTCTATAATCCGCTGCTTAGTGAACGCTTCCGCATTAGTTAATCTTGTTTTCACGAGACGGTCGTCACAATATTCCAATAAGATTGGGAATTCAATTTGAATGTCACACGTTGACCTTTGACCCGCATGATCTCAACCATTCGATCTGTGATCCAAAGGCTCACAGAACATCTCCTAGATCCCGTCAATTGGGAAATAGGGAAAAATTTAAGTGGATTTTGTTTTCTTGATTTCTCATTTCTTTCTTGATCAATTCACACGAAATCTTTTGCAAGAACTTCCAAATAGGAAACCACATCCAATGATCCCTTAATTTTGTATTTTCATGGAGAAACAAGAAAATCCCCAAACCTTTCCCTCAAAGTAAGCTAGGGCCACTTCCTTCTCACTTTCTTACTCAACCTTGCCTATAAATATTGGTACTCGAGTCTTCCCCAACCCCCTTACAACTACTTTCACACTCCAATTGCTTGTTTGCTTGCATATCCATGTTCCAATATTCAATTTTGAACCAGTGCTTTCTACAGATCATGCTTGTTCTCCTTGGCCCCTCGGTTCAAATTGATTGGTTCCTCAGGTTTGTAGTGCTTCCCTCTTTCTTTTCATATTCTTACTTTTGATTTTGATCAACTCTTGTGAATTCATCCAAAACTCGAGCTTATGTTCGTTGTCCATGGAGTGGATCAATGAAGGTGATGAATCCCCTGTGTGTTTTCCCACTAGTGCCCTCCATGTTTTCTTTTTCCCTTTGCTTTTCACTTAAGGGCAGTACTGACTTTTTGCCACTACTTGCTTTGCTTTGAGCGAGTCAAAGTCGTGCCTTTGACCCCTGACTTGGTCGGATCTGATTGGGCCAAGTCAGCAAAGTGGGCCCATTCTTTGCTCCCTCGTTGCCTCTCTACAATGGCTTTGGTGACGTGGCACTCTATGATTAATCAGAATAGGAAAAATCATATCTTTTTATTCCTTTGTTCAAAAGTTAAAAGAAAATATGTTTTGGAATCATAAAAATGTAATCTTTCTAATAAAAATGTTTTTGAGACTTGTTTTTGAGTTTTATTGAATGGTGTTTTCTAAAAATGAATTAAATAGATAAAAATAACCAAAAATGCAATTTTAACCTCAGAACTTCAAAATAGACAAAATTAAATGTTTTCTTAATCAGGAGAACCTAATGAGATCAATGGTGATAATTTCATAGTCTAGATTGAGGTTTTGTTCAAAACATCCAAAAGTTAGGGTTTTCTTACCTTTATACTTATGTAAAACCCTAATACATGATTATATATTTAAAATAGGAAAAGTGGGCTTTGGAATCGATTAAAGTAGTGAAAGAGAAGTAATTGGATCTCATTAAGAAAGGTATGTGCTTTCCTTACACCTAAGTTGGGAAAAATTTGTAACCCTAAACTAGTTTCCCTAATGAGGCTTTTATCAAACCCTAATTTCTCTTTTGATAATTCTTTTACTCTATTTGCCTCAAAATTAGTTTTGTTATTTATTTCTTGGGTCTTGTACCCCACTACCATGTCTTTATTTACTTGATGTTTATATTTGTCATAGTTCTCAGCATGTTGATTTTATTAGACTATTTCATTAGTGTAGTGGTACTTTTGTACAACCACCCATAGATAGGGCATGTTTTTCCCAAGGGAATGTATTACTCTCCCCATCTTCATCATCATCATCATCAACAACAACAACAACAACAACAACTAAGCCTCAATCCCAACTATGTTGGGATCAGCTACATGGATCCTACATGGATCCTTCTTTTCCATTCAGCTCTATCATGGGTAATATTTTAGTTGAGATGTAGAGATTCAAAATCTCTCTTTATAGGATCTTCCCATGTTAATTTAGTCCTTCCTCTTCTTATATTAATTGTGTTTGCCTCAATAGTATTGCTTTGTATAGGCGCATTAGTCGGTCTGCGTTACACATGTCCATACCATCTGAATTGGCCCTCGTGCAACTTGTCCCCAATGCTCGCCACCCCCACTTTATTCCTGACATAGTCATTTTTCAAGCGATCTTTTCTTGCCTTCCCACACATCCATATCAACATACACATTTCAGCCATGTTCATCTTATTGAGTCCTTATTTCTTCACTGCTCAACATTCACACCCATAGAGCATGGTTGGTCGTATAGCAGTTTTATAAAACTTGCTTTTTAGTCTGAGAGGGATCTTCGATCACATAATACTCCAATTACACTCCTCCATTTCAACCATCCTATAGTGATCCCATGACAAACTTCATTTTAGACATCCCCATCTATTTGAATGATAGATCCCAAGTATGAAATTTATCACATTTTGGTATATCTACTCCATCCAACTTGGCTCCAACCATTCACACTGTGAGATTGACTAAAATTGTGATACATATATACTTAGTTTTGCTCCTACTAATCATCAATCCATTTGATTCTAATGCCTTTCTGCAAAGTTCAACTTTATCATTCGAACCATCTTTAGTTTCATCACTCAATACAATATCATCAGAAAATAACATACACCAAGGAACATTATCCTGAACATTCTTTGTCAACATATCCATAACAAGAACGAATAGATATGGGCTGAGTGTGGATCCTTGGTGTACCCCAATTGTTACTCTCCCCAATATAGAATATTTGTAGGTGACTGGAATGTGTTACTCTCCCTCACCTATTGGTATGTGCCTCAACCCTACATAGTTTAAGTAGTCAATATTAATCATGCATGCAACCTTTTTACTATTTTTTTATGGCAAGTATCTATTTACTTATGCCTCATACTTTTGATCATCTTCATCTTATGATGAATTCTTAGCCTTTATTTCCATATAGTTTTCTTATCTTTTGTTTGTGTTCATTTTCTCTGATGCATACCTTGTTTTTTTTCTTTTGTTGGGTGTTTTCCCAACCACCCAGGGTTAGATCAAGGTGTTGAACAAGGCATGGTGACCAAGTTCAAGAGTAGTAGATTCAAGTTTTGCTATCAAGGATGACTAGGTTGCTTATTGATAGATCCTATAGTTTATTTTCAATTTTTCCTTTTCAAAGAAACTCATGTAGTGAATAGAGTTCAAAAAGTAATGTAATAACTTAGTTTCTTTCCATTGCTATTGACATTTTACATGTATTTGAAACATGCTTATTTACTTGGATTAATATACATGCATTCCACAATGTCACTTTTTCTTGTAAAAAGTGGATGTTTTGTATTTCCTTTAAATTTTAGTAAGGAGGTGATCACACCTCTTTACTTAAGCCTGAATAAGGTGGGTACCCATATGGTCCTAGAACTAGAGGATATTCATAAGGTGGAGGTGGAGGTTACATTGTGGGATTGATCGTATAAGACCTCTTCTTCTTCACTAGAATTGTAGTCATTTGACCTTTTGTAGATTGATAAACTATGATTTTTATTGTTAATTAGATTATTCTATATGATCATCAACTTGGTTATTCCCTGGAGTGACTCTATGTCATAGATGTCTTCTATGATATATTCTTTGATGTAACATTTTTGTGTTGGCATACCCTTGGCATGAGTCATCCAAGATTATTTACTCATTCACCCTTTAGGGTGTACAGCAATGATAGTTGCACATGATCAACAAAGGGGAATACCTACATTTGTTGCTTTGACTAACCCATGGTAGTTGTGACTGTATTCTTGCCCCGAACTCAAGTGCCTCTATCACATGTGGTTCTTTATCTTTCCAGACTTGTGTCAAGTTGTTCGTTCAGTCATCATGAGAGTCTTTGACTAGTGTATTCATCACCTTACCTATGTGAAACCATTCACCAGTGCTCGCTATCTCATGAAGATCATTCTAATACTGTCAGTAAGAATGTTTCAACCAAATACTTTTGTGATATTATCCTTTGTGTTGAAGGTATAATGATTGGTTTTCAGGATCAAGAGACTAATTAGGAATTTGCACCTCTTGTAGAAAGGAGTTGAAAAGGGAAGAAACATGGTTGTAAACAAATTGATGCTTGTGTTGGGGAAGACAAATAAACATATGTCTTCCATGTAATATTTGTGTCACCAACATTCTTGATAGGGTTCAAAACAAACTACCCCTTATGTGGAATAGGATGCTAAAAAATGTGATAGAAAAAGGTATCATGCCCCTTGCATGTAGAAGGGTACAAAGATCATGTCAAAATTGGAAACTCCATTTCTTGTGTGGAAATGGATTGTTCATGTATTAGTACAAGTTATTAGATCTAATGATATAAAGAGAGGGATGTGCCCCTAGATTGAATGATATGGAAGGTTTTTGGTCTTATCATTATATGTCTAGTTGCAACATGATAAAACATGTAGATGGTGGTTGAGGAGAAGTTAGGATGGTACATAGGGACAAGGTGGCCACTCAAAACCAGTATATGTCATTGGATGTGGGTGTGTGGGATTCCTCTCTCCTCAGGAGAGATTTCATGAGAGAAACACTCACAAGGAAAAGGATATCTAGGCACAAGGTGACCCTCTCAGGGCTAGCGACTGTGACTAGATATGGGTGTATTATATTCCTATCTCCTTAGGGGAATTTTTGTGAGAGAAATACTCACAAGGAAAAGGGTATCTAGGTACAAGATGACGTACTTGATGCCAAAGATTTTGGCTAGTTATGGATCTGTGAGATTTCTCTCTCCTTAGGGGAGATTTTATGAGAGAAATAATTACAAAGAAAATGTTATCCAGGGACAAGGTGACCTTCTCAGGGCTAGAAATTGTGAGTGTGAGATTCATCTATTCCCATGGGATATTTTATGAGAGAAACACTTTTAAGGGAAAGGATATTTAGCGACAAGGTGACCCTCTTGGGGTCAGTTACTATGGCTAGATATGGATGTGTGAGATTCCTCTATCCTTATGTGAGATTTTATGAGAGAAACACTCACAAAGAAAAGGGTATCTATAGTCAAGGTGATATTCTCTGGGCCAGAAATTGCGGTTGGATATGGATGTGTGAGATTGCTCAATTCTCAAGGGAGATTTTATGAGAGAAATGCTCACAAGAAAAAGGACGTCTAGGGACAAGGTGACCCTCTTGGAACCAGATACTATGGCTGGATATGGATGTGTGAGATTCCTCTCCTCGTGGGAGAATTTATAATATAAATAATCACAAGGAAAAGGGTATCTAGTTTACTCCCAACCAACCCACCCAAGTTTGAATCCTGTTGGGAGAAGACTAGGTGCAAATAAAACCTAGACGGTGGGTGCTCTAACTAGACAATGGATGTGATAGAATAAAATGCTATCATGTGTGATGTGGGGGTGAGTGGAGACTACATATATGACCCAAGGGTTTAACCTACTAGGGTGAGTTCATTAGAGGCTCTGTCTAGGAGGGGTTCCTCATCATCAAAAAAAGGAAAAGGGTATCCAGGGACGAGATGACCCTCTTGGGGTTAGACACTATGGATGGATATGGATGTGTGAGATTCCTCTTCCCTTAGGAGAGATTTTATTAGAGGAACACTCACAAGGTGTAAGGTTTTCAGGGTAGGAGGGCACAACAAAATTTCCATGTCAATGGGTCCATCGTGTATAAAATCTAGTATATAACAGAACAAAAGAGGGATAAAGGGGACAAATATATGCACACTTGTTTTCCAACAACAAGAAATTCGTTTGATAGTGAAAATCTTGATCTACCTTATTCAAATTTGAGTTGGCAACCTAGAGATCCATATGGAAGAGAAAGGATCTAGATTGTCCTTCAGATGACAACCATTTTTCATCTTGTGGAAGATGTTCTTCAAGCCTCCGCATTTCTTGCCTTGTCCTCTACTTAGTCCATGTGGATGAGGGAGGACTTGGTGCACCATCTTGGTCATCCCAGAACTTCCTTTTTTCTCCTATTCTGGATGACAGCCTTAGGGTTTATCTTTATCATGGAGAGAGACAGAGAGAGAGAGATCACATTCAATTTTATATAGGAGAGTCATGGGATTGGAGAAACCTAATTACAATCCCTTTCCTATTCACAACTCTGAAAATAGTACATTGTTTAAATCTCAAATAGGATTTGTGATTGATTCACATCTTGTGATCGCCCGATCACAGCCCTTGATCTCCAAATCACAAAAGTTGATTGGCCAATCATAAGAGTCCAAATCTATATCTAATACATTTTCCAATTTTAGACTAATTTTGTAACATTTTTCTCACCTGATCAGGTATTTGATCAGCTGATCACATGAGTTTATTCATAGGACATTGAATCATACCATTCTTAGGAAATTATTAGGTTTATTCATTATCACAACATTGAAACAAACATAACAAGAGGGATTGCCTTTTATTAATAATCAAATCAAGCACAAATTATCCCTATTACAAGAATTACATGATGTCTCTCAAGGTATACAACCAACTATCTCCCACTTGCACTAAATCCAATCACTTGCAAATCTAATTCCAAGTGAACTAACATGATCATCATGCTTATGTTGTGAAAGTGCTCTGTGAATCTTAATATCTCCTCACTGTACAATCTCAACTATGAGATGGTAATGCATGAGTATGTGCTTGGAGAACTGATGCAATATGGGTTCCTTAGGATGTGCAATAGCTCCATTGTTGTCATAGTAAATCTCTACAACATCTTCAATTGTTGGAACCATCCCAAGTTCACTAATGAACTTCTTTCTCCATATTGCTTCCTTTGTTGCATTGGATGTAGCAATATACTCAGCTTCTAATGTAGAATCAACTATTGTCTCTTGCTTGGAACTCATCCAGCTTACAATTCCATCATTTAGGAAAAACACGGATCATGATTGTAATCTATAATCATCCTTGTTGGTTTGGAAGCTTGTATCAGTGTAATCATTTACAAATAACTATTCACCTCCATAAATTAGGAATTGATCATTAGTTCTTCTCAAGTACCTAAGGATATTATTCACAATTATCTAGTGACCATCACCCAGATCTGACTCATACCTACCCATCATGCTCAAAGCATATGAAACATCTGGGTGTGTACATATCATTACACACATAATAGATCCAATTGTCGAGGCATATGGAATCTTACTCATGTGTGTCCACTTTTCCAAAGATCTAGGATATTGGGATCTAGAGAAACTTATCCCATGTAACATTGGGAAGTTTCCTCTCTTAGAATTATGCATGTGAAACCTCCTTAGTACTTCATCACTATATGTACTTTGACGTATACCAAGAATCCTTCTAGATTTATCTTTATAGATCTTGATTCATAACATATAGGATGCTTCTCATAAGCCATTAATAGAGATGGTATTCCCAATCCATGTTTTAACCATTTGAAGATTAGGGATGTCATTTTCCACCAAAAGAATGTCATCTACATTCAATATGAGAAATACAATTATGCTCCCACTAACCTTCTTGTAAACACAAGGTTCATCTTTATTTTGAATAAATTAAAATTGTTTGACTATTTCATCAAAATAAACATTCCATCTTCTAGATGCTTGCTTTGATCCATAGATTGAACTTTGTAGCTTATAAAATTTATCGACTACATTTTGAGTGATAAAACCCTCAGGTTGTGTCATATACACATCCTCAATAAGATTCCCACTAAGGAATCCAGTTTTGACATCCATTTTCTACATCTCATAGTCATGATAAGCTGCAATTGCAAGCATGATCTTGATATATTTAACCATGGCAACTGGTGAAAAAGTTTATCATTATCAACACCTTGAACTTTTCTAAAACCTTTTGCAACCAATCTATCCTTGTAGGTTTGTACATTACCATCCATGTTGGTCTTCTTCTTGAAGACCCATTTGCACCCTATGCATTTTACCCCTCTATGTGGATCCACCAACGTTCATACCTTGTTGGTATATATGGAGTTCATATCAAATCTCATGGCCTCAAGCCACTTACTAGATTCTAGTTCCTCAATATCTTCCTTCTAGGTTGTGGGCTCATCATCTATGACCATAAAATTGTCTTTTGGGGGATCACGAGAAATCCATATCTCTCTTGCTCAAGATGTGCCCTAATGGATATTTGAGGTTATTGTGTTACAATAGGCAGTTGAGGTTCCACAATAGTTGTGGTTCCTTTGGTTCCTTATCAACTTCCATATGTTCAATGTGTTCTTATTGGTCATGAACTTCTTAAAGTTCTATTTTCCTCCCATTGGCTTCTCTGGAAATGAATTCCTTTTTGTGAAATACAACATCTTCGGCAACAAACACTTTGTTGTCAGATGGAACATACAAGCACTACCCTTAGTTTCCTTACCCAACAAGGATACATTTATTCAATTTGGGCCCAAGATTTTTCATAGAATTGCTTCTTGACATCAGCTTCGCATTCCCAAACTTTCATGAAAGACATATTGGGGTGTTTCCCATTCCATATCTCATATGGTGTCTTTTCAACATTTTTGGAAGGTACTCAGTTAAGTGTAAATGATGTGTTTCCTAGAACATGTCCCCAAAAGTAAATCAGAAGATTAGCTAAACTCATCATAGATCGTGTCATGTCAAACAAGGTGTGATTCCTTCTTTCTAATAAGCCTTTATGTAGTGGCATTCTAGATGGAGTCCATTGTGATACTATACCACAATCCCTCAAAAGGACCTCAAACTCTTGGCTTAAGTATTCACCATCTCAATATGATGAAAGTGCTTTGGTGCTGATTATGTACTTCATTCATGACTTCCTTGAAATTTTCAAATGATTCTGACTTGTGTTTCATTAGATACACATATACAAATCTATTTAAGACATCTATAAAAGTAATGAAGTACTGGTATCCACCTCTAGCACTTGTGCTAAAAGGCCCACATACATGAGTATGAATGAGTCCTAATATGTCACTTGCTCTCTCACGATTTCCAACAAAAGATGATTTTTTCATCTGGCCCAATAAACAACACTCACATGTCACTATTGATTCAAAATAAAAAGAGTCTAGATAATCATCTTTTTGGTGTCTAGATATGGGCTTCTCATTTATTTACCCTAGACGATAGTGCCAGAAATAGGGTTTTTTAGTCATTGAGTTTTAACTTCTTGGTATTTATCTTATATCCATTTGTATCAAGATCCAATAAAAGATCATAAGACATAGGGGCACTATCATAAAACATCTCATCTTTAGAAATGGAAATTTGACCATTCTTTATTAGAAATTCAAAACCATTCTTGTCCAAACAAGATATAGAAATAATGTTTCTATTTATGGCAAGAACATAATTGCATTTTGACTCTATTACAATCTCTATGGGTACCTACAGAATTGGAAACAAGTTTGGCTCCATTTGCAACATGTAGTTTCACCTCCCCTTTCTTCAAGGGTCTCCTTCTGTTTAGATGTTGCATATTTGAACATATGTGAGATCCACTTTCAGTATCTAATACCCATTATGAATAAATAGATAAGTTTATTTCAATAACACATACACCTAAATTGGAGATCTCTATCTCTTTCTTCTTGTTCTTCAGTTCCTCGAGGTAGAGAGGGCAATTTCCCTTTCAATGTCCAACCTAGTCAAGATGGTGATAGTTGTCTTCCTTACCCACTCCTCCTTTTGATTTAGGTGCAGTAGACTTTGGGTTAGCTTTAGAACCTTTCTTAGCTTTGCCCTTGCCCTTGGACTTTCCTTTTCCTTTGCTAACTACCATCATAGATTTTGGATAGTTTTTCATTTGCCCATCAGAAATTCTCAACATACCAAGTAGCTCAGTTAATGGCTTACAAAAATTGTTCATGTTGTAGTTCATGAAAAATTGCTTGTATGAATTTGGAAACATCTCATCAGTGGCCAGATCTTGACCTAAAGGAAATCCTTGACTTACAAGACTTTCCACATACATAATTTGCTTGAGCACATGGGATCCAATCGGATCTCCTCCTATCATTTTTCACTTAAATACACATTGGACACATCATACTCTCCCACCTTTCTTGTTCTTGATACATGTTCCCAATATGTATTATCATCTAACAACATCCATGTTCTTATGCTACTTCTAAAACTCATGATTCATGGAGAAAATATTAGCCATTTGATTTCTATAGCATCATCACAATGCTTATTATGAGCATCCCTGTCTACTTTAGATGCAGTTGGAGTCGATCATTGGGTATTGGTGTGTCCAGGACATAGAGATTGTATTCATATTTGGAAATAATTCTTAGCATCCTAAACCAGTCGTCGAAGTTATTCCAGATAAATTTTTCTTTTTCAAGTACAGATCGCAGTGAAAATGGATTGTGGGTTGTGTTTTCCATTGATCTACAATAAAAATAATTTTGCATGAGTCTATGAAATAAATTTGAAAAATAATTTGATTCGATGAAATTAATTAGCACTTTAATTAATTAGAATCCCACTATTTAATTCGAATTAATATCCCTCTCTATCAGTTTGGAAGATTACAACAAGAAATCTTCTAGCGAGCCAAGATCCTGAATGCATTATGCTATTACCCAACCAATATCGGCATCCATAACTTAATTATTAAGGTAGGTAAAAATTACTAATTGCATCATATGAAATTCTTGGATATATGGTTGTACAACTCCTTGTCAATAATTTAATAAATGAATTATGTGACATCTTTATGCCTCTAGGTGCTTAATCTGAGTAAGATCACCTTGTCAAGTCCAACCCAAGGCTAATACAATGTGATATGCACCCTTCTTGGTAGTCCCATACAATTATTATCACACATCCCCAAGGTAGATGGGGCACCACATGTGGCATGCCCACACTTAGTCAAATAAAATTTTCATGTGTATTGTACTTAGAAGGCTTCTTCAACATGGATATTATATTGATGGATTTATATTATATACATTATATATATATATATATATATATATATATATATATATATATATCCATTTTATGATGATATTGTATTGGTTGATGAAACTAAATATGGATTGAATGATACAGTTGAACTTTGGAGAGAAGCATTGGAATCACATGGATTGATGATTACTGGGAGAAAAATAGAGCATATGCATTGCAATTTCAACCAATCTCACAGTGTTAATGGTGAAGCCAAGTTGGATAGAGTAGACATACCAAAATGTGATAAGTTTTGTTACTTGGGTTCTATTATTCAAACAGATGGGGATGTCCAAAATGATGTTTGTCACAGGATCACTACATGATGATTGAAATGGAGGAGTGCAATTGGAGTATTATGTGATCAAAAGAACCCTCTCAGATTAAAAAGAAATTTGTATAGAACTTCTATACAACTAGACATGCTCTATGGGAGTGATTGTTGGGTTGTGAAGAAACAAGGTCTCAACAAGATGAATGTGGTTGAAATGCATATGCTGAGATAGATGTGTGGGAAGACAAGTAAAGATCGCTTGAGAAATGAGTATATTAGGAAGAAAGAGGGGGTGAGAGCATTGAGGACAAGTTGTGTGAGGGCCAACTCAGATGGTATGGACATGTGCAATGCATACCGACTAATGAACTTATACGTGGTAATGCTATTGAATCAAGTACAAGTGATAGAAGAATAGGAAGGCCGAAAATAACATGGGAAGAGCTTATAAAGAGAGATTTTGAATCTCTACATCTCGACCAGAATATGACCCATGATAGAGTAGAATGGAAATGAAGGATCCATGTAGTCGACCCCAATATAGTTGGGACTGGGGCTTAGATGATGATGATGATGATGATGATGATGATGATGATGATGATGATGATGATGATGATGATGATGATGATGATGATGATGATGATGATGATGATGATGATGATGATGATGATGATGATGATGATGATGATGATGATGATGATGATGATGATGATGACGATGACGATGACGATGACGATGACGATGACGATGACGATGACGATGACGATGACGATGACGATGACGATGACGATGACGATGACGATGACGATGACGATGACGATGACGATGACGATGACGATGACGATGACGATGACGATGACGATGACGATGACGATGACGATGACGATGACGATGACGATGACGATGACGATGACGATGACGATGACGATGACGATGATGATGATGATGATGATGATGATGATGATGATGATGATGATGATGATGATGATGATGATGATGATGATGATGATGATGATGATGATGATGATGATGATGATGATGATGATGATGATGATGATGATGATGATGATGATGATGATGATGATGATGATGATGATGATGATGATGATGATGATGATGATGATGATGATGATGATGATGATGATGATGATGATGATGATGATGATGATGATGATGATGATGATGATGATGATGATGATGATGATGATGATGATGATGATGATGATGATGATGATGGTGATGATGGTGATGGTGATGATGGTGATGATGGTGATGATGATGGTGATGATGATGATGATGATGATGATGATGATGATGGTGGTGGTGGTGGTGGTGGTGGTGGTGATGGTGGCGGTGGTGGTGGTGGTGATGATGATGATGGTGGTGGTGGTGATGATGATGATGGTGGTGGTGGTGGTGATGATGTCCTGAGTCACCTATGAGGGTACGATATACCAAGGTAATAAAGAACTCAGATGGAAGAATATGAGATGATGAAGGTTCTTGGGAAGCACCATGGAAAGGGTGAGGCCACATGGGAGCCATGATGGACATAAGAAAAGCTTACCCTGTTTGTTTGTGTGCCTGGTGGAATTTTGTGGGCAAAATTCCTATAAGAGGAGAAGGATGTTACAACCCCAAATTTTTGGGCTCTTTGGTGAGTAATGTAAATTCTCCTATTAAAGATATTGAACAAATAATGATATAATTTGTTTTGAATATATGGATTTCGTTTACAATAGCCTTGTTGATTGATTTGTGGGCTTTATTGGCTATTGGGCCCAATAACAAGGAAATTCAATTAGTAAATGAATAATTGAGATTTGGAGGAAAGGAAAATGTAGAAACCTCTAGAAGGCAAGAGAATATAATCCAAAGGTGTATTTCGTGCTTCTTGGGTTCCTTGGGTTCCAAGGAGTCCAAAGTTGCAAAGATAATGCAATAAGAAAAGAAAAGATCAATTAAATATTTCTTTATTAAGAAAGAAATTGAAAACAATGATAAAATGTGGAAAATAAGTGGAAAGAGGTATAATTGAGTTATCCTTGGTGGATTTTCGTATCCAAAGAATTCCTAATGTTAAAAGGAATGCCAATGAGGAGAATAAAAATAAAGATAAAGAGAAATCCTCAAAAAGATATATTTTAATAAGAAATAAAAAGGATATTGAGAAATAAAGGATATGGATGCATATAGAAGGATAATAAGCATCCTTCAAAAAGGATTTCGAAATCTAAGGGTTTCTTGGGGTCCAAGGAGTCCCAAATAGCAAGATAATGGTTTGAGGAAAGAGAAAATAACCATTACATGAATTTTATGAATGAGTAACTTGCCTTTAAAGAAAAAGTCCTTTTCTTTTGGAGTTTTGGAGTCAAACATGACATGGAAGTAGATAAAGGCAAGAGATAGAAACCCTTAAAATTTGGTTGGAAAATAGTGCATGGTTTCTGAGTTATGCAATTTGCAAAATTACCTAAAGTTAGGTTATTAGTTGCCTAAGGATTTGATGTCACGATGTAATTCGATTATCTTTCCAATTCCCTGATTCTGGGCTTTCTATGGACCATTGGATCATCGATCCAATGATTAGGGTTAAATCCCTATGGTGCGAGGAGTCTGGCACAGAGAAAACTTGGCGAGATCCAAGTTTGGGTACTTTCTCACAAAGGAAAGCTCCTTTGATTGCGAGAAGGAGTCTGTTGCCTTCAGGAGATGTTTCCGGTGAGAACCAACCCTGTTTGTGAGGGGTTTGGTCACTGATGGAGGGAATCCCCAACTCATCAGACACCTATGGTTGACCCTATATATAGGGATAGCCCAGGGCATCGCGATCCATCCCACTTCTTCTACCCTAGAGATCGGAATGCGACGACGCTTGCTTTGGCGCATTCAATTCGACGATTGGCCCTCTGCGACCTACAGCTTCTCGCCGGAGAAGAGCTTCTCCATCCCGATGATCTGGTTGAGAAGCGAAGCAATGGATGGGTGCCCTGAGTCTGGGATGCCAAGACGAAGGTGGAGTTGGTGTTGTCTTGCGCTCAGGTGGAGAAACGCGCGGAGTCAACTCCCTAGTTGACCGCAGTCTGTCGCTAGCTCGCAAGCAGGGTTGTCACGAGGATGAAGAAGAAAGGAGGGTAAATTACCGCCTTCCCCTAGGAGTGGGTGGCTTCAAGAAACTGGCATAGGGTTAAAAACGTACAACCAGCTGACCAGGTGCCTTGCTAGTGGAAAAGAGAAGAAAAAAATGAAAGGGGCCGACGCGGCAGCCATCGATTGGCTAAAAGGTACTTTTATTTGTAAAAATTGTAAAACAAGATTGGTAGCTCTGATGAATAAAGTTAAAATACGAAAGTTGCTTAGAATAATGAGAGGAATCCAATAAAAATAGTTTTAGAAGCTAATTCCTCTTGAAATTCGAAAAGTAGTGGAATTTATCAACTTTAATGCTTTAATGATTAAGAAACCCTAATTTGAGATGATTAATGTACTTAGAAGGGTTTTATGGATGATTTAAAGTTGATATTAACCTATTATGTATAAAAAGGTACATTAGGAACAAAAAGGATGAAATTTGAACGTAATTAGTTTAATTTGGATTTTCATGTACATAAATGAGCTTTAATGGGCCTTGAAACCCTAAAGTTAGTAAATGTGACTCTTAATGGCTTTAATTGTTCAATTTCATGGTTAAAGTTGAGATGTGATAGTTCTAAGCTATTTTGAGAATAAAGGTTCCTAATTGTGGATAAATACCCTTAATATGGAAATTAGGGTTTTATTATGGATAAAGGTGGAATTAATGATAAATAGAGTTCGATTATAATGAACTATGAGTTGTTAATCCAAAAGGAACCAAAGATGATAATTGGGCTTAATGATCTTGTCATGAATTAAAAAGACAAAAATGATAGTTTAATGTAAAAGAGTATAATGGACTTAATTGATGTTTAATTGTGCCTTTTATCTAAATTTAGGTTATAAGTTGTTAAACGGTAACCTTAATATCTTTCGTGAAGAATAGATGAGATAATTAAGGGTTTGTGGGAAATTGTAGGGTTTAAAATAGTATAAATGAAGAGAAACCCTAATTGCAATGGAAACCCTAAAAGTGGACTAGAAACCCTAGGAAGAGAGCTAGGTTTAATAGATCTTGATGGCATGATCAATAATAGGAAATTGTACGCATATTTTAGGATCTCATTGTGTGCTTGCTTGCCTATTTGGATTTCTTGATTGATTGGATTAATTCTATCTCAAGTCAGCCTGATAAGTATGTGGTTAATTATGGTCAATCACATTAGTTTCCCAAAGGGTTTCTCATATGATTCATCGCATTGAATGCAACTTATCAGTTGGATGTTCATACTTGCAAATTATAAATTCCCTATGATTATCACAATTATAATAGAAGTGTGTATTCTCATACCTACATGCCATGATACAAAAAGGTCAAGCCTAGGAGGGAAGACCAATGGGCACCATGAGAGGTGACCCCAGACACCAAGCTCAGGAATGAGAAGGTGGTCTATGTTGCATGACTAATGGGCACCATGAGAGGTGACCCCAGACACCAAGCTCGGGATAGAGAAGGTGGCCTTAAGTTAATGGCAAAAGAAAAACCCTAGAGGGGCTATGTCAGGGTTAGGGAAAAAGTGGTGGAGAATGACACATGGAAAATGTAAATTGGCTTGTTAATTACCTTGATTGTGATAATTAGATTGTTAGTCATATTTTTGAAAATTTTGGTTGTCCCCACATACCGGCATATTTTTATATGCTGATCGACATTTTGTTTGTCGGCATTTTAGGTACAACCATTAAAAAGAACAAACAGTAAAGTGACACATTGTGGAAATAAGAAATAAAGTGCAAGGAGGATTATATATAATTGATCCAAGATGTGGATAGCAGTAGATATCCAAGTTTTGAAAAAGGTATGCAAAGTTTTATTTTATACCAGATTTTAGTTTAGTTCTGTAAAATTTCATAATTATTACTAATTAATTGTTGAACCTTTGATCATGTTAATTGGGATAACGGCTCTGACCTTCGGGTCTCCCTTAATTGGGGGTTACCGGGAGGCGGGGTCATTACATTTGGTATCAAAGCATAGGTTCCTCATTTAATCTTTAATAATTATTAAATTTTACAAACTCTATAGAACCCAAGGGAGTTATTAGAGGATTTTCCGAAAGACAGAGATGTCTAGAAAAGGATTACGTCCGGGGGCTGGCAAGATTTTCCTCCGCACCGCTAGTCGGAATACGAGAACTCCTGGATCTGTGTGATTGCCTGACCAATGTCTTAGGATTTGACTCAAAATAAGATACCTTTAGGACTCTCTCATCTCGTTCATCCTTTCTCAACTCTAATGTTGTTAAGGATTTTAAGGATTAGGGTTTTCTCTCTTTTCCTCACCCTCTTGAGGTATGGGTAAAGTTGATAAGGTTTAAGGAATCCTCCACCAAATTAATAAAAAGCATATAAATATGATGTCATGGACATAAGATTAATAGTTTAAGCGTAAACTAAAGAATAGATACATGCTTAGGTCGTATGACATGAGTTTTCATGCCCTCAGGAGAGACCTGAGGCTAGCCCTTCTTATCTGGAGGGTGAGTGGAGAAAGTTAGTCTTCGAGGTAGAGACCTCCATTATAAGTAGAGACCTGGCACATCCTCTGAGGATGATTCTAACCCTAACCCTAAGTGGTGATTAGAAAGAGAGATGACATGATGAGTTAGATTTCATGGTAGACCAGGTGTGAGGGTGGACATGTTTTTGGATGCCCATATGAGCCATGAGAGGTTGGATGACCTAGCACCTTTGGCAACCCAACCTTGAAAAGGGTCATGCATATTAGAGTGAAGGATAGCTCCTTCAATGATGAGGTTAGAGAAGAACCTATAGAAACCCTATGGGCTTATGCAAGTAGGGCATAGCATGCACCCAGAGTACGTTAGTAGTGCTGACAGAAGACTAAAACCCTGGCCAAGAGAGTGTGATGGATAGCTTATGAAATAAGCATAAAGAACTATGGATAATCTTGAGCAAACATAAGTTGAGCATAGGCTTCACTCAGGTAGGGGTATTCTTGTGAGGTTGATCCTTCATGAGGATAGGACCTCTAGCAGTAAGACTGTTTGTAGGGTTAGCTCTTGAGAGAGAGAGAGCAGGACCCAAGCAAGAAGGTTGGAAGCTTAAACTCCGAGATATGAGGAATAGTGGGTAGTTGAGGATGATGCGACATAAGTGGATGGTTGTGGTTGCCACATGCATGATCCCTGGAGGTTGAGGATATCTTGGTTGCCTTTGGAGAAATCAGAACCTAGAGAGAAGGTGAGGCTGTCGGTACCTATGAGCCTATGGTATAGATGTTCACCTTCTAGGGTTAGGAAGAAGAAGAGGCTTAGTAACATGTTGTGAGGCCTTACACCTAGTTGGTTGTACTTAAGGAGGACTCCACCATGAAGTATTTCTCGAGTAGAAGGATGACATGAAGTGCATGTCTTACCCTGTACATGCTTGATTCGTGGTTAGAATGTTGAGCATGCAGTTGGACATCTAAAGGTGAACCTAGGGTTCCTAGGCCTAAGAGGGGAAGTGGTGTACCTGATGCTCCTGATGAGATTTGAGTCGAGCATGGCACTCCTCATGTTTAGAGGAAAGGGAAACCCCTTTTAAGTTGAAGGCATGGTTGATGAATCCCTCACAGCCAAGGTGGTGGCATGAGAAGGTTTGTTCTTGGTCCAACGTTGAGGAATGAGAACTAGTATGACCTAGAATGGTTTAGTATGTGGTTTGCTTGTACCTTAGTAGATTGCTATGGTTAAGCATGCTCATGTGGATGTAAACCCTAGACATAAGGGAGTTATGACCTTTGTTATTAAGGTGTAGTTTCCTCCCATCCTGGGAGAGGGACCCTTTTGTAGGGTGTATACTAGTTTTGTGGGTTTTGAGGAAATCTAAAGAGGTCTCATAGGATCTTGAGGAGCTAAGTGAAAAGTACATAGTATGACAATGAACCTGTAGACCCATAGATAACCATCTCTAAGTGCATGTGGATGTGTTACCATGGAGGTAACCGGTATGGGGCCTGACCAAGGTAGGCAGGTCGCCATGACCCCTATGAAAGGAGGAAAGACAGCCAGGATGCAAAGAGAGATGATGGAGACTTGGGTAAGGTTCTAAGTTGGACATGTACTATGTTAGAATCCTAACTCTATCCTAGGGTCAGGTAGGGATAAGACCGATGGAAGTAGGAGTTACCTAATTCCCTAGTTGCACGTGACCATAGGGTTGGGAGGTAATAGATATCATTGTCTGAGGGCCATGGGTTAGGAGATTGATCACCTTCATGAACTCATGGGACCCAAAGGGCAGATGAGTAGTGCACTCTCTGGATGCATAAGGGAAGAGGGATGACCCCAAAAGTGTCGGCACCCTATAGACCTAGAGGAGATGACCAAGGAATGTGTGTGGACCCAAGTAGGTTCGAGACCAGTTTTCCATGGAAGTAACTTTGATATCGAGATGATTGTGATGTAGAGACATAAGTTGCACATTTCAACTTAGTTTGAAGGTGTAATGGCAATGTGGGATGTACCATCTCTACTCTTGGAATAGGAAGAACTTTGTGTTTGGATGGCCGCCAAATGCTTATTTCCTCTTGTTATGGGAGTGAGAGATAGGACAGTACGCATACCATACACCAAGGATAAAGAAGATGTGGGTTGGAATATTGCTATGAGGTATGACGACAGAGATGATAACATACCCTTATGGAGCGAACGATATGTGGATGGTTTACAAACATCAAGAGAACTAAGGTGGTCATCTTGTGAGGATGTTTTTATCATGATCTATGAGTTATATAAGGTTGAGTTCGAAAACTAAGAGGATGAGCTCAGAGTTTCCTGAAGAAGATAGACTTAGAGTCTGATATGAGATAATAAGTGGAATACATGGAGGTGTATGTTTTCAACACAGAAGTATGTGAGGTGATAATGGATGCTCTAGTTGAGATGCAGCTGCCTAGTTACCTAGAGATTAGAAGAGGCTGTTAGATTAACCCTGAGTTTGAAAAAGGAGATATGTTTTGGCTAACACTCAGATGTAACGAGATCTGTTGAACAAGCTAGCACTTGTTTGGTTAGCCAGTCTAGGCCTTGATGCAATAAAAGGATGGTTGTAGAACCTCAAATACACTTCTCTAGAAAAGAAGGTGATGAAACCCCAACTAAAGTGGTTTAGGGTTTCTGAAGAATCAATCTTGAGGAATCATGACATACAAGAGATCATGATTTTAAGTTCGCCATACACCATGGAACTATGAAGATAGTAAGTGACAGTAGTACTTTGGATGCTTAAGATAAAGTTGCACATGGCTTGTCGCCATGCAAGCAAGGAGGTGAAGGATGAACACCAGTAACCTGGTGTATTGATAGAGAGGATAAAGAGTCCCCAAGAGGGAATGGGAGTTCATCACTATGGATGTTGTGGTAAGTCTCCCCTAGACCAAGGAAGGTCAAGATGCAATATGGGTTATGGTAGATCGCCTTACCTAGATGATATAAGAAAGAAAGAATACTATCAAGGGACAGATCCAGTTGAACTACATATGAGAGAAAAATGGTTCAACTACACCATGATGTGAATTTAAAAGTTCTTGAGTAGAACCTAAAGATTCACTTCCATGCGGTGGAAGTAGGTACATGAAGAACTCAATATTAGTACAGTTTATCACCCCTAACTAATGGTTAGTATGATCCAGACTAGAGGGTCTGATGAGAGAATGTGTGCTTGTTCAGAGTGATACATAGAGATAGTTCTTTTCCTCTTTAAGATGTGATGATAACCACCATAGCCAATATCGAGATGTAAAGAATCTCTGTAAGGGAGGTTGTGTCGGGCACCACTTCATTAAGATGAATTTGGTGAAGGTACCTTGCAAAGGTCAAGAAAGAACCACAGTGTATGCAGATGAAGTCGCTTTGATCGTGCAATGGGAGATCCCAGGGGCGACATGAGTCATGAGCTGATGCAAAGCAGACTGACATGCAGTTCACTGTGGGAGAGTATGTGATGTGAAATCCGAACCCTTTAAGTTATAGCTAAGAGAGAGCTGAGTCTCGGCCGCATGGTCCATTTGAGATGGATTGGTGGAGATGGTTGTGTTTAGCCTTATCCCTCAGGATAACATGATATATAATGCATTCCACGAGTCCGATCTAGAGCACTATGTGAGGTACCTAATCTATGTGTTGAGCCATGAATCTATTCAGCTTTATGAGAGGCTGAAATGTCTTGAGTCACCTATGAGGGTACGATATACCAAGGTAAGAAAGAACTCAGATGGAAGAATATGAGATGATGAAGGTTCTTGGTAAGCACCATGGAAAGGGTGAGGCCTCATGGGAGCCATGATGGACATAAGAAAAGCATATACTATTTGTTTATGTGCCTAGTGGAATTTTGAGGGAAAAATTCCTATAAGAGGGGAAGGATGTTACAACCCCAAATTTTTGGGCTCTTTGGTGAGAAATGTAATTTCTCCTATTAAAGATATTGAACAAATAATGATATAATTTGTTTTGAATAGATGGATTTCGTTTACAATAGCCTTGTTGATTGATTTGTGGGCTTTATTGGCTATTGGGCCCAATAACAAGGAAATTCAATTAGTAAATGAATAATTGAGATTTGGAGGAAAGGAAAATGTAGAAACCTCTAGAAGGCAAGATAATATAATCCAAAGGTGGATTTCGTGCCTCTTGGGTTCCAAGGAGTCCAAAGTTGCAAAGATAATGCAACAAGAAAAGAAAAGATCAATTAAATATTTCTTTATTAAGAAATAAATTGAAAACAATGATAAAATGTGGAAAATAAGTGGAAAGAGGTATATAAGTGGAAAGAGGTATAATTGAGTTATCCTTGGTGGATTTTCGTATCCAAAGTATTCCTAATGTTAAAAGGAATGCCAATGAGGAGAATAAAAATAAAGATAAAGAGAAATCCTCAAAAAGAGATATTTAATAAGAAACAAAAAGGATAATGAGAAATAAAGGATATGGATGCATCTAGAAGGATAATAAGCATCCTTCAAAAATGATTTCGAAATCTAAGGGTTCCTTGGGGTCCAAGGAGTCCCAAATAGCAAGATTTTGGTTTGAGGAAAGAGAAAATAACAATTGAATGAATTTTATTAATGAGTAACTTTCCTTTGAAGAAATAGTCCTTTTCTTTTGGAGTTTCGAACTCAAACTTGACATGCAAGTAGATAAAGGCAAGAGAGAGAAACCCTTAAAATTTGGTTGTAAAATATTGCACGGTTTCTGATTTATGTAATTTGCAAAATTACTTAAAGTTAGGTTATTAATTTCCTAAGGATTTGATGTCACGATGTAATTGGATTATCTTTCCAATTCCCTGATTTTAGGCTTTCTGTGGACCGTTAGATCACCGATCCAATGACTGGGGTTAAATCCCAGTGGCGTGAGGAGTCTGGCACAGAGAAGACTTGGCGAGATCCAAGTTTGGGTACTTTCTCACAAAGGAAAGCTCCTTTGATTGCGAGAAGGAGTATGTTGCCTTCGGGAGATGTTTCCGGTGAGAACCAACCCTATTTGTGAGGGCTTTGGTCACTGATGGAGGGAATCCCCAACTCATCGGACACCTGTGGTTGACCCTATATATAGGGATAGCCTAGGGCATCACGAGCCATCCCACTTCTTCTACCCTCGAGATCGGGGTGCGACGACGCTCGCTTTGGCACATTCAATTCGACGATTGGCCATGTTCTTCCTCCTCTGCGACCTGCAGCTTCTCGACGGAGAAAAGCTTCACCATCCCGATGATCTGGTTGAGCAGCGAAGCAATGGATGGGTGCCTTGAGTCTGAGATGCCAAGACGAAGGTGGAGGTGGTGTTGGCTTGCGCTCAGGTGGAGAAACGCGCGGAGTCAACTCCCTAGTTGACTGCGGTCTGCCGCTAGCTCGCAAATAGGGTTGTCCCGAGGATGAAGAAGAAAGGAGGGTAAATTATCACCTTGCCCTAGGCATGGGTGGCTTCAAGAAACAAACGCAGGGGTAAAAACGTACAACCAACCGACCAGGCGCCTTGCTAGTGGAAAAGAGAAGAAAAAAATGACAGGGGCCGATGTGGCAGCCATCGATTGGCCAAAAGGTACTTTTATTTGTAAAAATTGAAAAAAAAAAGATTGGTAGCTCTGACGAATAAAGTTAAAATATGAAAGTTGCTCAGAAAAATGAGAGGAATCCATTAAAATAGATTAAGAAGCTAATTCCTCTTGCAATTAGAAAAGTAATGGAAGTTATCAACTTTAATGCTTTAATGATTAAGAAACCCTAATTTGAGATCATTAATGTACTTAGAAGGGTTTTATGGATGATTAAAGTTGATATTAACCTATTAATTATAAAAAGGTATATTAAGAACAAAAAGGATGAACTTTGCACGTAATTAGTTTAATTTGGAGTTTCATGTACATAAATGAGCTTTAATGGGTCTTGAAACCCTAAAGTTAGTAAATGTGACTCTTAATGGCTTTAATTTTTCAATTTCATGGTTAAAGTTGAGATATGATAGTTTTAAGCTATTTTGAGTATAAAGGTTCCTAATTGTGGATAAATACCCTTGATATGGAAATTAGGTTTTTCTAATGGATAAAGGTGGAATTAATGATAAATAGAGTTCGATCATAATGAACTATGAGTTGTTAATCTAGAAGGAACAAAAGATAATAATTGGTCTTAATGATCTTGTCATGAATTAAAAAGACAAAAATGATAGTTTTAATGTAAAAGAGTATAATGGACTTAATTGATGTTTAATTGTGTCTTTTATCTGAATTAAGGTTATATGTTGTTAAACGGTAACCTTAATATCTTTCGTGAAGAATAGATGAGATAATTAAGGGTTTGTGGGAAATTGTAGGGGTTTAAAATAGTATAAATGAAGAGAAACCCTAATTCCAATGGAAACCCTAAAAGTGGACTAGAAACCCTAGGAAGAGAGCTAGGTTTAATAGATCTTGATGGCATGATCAATAATAGGAAATTGTATGCATATTTTAGGATCTCATTGTGTGATTGCTTGCCTATTTGGATTTCTTGATTGATTGGATTAATTCTGTCTCAAATCAGCCTGATAAGTATGTGGTTAATTATGGTTAATCACATTAGTTTCCCGAAGGGTTTCTCAGATGATTCATCACATTGAATGCAACTTATCAGTTGGATGTTCATACTTGCAAATTATAAATTCCCTAAGATTATCACAATTATAATAGAAGTGTGTATTCTTGCACCTACATGTCATGATACAAAAAGGTCAAGCCTAGGAGGGAAGACCAATGGGCACCATGAGAGGTGACCCCAGACACCAAGCTCGGGATAGAGAAGGTGGCCTTAAGTTAATGGCAAAAGAAAAACCCTAGAGGGGGTATGTCAGGGTTAGGGAAAAAGTGGTGGTGAATGACACATGGAAAATGTAAATTGGCTTGTTAATTAGCTTGATTGTGATAATTAGATTGTTAGTCATATTTGTGAAAATTTTGGTTGTCCCCACATACCGGCATATTTTTATATGCATACCGACGTTTTGTTTGTCGGCATTTTAGGTACAACCATTGAAAAGAACAAATAGTAAAGTGACACATTGTGGAAATAAGAAATAAAGTGCAAGGAGGATTAGATAGAATAGATCCAAGATGTGGATAGCAGTAGATATCCAAGTTTTGAAAAAGGTATGCAAAGTTTTATTTTATACCATATTTTAGTTTAGTTCTGTAAAATTTCATAATTATTACTAATTAATTGTTGAACCTTTGATCATGTTAATTGGGATAACATCTTTGACCTTCGGCTCTCCCTTAATTGGGGGTTTCCGGGAGGCGGGGTCATTACATTTGGTATCAAAGCATAGGTTCCTCATTTAATCTTTAATAATTATTAAATTTTACAAACTCTATAGAACCCAAGGGAGTTATTAGAGGATTTTTCGAAAGACAGAGATGTCTAGAAAAGGATCACGTCTGGGGGCTAGCAAAATTTTCCTCCGCACCGCTAGTCGGAATACGAGGACTCCTGGATCCGTGTGATTGCCTGACCAATGTCTTAGGATTTGACTCAAAATAAGATACCTTTAGGACTCTCTCATCTCGTTCATCCTTTCTCAACTCTAATGTTGTTAAGGATTTTAAGGATTAGGGTTTTCTCTCTTTTCCTCACCCTCTTGAAGTATGGGTAAAGTTGATAAGGTTTAAGGAATCCTCCACCAAATTAATAAAAAGCATGTAAATAAGATGTCATGGACATAAGCTTAATAGTTTAAGCATAAAATAAAGAATAGATACATGCTTAGGTCGTATGACATGAGTTGTCATGCCCTCAGGAGAGACCTGATGTAACGCCCGGGCCCACTGCCCTAGGCTCTAGTAGAGTTTCAAGAATGACGACTGGCCCCACAGACCACCACTAGCCTTAACTGCGCACTTTGTCCAAACTGACGCGCAAGCCAGGATCAACTTCCTGACTGGTCACCCATCCTAGTACTACTCTGGGCTGAGCATGCTTAACTGCAGAGTTCTCTAGAGATGGGCTCCCGGAAAAGGAGGTGCACCTTGGTGATATGGGTAGTCCAATCATTCCTTTTAAGATCATGTAATCCAAGGCCTCAAATCCTGGGATGTTACAATCTCCCCCATTAGACTCTTGACGTCCTCGTCAAGGCTCAACTATATGGCCTCACAATCTGACCCCATTTCAGTGCAAACCCACAAGGGCCCATGGACACCCAGCTCCCGATCACGGCTACCAGCGCAAGGGTGGCTCCATCTCGTCTCTACGGATAGCCCTTTCCAACTTGCCTGGACCGCACGGCTCAAGACTGGCATGCCACATGCCCATGTGGGCCCCACCTACTGGAGGGGTTACGGCTGTGATACCATTTGTAACGCCCGGGCCCACTGCCCTAGGCTCTAGTAGAGTTTCAAGAATGACGACTGGCCCCACAGACCACCACTAGCCTTAACTGCGCACTTTGTCCAAACTGACGCGCAAGCCAGGATCAACTTCCCGACTGGTCACCCATCCTAGTACTACTCTGGGCTGAGCACGCTTAACCGCAGAGTTCTTTAGAGATGGGCTCCCGGAAAAGGAGGTGCACCTTGGTGATATGGGTAGTCCAATCATTCCTTTTAAGATCATGTAATCCAAGGCCTCAAATCTTGGGATGTTACACCTGATGCTAGCCCTTCTTATCCGGAGGGTTAGTGGAGAAAGTTATTCTTCGAGGTAGAGACCTCCATTATAAGTAGAGACCTGGCACATCCTCTGAGGATGATTCTAACCCTAACCCTAAGTGGTGACTAGAAAGAGAGATGACACGATGAGTTAGATGTCATGGTAGACTAGGTGTGAGGGTGGACATGTTTTTGGATGCCCATATGAGCCATGAGAGGTTGTATGACCTAGCACCTTTGGCAACCCAACCCTAGAAAGGGTCATGCATATTAGAGTGAAGGATAGCTCCTTCAATGATGAGGTTAGAGAAGAACCTATAGAAACCCTATGGGCTTATGCAAGTAGGGCATAGCATGCACCCAGAGTACGTTAGTAGTGCTGACAGAAGACTAAAACCCTGGTCAAGAGAGTGTGATGGATAGCTTATGAGATAAGCATAAAGAACTATGGATAATCTTGAGCAAACATAAGTTGAACATAGGCTTCACCCAGGTAGGGTATGCTTGTGAGGTTTATCCTTCATGAGGAGAGGACCTCTAGAAGTAAGACTGTTTGTAGGGTTAGCTCTTGAGAGAGAGAGAGAGAGAGAGTAGGACCCAAGCAAGAAGGTTGGAAGCTTAAACTCTGAGATATGAGGAACAGTGGGTAGTTGAGGATGATGCGACATAAGTGGATGGTTGTGGTTGCCACATGCATGATCCCTGGAGGTTGAGGATATCTTGGTTGCCTTTGGAGAAATCAAAACCTAGAGAGAAGGTGAGGTTGTCGTTACCTATGAGCCTATGGTATAGATGTTCACCTTCTAGGGTTAGGAAGAAGAAGAGGCTTAGTAACATGTTGTGAGGCCTTACACCTAGTTGGTTGTACTTAAGGAGGACTCCACCATGAAGTATTTCTCGAGTAGAAGGATGACAGGAAGTGCATGTCTTACCCTGTACATGCTTGATTCGTGTTTAGAATGTTGAGCATGCAGTTGGACATCTAAAGGTGAACCTAGGGTTCCTAGGCCTAAGAGGGGAAGTGGTGTACCTGATGCTCCTGATGAGATTTGAGTCGAGCATGGCACTCCTCATGTTTATAGGAAAGGGAAACCCATTTTAAGTCAAAGGTATGGTTGATGAATCCCTCACATCCAAGGTGGTGGCATGAGAAGGTTTGTTCTTGGTCCAACGTTGAGGAATGAGAACTAGTATGACCTAGCATGGTTTAGTTGGTGGTTTTCTTGTACCTTAGTAGCTTGATAGGGTTAAGCATGCTCATGTGGATGTAAACCCTAGACATAAGGGCGTTGTGACCTTTTTTATTAAGGTGTAGTTTCCTCCCATTCTGGGAGAGGGACCCTTTTGTAGGGTGTATACCAGTTTTTTGGGTTTTGAGGAAATCTAAAGAGGTCTCATAGGATCTTGAGGAGCTAAGTGAAAAGTACATAGTATGAGAATGAACCTGTAGACCCATAGATAACCATCTCTAAGTGCATGTGGGTGTGTTACCATGGAGGTAACCGGTATGGGGCCTGACCAAGGTAGGCAGGTCGCCATGACCCCTATGAAAGGAGGAAAGACAGCCAGGATGCAAAGAGAGATGATGGAGACTTGGGTAAGGTTCTAAGTTGGACATGTACTATGTTAGAATCCTAAGTCTACCCTAGGGTCAGGTAGGGATAAGACCGATGGAAGTAGGAGTTACCTAATTCCCTAGTTGCACGTGACAATAGGGTCGGGAGGTAATAGCTATCATTGTCTGAGGGCCATGGGTTAGGAGATTGATCACCTTCATGAACTCATGGGACCCAAAGGGCAGATGAGTAGGGCACTCTCTGGATGCATAAGGGAAGAGGGATGACCCCAAAAGTGTCAGCACCCTATAGACCTAGAGGAGATGACCAAGGAATGTGTGTGGACCCAAGTAGGTTCGAGACCAGTTTTCCATGGAAGTAACTTTGATATCGAGATGATTGTGATGTAGAGACATAAGTTGCACATTTCAACTTAGTTTGAAGGTGTAATGGCAATGTGGGATGTACCATCTCTACTCTTGGAACAGGAAGAACTTTGTGTTTGGACGGCCGCCAAATGCTTATTTCCTCTTGTTATGGGAGTGAGAGATAGGACAGTACGCATGCCATACACCAAGGATAAAGAAGATGTGGGTTGGAATGTTGCTATGAGGTATGAGGACAAAGATGATAACATACCCTTGTGGAGAGAATGATATGTGGATGGTTTACAAACATCAAGAGAACTAAGGTGGTCATCTTGTGAGGATGTTTTTATCATGATCTATGAGTTATACAAGGTTGATTTCGAAAACTAAGAGGATGAGCTCAGAGTTTCCTGAAGAAGATAGACTTAGAGTCTGATATGAGATGATAAGTGGAATACATGGAGGTGTATGTTTTCAACACAGAAGGATGTGAGGTGATAATGGATGCTCTGGTTGAGATGCAGCTGCCTAGTTAGCTAGAGATTAGAAGAGGTTGTTATATTAACCCTAAGTTTGAAAAAGGATATATGTTTGGGCTAACACTCAGATGTAATGAGATCTGTTGAACAAGCTAGCACTTGTTTGGTTAGCCAGTCCAGGCCTTGATGCAATAAAAGGATGGTTGTAGAACCTCATATACACTTCTCTAGAAAAGAAGGTGATGAAACTCTGACTAAAGTGGTTTAGGGTTTCTGAAGAATCAATCTTGAGGAATCATGACATACAAGAGATCATGATTTTAAGTTCTCCATACACCGTGGAACTACGAAGATAGTAAGTGACAGTAGTACTTTGGATGCTTAAGATAAAGTTGCACATGGCTTGTCACCATGCAAGCCAGGAGGTGAAGGATGAACACCAGTAACCTAGTGTATTGATAGAGAGGATAAAGAGTCCCCAAGAGGGAATGGGAGTTCATCACTATGGATGTTGTGGTAAGTCTCCCCTAGACCAAGGAAGGTCAAGATGCAATATGGGTTATGGTAGATCGCCTTACCTAGATGATATAAGAAAGAAAGAATACTATCAAGGGACGGATCCAGTTGAACTACATATGAGAGAAAAATGGTTCAACTACACCATGATGTGAATTCAAAAGTTCTTGAGTATAACCTAAAGATTCACTTCCATGTGGTGGAAGTAGGTACATGAAGAACTCAATATTAGTACAGTTTATCACCCCTAACTAATGGTTAGTATGATCCAGACTAGAAGGTATGATGAGAGAATGTGTGCTTGTTTAGAGTGATACATAGAGATAGTTCTTGTCCTCTTTAAGATGTGATGATAACCACCATAGCCAATATCGAGATGTAAAGAATCTATGTAAGGGAGGTTGTGTCGGGAACCACTTCATTAAGATGAAGTTGGTGAAGGTACCTTGCAAAGGTCAAGAAAGAACCACAGTGTATGCAGATGAAGTCACTTTGATCGTGCAATGGGAGATCCCAGGGGCGACATGAGTCGTGAGATGGTGAAAAGCAGACTGACATGCAGTTCACTGTGGGAGAGTATGTGATGTGAAATCCGACCCCTTTAAGTTATAGCTAAGAGAGAGCTGAGTCTCGGCTGCATGGTCCATTTGAGATGGATTGGTGGAGATGGTTGTGTTTAGCCTTACCCCTCAGGATAACATGATGTATAATGCATTCCATGAGTCTGATCTAGAGCACTATGTGAGGTACCTAAGCCATGTGTTGAGACATGAATCTATTCATCTTTATGAGAGGCTGAAATGTCTTGAGTCACCTATGAGGGTACGATATACCAAGGTAAGAAATAACTCAAATGGAAGAATATGAGATGATGAAGGTTCTTGGGAAGCACCATGGAAAGGGTGAGGCCTCATGGGAGCCATGATGGACATAAGAAAAGCATATCCTATTTGTTTGTGTGCCTAGTGGAATTTTGAGGGCAAAATTCCTATAAGAGGGGAAGGATGTTACAACCCCAAATTTTTGGGCTCTTTGGTGAGAAATGTAATTTCTCCTATTAAAGACATTAAACAAATAATGATATAATTTGTTTTGAATAGATGGATTTCGTTTACAATAGCCTTGTTGATTGATTTGTGGGCTTTATTGGCTATTGGGCCCAATAACAAGGAAATTCAATTAGTAAATGAATAATTGAGATTTGGAGGAAAGGAAAATGTAGAAACCTCTAGAAGGCAAGATAATATAATCTAAAGGTGTATTTCGTGCCTCTTGGGTTCCAAGGAGTCCAAAGTTGCAAAGATAATGCAACAAGAAAAGAAAAGAGCAATTAAATATTTCTTTATTAAGAAAGAAATTGAAAACAATGATAAAATGTGGAAAATAAGTGGAAAGAGGTATATAAGTGGAAAGAGGTATAATTGAGTTATCCTTGGTGGATTTTCGTATCCAAAGGATTCCTAATGTTAAAAGGAATGCCAATGAGGAGAATAAAAATAAAGATAAAGAGAAATCCTCAAAAAGAGATATTTAATAAGAAATAAAAAGGATAATGAGAAATAAAGGATATGGATGCATCTAGAAGGATAATAAGCATCCTTCAAAAAGGATTTCTAAATCTAAGGGTTCCTTGGGGTCCAAGGAGTCTCAAATAGCAAGATTTTGGTTTGAGTAAAGAGAAAATAAGCATTGAAGGAACTTTTTAATGAGTAACTTGCCTTTGAAGAAATTGTCCTTTTCTTTTGGAGTTTTGAACTCAAACTTGACATGCAAGTAGATAAAGGCAAGAGAGAGAAACCCTTAAAAGTTGGTTGGAAAATATTGCACGGTTTTTGAGTTATGTAATTTGCAAAATTACCTAAAGTTAGGTTAGTAATTGCCTAAGGATTTGATGTCACGGTGTAATTGGATTATCTTTCCAAATCCCTGATTTCAGGCTTTCTGTGGACCGTTGGATCGTCGATCCAGTGATTGGGGTTAAATCCCAGTGGCGTGAGGAGTCTGGCACAGAGAAGACTTGTCAAGATCCAACTTTGGGTACTTTCTCACAAAGGAAAGCTCCTTTGATTGCGAGAAGGAGTATGTTGCCTTCGGGAGATGTTTCCGGTGAGAACCAACCCTATTTGTGAGGGGTTTGGTCACTGATGGAGGGAATCCCCAACTCATCGGACACATGTGGTTGACCCTATATATAGGGATAGCCCAGGGCATCGTGAGCCATCCCACTTCTTCTACCCTCGAGATCGGGGTGCGACGACGCTCGCTTTGGCGCATTCAATTCGACGATTGGCCATGTTCTTCCTCCTCTGCGACCTGCAGCTTCTCAACGGAGAAAAGTTTCACCATCCCAATGATCTGGTTGAGCAGCGAAGCAATGGATGGGTGCCTTGAGTCCAAGATGCCAAGAAGAAGGTGGAGGTGGTGTTGGCTTGCGCTCAGGTGGAGAAACACGCGGAGTCAACTCCCTAGTTGACCGCGGTCTGCCGCTAGCTCGCAAACAGGGTTGTCGCGAGGATGAAGAACAAAGGAGGGTAAATTATTTCCTTGCCCCTAGGCGTGGTTGGCTTCAAGAAATGAACGCATGGGTAAAAACGTACAACCAACCGACCAGGAGCCTTGCTAGTGGAAAAGAGAAGAAAAAAATGTCAGGGGCCGATGTGGCAGCCATCGATTGGCCAAAAGGTACTTTTATTTGTAAAAATTGTAAAAAAAGATTGGTAGCTCTGATGAATAAAGTTAAAATATGAAAGTTGCTCATAAAAATGAGAGGAATCCATTAAAAATAGTTTTAGAAGCTAATTCCTCTTGAAATTAGAAAAGTAATGGAAGTTATCAACTTTAATGCTTTAATGATTAAGAAACCCTAATTTGAGATTATTAATGTACTTAGAAGGGTTTTATGGATGATTAAAGTTGATATGAACTTGTTAATTATAAAAAGGTACATTAAGAACAAAAAGGATGAACTTTGCACATAATTAGTCTAATTTGGAGTTTCATGTACATAAATGAGCTTTAATGGGTCTTGAAACCCTAAAGTTTGTAAATGTGACTCTTAATGGCTTTAATTGTTCAATTTCATGGTTAAAGTTGAGATATGATAGTTCTAAGCTATTTTGAGCATAAAGGTTCCTAATTGTGGATAAATACCCTTGATATGGAAATTAGGTTTTTCTAATGGATAAAGGTGGAATTAATGATAAATAGAGTTCGATCATAATGAACTATGAGTTGTTAATCTACAAGGAACCAAAGATGATAATTGGGCTTAATGATCTTGTCATGAATTAAAAAGACAAAAATGATAGTTTTAATGTAAAAGAGTATAATGGACTTAATTGATGTTTAATTGTGTCTTTTATCTGAATTATGGTTATATGTTGTTAAATGGTAACCTTAATATCTTTTGTGAAGAATAGATGAGATAATTAAGGGTTTGTGGGAAATTGTAGGGGTTTCAAATAGTATAAATGAAGAGAAACCCTAATTCCAATGGAAACCCTAAAAGTAGACTAGAAACCCTAGGAAGAGAGCTAGGTTTAATAGATCTTGATGGCATGATCAATAATAGGAAATTGTATGCATATTTTAGGATCTCATTGTGTGCTTGCTTGCCTATTTGGATTTCTTGATTGATTGGATTAATTCTGTCTCAAGTCAGCCTGATTAGTATGTGGTTAATTATGGTTAATCACATTAGTTTCCCGGAGGGTTTCTCAGATGATTCATCGCATTGAATGCAACTTATCAGTTGGATGTTCATACTTGCAAATTATAAATTCCCTATGATTATCACAATTATAATAGAAGTGTGTATTCTCACACCTACATGCCACCCTGATGGATGATGCAAAAAGGTCAAGCCTAGGAGGGAAGACCAATGGGCACCATGAGAGGTGACCCCAGACACCAAGCTCGAGAATGAGAAGGTGGTATATGTTGCATGACTAATGGGCACCATGAGAGGTGACCCTGAGGCACCAAGCTCAGGATAGAGAAGGTGGCCTTAAGTCAATGGAAAAAGAGAAACCCTAGAGGGGGTATGCCAGGGTTAGGGAAAAAGCAGTGGAGAATGACACATGGAAAATGTAAATTGGCTTGTTAATTACCTTGATTGTGATAATTAGATTGTTAGCCATATTTGTGAAAATTTTGGTTGTCCCCACATACCAGCATATTCTTATATGCTAAGTGACGTTTTATTTGTCGGCATTTTAGGTACAACCATTGAAAAGAACAAATAGTAAAGTGACACATTATGGAAATAAGAAATAAAGTACAAGGAGGATTAGATAGAATATATCCAAGATGTGGATAGCAGTAGATATCCAAGTTTTGAAAAAGGTATGCAAAGTTTTATTTTATACTAGATTTCAGTTTAGTTATGTAGAATTTCATAATTATTACTGATTAATTTTTGAACCTTTGATCCTATTAATTAGGATAACAACTCTGACCTTCGGGTCTCCCTTAATTGGGGGTTACCAGGAGGCGGGGTCGTTGATCTTGTATATGGTTTAGTTAGACTATCCTTTTACCTCTAGATTAGTTGGCTTGGTAGGTTAAATCCTTTAATGGGTGGTGAATAGGTTGTTTTCTTATATGTGAATGTTTTGATTTTGAGGATGAAATCCCTTTAAGGGGTGGTGTGTTGTAACATACTAGATCTCGGACCCTACCCTGGAAGTTGGCATTTTGGACTTATCCAAACAAGGTTGAAGGTTAGACCTAAATAGATGTTTGGTATAAACCCAATGAGCTATTGCATGTATAGATCACCTTAATTTAACCTAATGTTCTAACATTAATCTTAGTTTTATAATGGATACATAAAATATGCCACATAACTCGTTTTGGTGGTAATATGAAGATAAGGAACTTAATTGGATGAATAATTTAGATAATGGGTTAATGGGCCATATGACATATCTCATAAAAATAAGTCTAAAAAGTGGGAAAAACTTCAAATTTGAAATCTACATATCAAAATTAGCATACATGTCAAATTTCATCTAATTTGGACAACCTTGAAATATTAAGATAAGTTTAGGACAGAGAAAATGAGTAAAAGGAATAAGTAATGAATAATGTGATTATATAACTTAAAAATATGTAAATAATGGAAAATGTGTATTCAACACATCAAAGATAACTTGTGGATGAAGTTTGGTCCAATTTGGATGTTGTTCGTGCAAGTTATGCAATTTTAGGTACATTATGGACTTTTCTGTAATTTACCCAATTGGGAGGTTTACTTTGCAAATGTCACATGCATTATAATCCTTATATATTACCCTATCATTCTCGAGTTTTTGAACCATAGAGCGCCTAGTTTCACCTTGGTTTGAATGTGTTTCTTTCCAAGGGCATTTTAGGGATTACTCTCTTTATAAATGAGCTTATCTTTAGAAGTTATCAACTAATGGGGTTATTTCTTTGATTGGAGGTCGATTGGGATGGCCTATAAGTGTCCATAAACCAACATTTGATATTCAAGAAGCATCTATGAGTTTTCTGCTTGCATGGTCATGAAATCTCTAGGCTAAGGACACATGGAAAGCTCCATGGACACCTCATGCTTGACTTCTTCCTTATCTATAAAGGTTTGCATGTCCATAGGAACCCTTAGCATTGGGCACATGGAAAGTAACTTGACACCTCATGCTTTAATTCTTACTTATCCATAAAGTATTGCATGTCCATGGACACCCTTGTACATGACACATGGAAAGTCGCATAGACACCTCGTACTTGACCTCTTTCTTTATATAGCCATATCTACCCCTTCCCAACTCCCAATTCAAAAACGCTTGATCTCCTTTAATTCCTCTATATTAGAGCATCATTCCTACTCTATTTTTCCATGAAGTTGCTATCCCAAGTTAAAAGGAGGTGCCTACCTTGGTGAAGAAGGTTCCTAGGGTTCCAAATTAGGATTTCTTAAGCTCCTCCTTGGTGATTTTGACCAAAACTAGTAAGTATCCTCCTTTCCTTCCCTATTTTCATGATTGTTAGTCTTCCTTACACCTTCCTCCAGGTCGAAACCATGGCCTTACATGGTGAAACCTCACCTAGAACCCGTTTTCACCTCTAAAGTGGAGAAGGTACTTCTTGCTCGAGATAGGAGCTTTGTTGGAGAAATCAGCCTCTCTAAGCTTGGGAACCTTACTTATTGGTCCTTTCCACCTTCCCTAGAGTTTTGTTGGAGGCCTAGGCTTGGATTTAGGATTTACTTGGGCTATTTAGACTCTGAAGTTGAGGTATGATGCATCCTCGATTATTCACATTGAGCAATTTATCTCTCTTATTGTATGTTTGTAGACCCGATTATTCATATTGAGCAATTTCTTTCTCTTGTTGTATGATGTATACCCTATTCTTCTATGTTGAGAAACTCACCTATCCTTATTCATTTTCTTTGTCCTATGGACATTAGCCTATACACAATGTCTTTTCTTTTGAAAATCATGGTTCATGTGAACTACCTTATTTGATATTGATCATGTGATCATGGATGTTCTTTTGAACTCTTATCTTATGCTTTGTTCATGATGGAAATCTAAAATATGACATGTGATGTATTCTTCCAACTTACGAGGTGGATGTATATGTTGGTCACTTATGTGGTGACTAGTTTATATATTCTAACTATACTTTCTACTTGCCTCTACAATTAACATGCTATGTGATTCAATAGCACTAGAGTAGTGTAATTGCATTGGTTTCTTTGGAAGATGTGTTATTTCCTACCGAGCAGATGTGATATTTCCTACTCTTTTAGGATGGAAAGGAACCTCATACCCAGGGCAAGATGTGTGATTCTTGGCCCATGTTTTATATATTTGGGAGATTGGAAGTATTCCTTTCTCTATCAGGTTTCAAGTTTATGAGACTTGGCCACCTTTGTGTTTATTGTTCTAGGGCTATGTTTATCTCACATGCATGCAGGTTGATGATATAGGGTGTGTGCCATAATTCTTTACATGTGCTTGTGTGGCACAATCTTTATGTTTTATTAATGGCAAGTATTCTTTTGTTATCATATGATTTCAATTCCTTTTCTCTTGATACCCATTTGGGTGGTCCTTATCCTTTCTATGGAAAGGTTGTAGAGCGTTCTTGGCTCATGTTGTGGATACCGAGGCTAGAGGTCTGAGTCTTCAGGATGTGACAGTTATCAAAGAGTTTGAGGATGTGTTTCCCAAAGAGTTTCCCGACGTTCACCCACCTCGAGAGATTGACTTTGAGATCAATCTAGTGATAGGGACACAGCCAGTTGCTCAGACACTGTACAGGATGGCTCCAGCTGAGATGGTAGAGCTAAAGAAGCAATTACAGGAGTTGTTGGATAAAGGTTTCATTAGACTGAGCACATCTTCGTGGGGTTCTCCAGTTCTATTCATAAAGAAGAAGGATGGATCGATGCGTCTGTGCATAGATTATTGGCAGTTGACAAAGTTACGATTAAAAAAAGTATCCTTTATCGAGGATAGATGATCTATTTGATCAATTGTGTGGTGCTACAGTGTTCTTGAAGATCAATCTATGGTCTGGATATCATTTGTTGAGGATTAAGGGTGAGGACATACCAAAGTCAGCTTTCAAGATGAGGTATGGTCACTTTGAGTTTGTGGTTATGCCGTTTGGGCTAACCAATGCACCTGCTGCTTTCATGGATCTAATGAACAGGGTGTTCCATCTGTTTCTAGATCAGTTTGTTGTGGTCTTCGTAGATGACATATTGATCTATAGTTGGGATAGTCAACAGCATGAACAACACCTTCGACAAGCGTTGACTCTCTATCGCCAGCATCAGTTGTATGCCAAGTTTAGTAAGTGTGAATTCTGATTGGAGGAAGTGACTTTCTTGGGTCATGTGATATCGGCAGAAGGAGTCAGAGTGGATCCCAAGAAGGTGGAGTCAGTTTCTGCGAGTGGATCCCAAGAGTGGATCCCAAGAGTGGATCCCAAGAAGGTGGACTCTCTATCGCCAGCATCAGTTGTCAGCGAGCTTTTCATAACTTGAAGGAGAAGCTGACTAGTTCTCCAGTGTTGGTGTTTCCAGAGCCTGGGAAAGGCTATGTTGTTTTCTGTGATGCTTCCAAGAAAGGCTTAGATTGGTGTTGATGTAGGAAGAGCATGTGGTTTCTTTTGCCTCATGACAGCTTAAGAAGCATGAGGAGAGTTATTCGACACATGATTTGGAGCTAGCAGCGATGGTCCATGTGTTAAAGATTTGGAGATGCTATCTTTATGGGGAAGTGTGTCGGATCTTTACGGATAATAAGAACCTAAAGTATATCTTCTTGCAAAGTGAGTTGAACATGCGACAGCGTCACTCGATGGATCTAATCAGTGATTATGATTGCACCATCAAGTATCATCCTGGTAAGGTGAATGTGGTAGTTGATGCGCTTAGTAGGAAGTCTTCTTCTCTTCCTACAAAGAAGGCACGGTTGAGTTCTTTGATATGCCATAGGCGGGATATGTTCATCTCTTTGCGGCAGATGAATGTACATTTAGAAGTGTCCTTGTTGGCAGGACTGTTGGCACAGATGCAAGTGAAGCCTACGTTGAGGCAGGAGATCAAAGAAGCACAGTAGGAAGATGCTACAATTCAGTTGATCAGGATAGAATTTGGTAGCGAGAAGTGTGATGGCTTCCATGAGTCCGAGGATGGACTAGTTTGTTATCATAATAGGATGATGGTTCCCGATGTTGATGATTTGAGGAAGTTAGTGCTCAAGGAAGTGCACACATCGATGTATTCTATGCATCCAGGTGTCACCAAGATGTATCATAATCTGAAGGACATGTATTGGTGGCCTGGCTTGAAGAGAGATGTGGCTGAGTTTGTGGCTAAGTGTGCGATATGCCAGCAGGTTAAGGCTGAGCATCAGAAGTCGACAGGTACGTTTCAACCCTTGTCGATACCGCAGTGGAAATGGGATCATGTAACCATGGATTTCGTAGTTGGTCTTCTGAGGATAGCTAGAAATCATGATTCCATTTGGGTGATAGTGGGTAGATTGACAAAGTCTGCCCATTTCATACCTGTGAAAATGACATATACAACAAAGAAGCTTGCTTGGGTGTATGTGGATGAGATAGTACATTTGCACGGTGTGCCCACAATGATGGTCTCTGAACGAGGTCCTCAGTTCAAGAGTCATTTTTTGGAATAGCTGCACAGAGCATTGGGAATGTAGTTGAGGTTCAGTACTGCTTTCCACCCGCAGACAGATGGACAGTCTGAAAGGACTATTCAGACTTTGGAGGATCTTCTCCGAGCTTGTGTTTTGCAGTTCCTAGGTAGTTGGGACATGCATATCTCAGTTTGATAGAGTTCGCCTACAAAAACAGTTACCAGTGGAGTATCGACATGGCACCTTATGAGGCTTTATATGGCAGGAAGTGCAGATCTCCTTTATGTTGGTATAAGTCTGGCGAGTATCATCTTTTGGGTCCTGAGTTAGTGCAACAAACAACTAGAAAAGATCAAGGTGATACAGTAAAAGTTGAAAGCGGCACATGACAGACAAAAGTCGTATGCAAATCATCGTCGACCACCTCTAGAGTTCCAGGTGGGAGACAAAGTGTATCTCAAGGTCTCTCAATGAAAAGGTGTGTTGAGGTTTGGCCGGAATGGCAAGTTGGCTCCCAGGTATATGGGGCCATATCTGGTGATATCACGTGTTGGAAAAGTTGCTTACATGTTAGAGCTACCTCCAGAGTTGCACAGGTTGCATCCAGTGTTCCATGTTAGTATGCTGAAGAAAAGTCATCCAGGCACAGAGACAGTGATACAGTCGGTTGAGGTTGAGCTTGTTGAAGATGTGACCTACGAGGAAGGTCCAGTGTTGATCCTTGACAGAAGAGTGAAGAAGCTGAAGAGGAAGTACCTGGTTCTTGTGAAGGTTCTTTGGCATCATCGTGGCATTGAGGAAGCCATGTGGGAGCTTGAGGAAGAGATGAGGAAGAAGTATCCCTCGCTTTTCTCTTCAGATTTCGGGGGCAAAATCCTTTTGTTGGGATTTATGGCTTGTAACGACCCTGACCTTCATTTTGGGCTTACCATGTTTGCTTTGCATAAACCTTGTGTTTAGATGTTTGCTAATCACCTGAGTTGTGGTTAGGGCATGTTTGTGCTTTGTTGATAGGTTGAGGTGCAACTTGCAAATTACCCAAGTTTTAGGGTTGGTGTGCAAGTTTGTCACCTTGAGAGATGTCTCTCTCTCACCTTGCATCCTCTAGAGTTGAGAGGATGGGTTGGGCACCTTGCTTGAGTTTCTTTGGGCCTTGTTTGAGCTTGCTGAAGCTTAGTCATGTTGTTGGGTTTTCTTGGGCCTTGTTTGAGCTTGGTGTTGCCTCCTTGCTAGGTTTATCGGGCAAGGGTGCATCGGGCAAGTGGTGTATCGGCCTGGAGGAGTTCTTGGGTTAGGGTGATATCACCCAAAGAGGTGATATCGGCCTAGGTGTGTGGTCCTTGAGACCTAGCTTCATTTGTGTCACCCTTGGTGACACTTGTTACTCTTTTCCAACAAGGTGGCATAGCTTGGACAAGTGGTGGTTTGGGACAGCACATGTGGAGAAGCCATCTAGTGGACGCCCACTTGACCCCCTTGTATATATACCCCCCTCATTTTCTAGTTTGTAACCCCTTTAGTCTCCTTAGTTGCTTCCCTTCTTCCTTTGGAGGCTGATACCCCCCCCTTGGTGGAGCTTGATGGCTGATATCCTTTGGTGTATCTTGGAGGGCAATGTCCTTGGCATCCATAGCTCTAGTCTTCTTCTTCCTCTAGTGGTGGCCGAAACCCTAGAGTGTCCTTGCTCCTTCTTCTCTTGTGGTGAGTATCTTTTTCTCTCTTTCCTTAGCACCTTCTCCTTCTTGGTTGTCTTTCGGCCATGGTGGTTATGAGCTTCTATTCTCTCCTTATGGTGGCCGAAGGTGGTGCCTTGGTGCTTGGAGCATGGAGCTTGGAGCTTGGAGCTTTTGAGCTTGATGAGTGTGCTTGAGGCAGGTTACATAACTCCTAACCCTAACTATACTACTTCCTTACCATGTTGCTTTGTTATATGCTATCTTGATCAGCCATGTTATATTGCTAGATATGTTTCTTGTTTTAATGGTCATTTTGTTGCCCATGATGAACCATGGACCTTGTTGGTCGAACCTTGGATTAGGGTTCCTTGGGAAAAAAACCCTCTCTCTTAGTTGTTGAGAGGTGAGCCTAGGGTCTCCTAATTCAATGGTGTGTAGTGGCGTGTTCTTGGGGCAAAACCCCTTTCTCTCTTTGGTCTTGAGAGGTGAGCTTCAGCTCTAGTTGTGTGGGAAAAACCCCTCTATCCCTTAGTTGTTGAGAGGTGAGTCTACACTCTAGTTGCTTGAGCAACACCCCTCTCTCTCACCATGGATTTGAGAGGTGAGCCTTTGGTTAGATTTTGACCTAGTTGAGAGTTTGGTTGGCCGTTTGGTTGTTATCCTAACCATATTGCTCGATATGTGTTGAGGTTGTGCAAGACCCCTCTCACTTGGTTGTTGAGAGGTGAGCCAATCCTCTTGATCTTTTAGGGCATTTTGGTGGTTGTCTTGAGGTTGAAGATGACCAACCTAATATGTTGTGTAAACTGATATCCCTTGTTGCACAATATTGTGATGTGAGCTTGGTGCCCGTTATCCCCCTAGTTAAGGCTTGGATGATATGATAGGTGGTTACCCTAGTTGACCCCTTGACTGATATGTGGGTTTGGCTGAGTTGAGCTCTTGGCAGATATAAGGCTCTGCCTGGGATGAGGCTCTGCCCGGGATGCAGTGTTAGCCGTTATGGCTAAGAGCGATATCGATCTGTTGAGTTGTTGCATGTTATGGTGTTATGCATGGACGATATCGTCCAGGTTGGCAATGTTGCATGATATGTTGCTAAACTGTTATGGGGTGTTACGCACCTAGAAACCCCTAGACGATATCGACCTGTTAAGTGTTAGCCCATTATGGTGTTGTGTGACCGGCGTGGCTTTAGGTGATATCGGTCTATGTTTTATCTTGACTCATGTCTAGTAGGATGTTAACCTGTTATGATTGATAACTTGGGAAGGGTGTTGGTTGTTAACCATTATGATGTTCTTAGGCGTTGCCCGATATCGATGTTATAAGAGTGTTGGGCATTATCGGCCTAGTGTTAGCTAGTTAGGTGTTAGCCCGTTATCGGTTTGTGCACAGTTGGACGTTAGATCAAGATAGGTGTCAACCCGAGATACATGTTGACCGATATCCATGTCAGCCTTTTATGCAGTGTTAACCAAGGCAGTGATGAACATTACACTTTTGGTGATGGTTGTCCCTTACTCGATATATCTATAGTGAGGGTTGTACTTTGTGTTTGGTTGATAACCCTAATGCTTGATTGAAAAGTTATATATGATAATGTCATGCATAGATATGCTCATCCAATAGCATAATTATATCTCTCCTGATATATGCAATAAGTTTAAGATGTTCCTTGTATAAGTACAGTTGTACCTCTATGCTTATGATAACCATGCAGGTACCATTTGTATGATGAGGCCATAGTGATGGCATGACAATGATATGGTGTGGAACATCAAGAGTTATGATGAACCCAGTGATATATGATGGGTGCTACCCATGGAATGGAAATGTGTGCCTTGATGATGGGATTGAGTCCCTGTGATGTTGATCCTTGAGATGGATCTTGATGATTGGCAAGAGGCTAAGTGGTAACATGTAATGTCGGATCCTTATGATGGATCAGGATGATATTGATGCCTTTGAGAATAAGAGTGACAATGTAACACATGATAATGAGATCGATGTTGTTTACTTCTGTTTACATGTTACATAACTTGGTTGAATCTTGAAATCCACTTAAAATATGTTGTTTAATTATGGATGAATCTTTCATGTAGTTTGCCCTGGCCATAGATCCATCATCGTCAGGAGCTGGTGATGGTTAAATGGGTTCTCCTACGGGTTAACCCAGAGCACATATTGTTGAATATGTGGGGTTTCTCCTAGCCTAAAATAGGAGGATTAGAGTGCAACTGCAGTTGTAGACTCAAGATGTGTATAAGAGCATGGTGAACATGCCCATGGTTCAGTGTGACAGAGCATGGTGAACAGGCCCATGGCTCAGTGTGATGGAGCATGAATGCGTTCATGGCTCAGGAGCACAGTGAATAGGCATGTGGCTCAAGGTATGCTAACACCGAGACCTGTACCGAGGCGGGCTAGATGAAAGGGTAGCCTGCGGGAGCTGACCCTGTGACTAAGGTCACTTAAGCAAGAGACTACGGTCCTTCTTTAGATATCATGCACTGACCACAAAGAGGATGAGTTCGTGGAGTCTGGCTCTTCCATTAACCTTGTATGGCACCGGCTTTGGGTTTTGCAACTGAAGTTTGGATTTGAGCGGTACAGCTCACTTCCCCAGGGCATAATAAATCGTAATCCAGTCATATAGCATATTTTCTTAGGACAAACATGGAACATTGGTTGAGGCCTTGTTTGTATAGTTGGCCTAGTTATATCTTGCATCTAATTACATGTTCCTCAGATGTTATGATAAGATCCTATAAGACTTGTCTTGTCAATCATGTTCCATATATTATCTATTTATATGCCTCTTAAATCATCTGGTAAGATGTTATAGAGATAGTTCTGCTCAGTATGTTGCATATATGATCTGCTTATATCAGTTACCTACTTTATATGTTCTATCTCTCCTGAGTTTTTATAGTTTGGCAGGGAGTTATGTTTCTCATTGGGACTGTGTGTCTCACCCCATTGGTTTAAAACCTTTTTAGGTGGATGTGCTAGACGTGGTGGTGATCGTGGTGTTGCAGCTGAGCAGCAAGAAGAATAGTAGAAGGTAAGAGATGGATATGTTGCTTTTGTGGTTGTTTTGTAGTAGAGTCCTAGAGTCATCATCCATGTACTATCAGGTCCTTGGAGGTGTTTTGATGAGGTTTCACGATGTATAGTTGTTATGGCTTTCTTATCCTGTTGTTGACCTGGCTAGGTCTGTTATGTACATAAATAGGTGGTGAACTCTTGTGCTTATGGGACAGCTAGATCCTATGAATTGTGGACATGTATCAAGTTTATGTATATTTATATAACATGTTTCTTTGTAGGATGTGGATATGGTTGTAATAGTTCCTTTATTATCTGCTTTCCGCAATTTGTTTTAATTAACTATGTTTTTGATAATATGTGGTTTATGGTGGTTCCACGCGTTTTCGCGTGGCATTCTATTGTCTATGTGATAGTGGGATGTCACAAGTTAGTTGGTATCAGAGCTCTAGGTTTGCTGAGTCTATAGGGATCTAGGACTAGGTTTGTGTCTATTCTTGTGATTTCTCCATATTTTCTTATAATGACTTCTGCCCCAGCAGAAGATAAAGCTAAGAGATGTCTAGAAATCATGAAGAACATGATGCCGAGAGCAGTGTCGCTGCATCAGTTGATGGAGTGAGTGTGCAGACACATGAAGATCGAGTACCTTAGGTCCCCCAGATCGACCCAGCCATTCCTGAGAATCCTACCTACTAGCACCTCATGGGATAGGTAATGGCAATGATGAATCTCATGGTGGAGAGATTACTTATGCCTCCGCCAAGAGCATCGATTCCCCGTGAGGAATCGTCAGGTATTGGGAAGACCTTTGAGCGGCTTTGCCGAGTCAGAGCTTCAGATTATGCTGGAACGGTTGATCCAACAGATGCAGATTTGTGGTTGATGGGTCTTGAGAAGGCCTTCTGGATCCTTGACATCCCCGAAGCAGACAAAGTCAAGCATGTTGTCTACCTTCTTAAAGGTAGTGATGGCCACGGGTGGGTCATCGAGGAGGAGAAGTGACCCAGTGAGGTGATCTGTTGGGACGTCTTCCAGCGGGAGTTCGTGAGTCGATACTTCTCGAAGACATATCTGGACGAGAAGATCAGTCAGTTTGAGCGTTTGCGCCAAGGATCTCTAAACATCACTGAGTATGAAGCCAAGTTTATGGAGCTATTGAGGTTTTGTCCTCACATGGCGGCAACGGATGATGAGAGGATCAGATGGTTTGAGAAAGGTTTGAGTGTCGAGCTGTCAACACCTACTGCTGCTTTAGAGAACCGGGAGCGGTTTGCCACATTTGTGGAGTCTGTCTGAAGGATTGAATGATCAATCAAGGAGAAGAGAGATGCCATGTCTAAGAAAAGGCATGCCCAGTTTCAAAAATAGAGGTTTGACAGCCATAAGAAGCCGAGGTTTTCTGCACCTTTTGTGATGCAAGGTTCTAGTACACCATCTCAATGGTCACCAAGTAAAGGAAGAGGGTGTGGGCATTCACCATCCAGAGCCTATAGTACAACCTCAGTAGCAGTGAAAGATCCATCTAGGCCACAGTTAGAGGATAGGTCATGCTATCTTTGTGGGCAGACATGGCATATGAAGTCGAATTGCCCAAGGAGAGATGTCGAAGTGATGCAAAAATCGAGACAGAATCAACAAGGTTCAGATAGACAGCAGTTTAGTGGTGCCATAGGGTGAGGACGCGGCCAAGCATCACAACTTGGATCGTCTTCTCAATGAAGCAATGGGTGTGGATGACATCAAGCAACGACTCAATTCTATGCTATGAGAAGCCTGAGGCGATAGTCAACCCGTGAGTGGTGGCAGGTCAGATGGATTTATTTCATTCTAATTTGTCTTCTTCTTGCTTTGTATCTATTTTGGTTGACCCGAGTGCTACGCACTCTTTTATCAATCGTAGTATGCTTGATAGTTGTCTTATACCTATTAGTTGTAAGAAATATAGCTTGTTGTTAGAAACCCCTCTTGATGGTTCCTCGATGCTTCGAGAGGTGTGTCCATCTTGTGTTCTATCCTTTTTGGGACACAATGTACAAGTGGATCTCATACCACTTAATATGCATGGATTCAATGTAATCCTTAGAATGGATACCTTAGAGAGGTATAAGGTTGTGCTAGATTGTGGTTCCAAGCAAGTGGTGTTCGCTTATGATGGTGAGAAGTGGATCTTCCAGGGAGATAGGAAGATTCTTTCGATGTGTTTGGTATCATCTATGGTGGTAGAGAAATTGTTGCAGCAAGGTTGTAGAGCATTCTTGGCTCATGTTGTGGATACCGAGGCTAGAGGTCTGAGTCTTCAGGATGTGATAGTTATCAAAGAGTTTGAGGATGTGTTTCCCAAAGAGTTTCCCAGTGTTCCCCCACCTCAAGAGATTGACTTTGAGATCAATCTAGTGCCAGGGACACAGCAAGTTGCTCAGACACCGTACAGGATGGCTCCAGCTGAGATGGCAGAGCTAAAGAAGCAATTACAGGAGTTGCTGGATAAAGCTTCCATCAGACTGAGCACATCATCGTGGGGTTCTCCAGTTCTGTTCGTAAAGAAGAAGGATGGATCGATGCGTCTGTGCATAGATTACTGGCAGTTGACAAAGTTATGATAAAAAACAAGTATCCTTTACTGAGGATAGATGATCTATTTGATCAATTGTGTGGTGCTACAGTGTTCTTGAAGATCAATCTACGGTCTGGATATCATTTGTTGAGGATTAAGGGTGAGGACATACCAAAGTCAGCTTTCAGGATGAGGTATGGTCACTTTGAGTTTGTGGTTATGTCGTTTGGGCTAACCAATGCACCTACTGCTTTCATGGATCTAATGAACAGGGTGTTCTATCTATTTCTAGATCAGCTTGTTGTGGTCTTCATAGCTGACATCTCGATCTATAGTCGGGACAATCAACAGCATGAACAGCACCTTCGACAAGCGTTGACTCTCCTTCGACAGCATCAGTTGTATGCCAAGTTTAGTAAGTGCGAGTTCTGGTTGGAGGAAGTGACTTTCTTTGGTCATGTGATATTGGTAGAAGGAGTCAGAGTGGATCCCAAGAAGGTGGAGTCAGTTGCCGAGTGGGAGCAACCAAAGACGCCGACTGAAGTTCGTAGTTTTCTAGGTTTAGCAGGATACTACCGGAGGTTTATAAAGAACTTCAGTGTGATCGTGTTACCGTTGACGAAGCTGACCAGGAAGGATGTATCTTTTATTTAGGATGATCATTGTCAGCGATCTTTTCAGAACTTGAAGGAGAAGCTTACTAGTGCTCCATTTTTGGTGGCTATGTTGTTTTCTACAATGCTTCCAAGAAAGACTTAGGTTGTGTGCTGATGTAGGAAGATCATGTGGTTTCTTTTGCTTCACAACAGCTTAAGAAGCATGAGGAGAGTTATCTGACACATGATTTGGAGCTGGAAGTGGTGGTCCATGCGTTAAAGATTTGGAGACACTATCTTTATGAGGAAGTGTGTCATATCTTTATGGATCATAAGAACTTGAAGTATATCTTCTTGCAAAGTGAGCTAAACATGTTATGCATCCAGGTGTCACCAAGATGTATCATAATCTGAAGGACATGTATTGGTGGCCTGGATTGAAGAGAGATGTGGCCGAGTTTGTGGCTAAGTGTGCGATATGCCAGTAGGTTCAGGTTGAGCATCAAAAGCCGGCAGGTACATTGCAACCCATGTCGATACCGCAGTGGAAATGGGATCATGTAACCATGGATTTCGTAGTTGGTCTTCTAAGGATAGCTAGAAATCATAATTCCATTTGGGTGATAGTGGACAGATTGACGAAGTCTACACATTTCATACCTGTGAAAATGACATATACAGCAGAGAAGCTTGCTCATGTGTATGTATGTGGATGAGATATTATGTTTGCTCGGGGTGCCCGTAATGATAGTCTTTTACTGAGGTCCTCAGTTTATGAATCGTTTTTGGGAACATTTGCACAGAGCGTTGGGAACGCAGTTGAGGTTCAGTACTGCTTTCTACCCGCAGACAGATGGACAGTCTGAAAGGACTATTCAGACTTTGGAGGATCTTCTCCGAGCTTGTGTTTTGCAGTTCCTAGGCAGTTAGGACATGCATCTCAGTTTGATAGAGTTCACCTACAACAACAGTTACCAACGGAGTATCGACATGGCACCTTATGAGGCTTTATATGGCAGGAAGTGCAGATCTCCTTTATGTTGGTATGAGTCTGGCGAGTATCAGCTTTTGGGTCATGAGTTAGTGCAACAAATGACAGAAAAGATCAAGGTGGTACAGCAACAGTTGAAAGTGGCACAGGATAGACAGAAGTCGTATGCAGATAATCGTCGACGACCTCTAGAGTTCCAAGTGAGAGACAAGGTGTATCTCAAGGTCTCTTCATGGAAAGTTGTGTTGAGGTTTGGTCGGAAAGGAAAGTTGGCTCCCAGGTATATGGGGCCATATCCAGTGATAGCATGTGTTGGCAAAGTGTCTTACAGGTTAGAGCTACCGCCAGAGTTGCACAGGTTGCATCCAATGTTCCGTGTCAATATGCTAAATAAAAGTCATCCAGGCACAAAGATAGTGATACAGCCGGTTGAGGTTGAGCTTGATGAAGATGTGACCTACGAGAAAGGTCCAGTGTTGATCCTAGACATAAGAGTGAATAAGTTGAAGAGGAAGGACCTGGTTCTTGTGAAGGTTCTATGGCATCATTGTGGCATTGAGGAAGTCACATGGGAGCTTGAGGAAGAGATGAGGAGGAAGTATCCCTCTCTTTTCTCTTCGGATTTTGGGGGCAAAATCCTTTTGTAGGGGTTTATGGCTTGTAAGAACGCTGACTTCGTTTTGGGCTTACCCTGTTTGCTTTGCCTAAACCTTGTGTTTAGATGTTTGCTAATCACCTGAGTTGTGGTTAGGGCTTGTTTGTGCTTTGTTGAGAGGTTGAGGTGTAACTTGCAAATTACCCAAGTTTTAGGGTTGGTGTGCAAGTTTGTCACCTTGAGAGATGTCTTTCTCTTACCTTGCATCCTCTAGAGTTGAGAGGATGGGTTGGGTGCCTTGCTTGAGTTTCTTTGGGCCTCATTTGAGCTTGTTGAATCTTAGGCTTGTTGTTGGGCTTTCTTGGGCCTTGTTTGAGCTTGGTGTCGCCTCCTTGCTAGGTGTGTCGGGCAAGGGTGTATCGGGCAAGTGGTGTATCAGCCTGGAGGAGTTCTTGGGTTAGGGTGATATCGCCCAAAGAGGTGATATCAGCCTAGGTGGTCCTTGTGACCTAGCCTCGTTTGTGTCACCCTTGGTGACACATGTTGCTCTTTTCTAACAAGGTGGCATAGCTTGGACAAGTGGTGGTTTGGGCGAGCATATGTGGAGTAGCCCTCTAGTGGATGCCCACTTGACCCCCTTGTATATATACCCCCTCCTTTGCTAGTTTGTAACCCCTTTAGTCTCCTTAGTTGCTTCCCTTCTTCCTTTGGCGGTTGATACCCCCCCCTGGTGGAGCTTGGTGGTTGATATCCTTTGGTGGAGCTTGGAGGGTGACATCCTTGGCAGCCATAGCTCTAGTCTTCTTCTTCCTCTAGTGGTGGCCAAAACCCTAGAGTGTCCTTGGTCCTTCTTCTCTTGTGGTGAGTATCTTTTTCTCTCTTTCCTTGGCACCTTCTCCTTCTTGGTTGTCTTTCAGCCATGGTGGTTATGAGCTTCTCTTCTCTCCTTATGGTGGCCAAAGGTGGTGCCTTGGTGCTTGGAGTGTGGAGCTTGGATCTTGGAGCTTTTGAGCTTGAGGAGTGTGCTTGAGGTAGGTTACATAACTCCTAACCCTAACTATACTACTTCCTTACCATGTTTATTTGTTATATGCTATCTTGATCGGCCATGTTATCTTGATAGAAATTTTTCTTGTTTTAATGGTCATGTTATTGCCCTAGATGAACCATGGACCTTGTTGGCCGAACCTTGGATTAGGGTTCCTTGGGTAAAACCCCTTTCTCTTAGTTATTGAGAGGTGAGCCTGGGGTCTCCTAATTCAATGGTGTGTTGTGGCGTGTTCTTGGGGCCAAACCCCTTTCTCTCTTTGGTCTTGAGAGGTGATCTTAAGCTCTAGTTGTGTGGGAAACGCCCCTCTCTCCCTTAGTTGTTGAGAGGTGAGTCTACACTCTAGTTTCTTGAGCAACACCCCTCTCTCTCACCATAAATTTGAGAGGTGAGCCTTTGGTTGGATGTTGACCTAGTTGAGAGTTTGGTTGGCCATTTGGTTGTTATCCTAACCATGTTTCCCGATATGTGTTGAGGTTGTGCAAGACCCCTCTCACTTGGTTGTTGAGAGGTGAGCCATTCCTCTTAATCTTTTAGGGCATTTTGGTGGTTGTCTTGAGGTTGAAGATGACCAACCCGATATGTGGTGTAACTCGATATCCCTTGCTGCCCGATATCGTGATGTGAGCTTGGTGCCCGTTATCCCCCTAGTTAAGGCTTGGATGATTTGATAGGTGGTTACCCTAGTTGACCCCTTGACTGATATGTGGGTTTGGCTGAGTTGAGCTCTTGGCAGATATAAGGCTCTGCCTGGGATGAGGCTCTGCCCGGGATGCAGTGTTAGCCGTTATGGCTAAGAGCGATATCGATCTGTTGAGTTGTTGCATGTTATGGTGTTATGCATGGACGATATCGTCCAGGTTGGCTATGTTGCATGATATGTTGCTAAACTGTTATGGGGTGTTACGCACCTAGAAACCCCTAGACGATATCGACCTGTTAAGTGTTAGCCCATTATGGTGTTGTGTGACCGGCGTGGCTTTAGGTGATATCGGTCTATGTTTTATCTTGACTCATGTCTAGTAGGACGTTAACCCATTATGAGTGATAACCCGGGAAGGGTGTTAGCTTTTAACCGTTATGATGTTCTTGGGCATTGCCCGATATCGATGTTATAAGAGTTTTGGGCGTTATTGGCCTAGTGTTAGCTAGTTAGGTGTTAGCATGTTATTGATTTGTGCATAGTTGGACGTTAGCCCAAGATAGGTGTCAACCCAAGATACATGTTGACTGATATCCATGTCAGCCCTTTATGCAGTGTTAACTAAGGCAGTGATGAATGTTACACTTTTGGTGAGGGTTGTCCCTTACCCGATATATCTATTGTGAGGGTTGTAATTTGTGTTCGGTTGGTAACCCTAATGCTTGATTGAAAAGTTATATATGATAATGTCATGCATAGATATGCTCATCCAATAGCATAATTATATCTCTCTTGATATATGCAATAAGTTTAATATGTTCCTTGTATGAGTATAGTTGTACCTCTATGCTTATGCTAACCATGCAGGTACCATTTGTATGATGAGTCCATGGTGATGGCATGGCATTGATATGATGTGGAACATCAAGAGTTATGATGAACCCAGTGATATATGATGGGTGCTACCCATGGAATGGCAATGTGTTCCTTGATGATGGGATTGAGTCCATGTGATGTTGATCCTTGAGATGGATCTTGATGATTGGCAAGTGGCCAAGTGGTAACATGTAATGTTGGATCCTTGTGATGAATCATGATGATGTTGATGGCTTTGAGAATAAGAGTGAAAGTGTAACACATGATAATGAGATCTATGTTATTTACTTCTGTTTACATGTTACATAACTTGGTTGAATCTTGCAATCCACTTAAAATATGTTAATTAATTATAGATGAATCTTTCATGTAGTTTGCCCTGGCCATAGATCCATCATCGTCCAGAGCAAGTGATGGTGAAATGAGTTCTCCTGCGGGTTAACCCGAAGTGCATATTGTTGAATATGTGGGGTTTCTCCTAGCCGAAAATAGGAGGATTAGAGTGCAACTGTAATTGTAGACTCAGGATGTGTATAAGAGCATGGTGAACAGGCCCAAGGCTCAGTGTGATAGAGCATGGTGAACAGGCCCATGGCTCAGTGTGATGGAGCATGAATGTGTTCATGGCTCAGGAACACAGTGAATAGGCACGTGGCTCAAGGTATGCTAGTGTTGAGACCTATACTGAGGTGGGCTAGACGAAAGGGTAGCATGCTGGAGCTGACCCTGTGACTGAGGTCACTTAAGCAAGAGACTGCGGTCCTACTTTGGATATCGTGCACTGACCACGAAGAGGATGAGGTCGTGGAGTCCAGCTCTTCCATTGACCTTGTATGGCATTGGCTTTGGGTTTCGCAACCGAAGGTTGGATTTGAGTGGTACAGCTCACTTCCTCATGGCATAATAAATCGTAATCCAGTCGCATAGCATATTTGCTTAGGAAAAACACGGAACATTGGTTGAGGCCTTGTTTGTATAGTTGTCCTAGTTATATCTTACAGCTAATTACATGTTCCTTATATGTTATGATAAGATCCTATAAGACTTGTCTTGTCAATCATGTTCCATATATTATCTATTTATATGCCTCTTAGATATCCTGGTAAGATGTTATAGAGATATTTCTGCTCAGTATGTTGCATATATGATCTGCTTATATCAGTTACCTACTTTATCTGTTCTAGCCCTCCTGAGGTTTTATAGTTCAGCGGGGAGTTATGTTTCTCACTGGGACTGTGTGTCTCACCCCGTTGGTTTAAAACCTTTTTAGCTGGACGTGCTAGACGTGGTGGTGATCATGGTGTTGCAGCTGAGCAACAAGAAGAATAGTAGAAGGCAAGAGATGGATATGCTGCTTTTGTGGTTGTTTTGTAGTGGAGTCCTAGAGTCATCATCCTTATACTCTCAGGTCCTTGGAGGTGTTTTGACGAGGTTTCACGATGTATAGTTGTTATGGCTTTCTTATCCTGTTGTTTACCTAGCTAGGTCTATTATGTACATCAATAGGTGGTGAACTCTTGTGCTTATGGGACAGCTAGATCCTATGAGTTGTGGACATGTATCAAGTTTATGTATATTTATATAACATGTTTCTTTGTAGGATGTGGATCTGGTTGTAATAGTTCCTTTATTATCCACTTTCTGCAATCAGTTTTAATTAATCGTGTTTTTGATAATATGTGGTTTATGGTGGTTCCGTGCATTTTTGTGTGGCATTTGTTGTCTATGTGATAGTGGGATGTCACAATGACAGTACACAAGTTGTAGGTAAAATTGGGAAGCCATTCGACTCAAGGTTGAAGGTTTAGAAACCTAGTCCTTAGAAGCTCAAGGTATTCTGAAGAAGTTTTCCAAAAAAGGATGGCTTTTTGTCTCATGCATGACCAAAGATAAAAATTTAAGATCATTCAAAGGATTTGAATAGCCTTTTGGCAATCTTATGGGAGGATATCAAAGTATTTTTGTTTGAGTTGTGCCTCATTAGAAGAGATCACAACTGGACAACCTTTTGGAATGGATCATGTTGGATTGTTATTCAACTTTTAAATGATTATTCTTATTTTTTTGAGGCCCGAAAACACTTTTTGGCTTTGTTGATTTTTGAAAGATCATTTTTGGTTGAGTTTTAAGAAATGTGTTCCAACTTTGTTGACTTTTGAAAGACGGTCAACTTTGTTGAGTTTTGAAAACTTTGTTCAACTTTGTTCAACTTTGTTCATTTTTTAAAGACGGTTCAAATTCATTAAGTTCTGAATGTTGAGTTCTAAAAACTTTGTTAATTGGAGGAAAGATATTTTTTGAAGATCATTCATTTTCAAAAAAAAACTTGTGCTTTTTTAAAAGATTTTTTTACCTTAAAGATTGTTCTTTTTCTTAAAGATTGTTCTTTTTTATGAAAATATTGTTCTTTTTTGAAAAAAATGGTTTTTTTAAGATTGTTTCTTAAGATTTTTTTTCTTTTCTAAAAAGATGGTTCTTTTTTGCAAAAAGACAATTCATTTTTCAAAAGATGGTTTTTTAAAAAAATGGTTGTTTAAATATATAACTTTTTCAAAAAGATTTTTGAACTTTATTTTGAAAAGATTATTCTTTAAAAACATTTTTTTATTTTTAAAAACATTTTTTTATTTTTTTTTATAGATCATTCAACCAAGATTATTAAATGAATACTGTTTGGCGAGAGAGAAGATTTGAGCCTCCTGGAGATCTCACACAATACTCAACATGTTTGGGCTGTAGTAGGTGACTTCAACACAATGTTGGGCCCGACAGAGAAGAAAGGCAGCAGGTATTTTTACAAGAGCTTCCCAACTGTTCAAAGAAACTTTACTTGAAACTGGTCTAGCTGATATCAAATCCAAAGGCCATTTTTTCACCTTCAAACGGCTTCAAGTTCGAGAGAGGCTGGATAGAGTGGTTGCTAACAATGCCTGGCTGAGTGTAGATGGTGGATACGCAGTCACAGTCCTCCCTAGACTCTACTCGGATCACAACCCTATCCTCATTAGCAAGAATAATACCCGCAAGAAAGCCAGACATCTCTTCCATTCCAAGGCTAGTTGGTGTCTGACTCTGGAATTCAAAATTGAGCTCCTTTATCAATGGAACACCGAGCTTCCGTTCCATGAAGCTCTGCAGCCCTTTCAATCGGCAGCTATCGCTTGGGAATCCCGACGACGCATTATGAAGAACAAGGAGAAGCATGCCACCCTGCGTCAACTCGACAAGTGTCGGGTAGATTCTAACTCATGTCCATTTGTTTCTAATGACATAAAAGCTATTATGTTGCAAGAAAAGTACCACCAAATCCTATTACGTGAGGAGATGGACTGGCACCAGAAAGCTCACATCTAATGGCTAAAGGAGGGAGACGGTAATACTCGTTATTACCAAACTTACGTCAAAGCTCGAAGACAAGGGAAAAATATCACCCAGCTTCACATTGATTTAGGCGACTAGATTACGGAGCTGGACGCAGTCAAGGCAGCCCTTCTCCACTACTTCCAAATGATAACATCTCCGAGCCCTCTGGAGACGATGACAACTTCCGCCATCGCCAACTACATCGGGGAGTTCCCTGGTATAAGTGCACAGACTAGCAACTATCTAGCTCGCATGTCGGGCCATGACGAAATCAAAGGAGTAGTTGATTCCATGGAGCCTAATAAAGCTTGTGGACCAGACGGTGTTCATGTGGAGTTCATCCAAACAAACTGGTCCACTGTTGGGAGATCAGTTGTAAGCACGGTCCAGAAGGCGTTCAATATTGGAAAGGTAGAACCTTCTATGTCAGATGCTATCATCCAGTCTCCTTAAACAATACCTACTTTAAGCTGATCTCCAAGGTGATCATAGAGCATCTGAAGCCTCTGGTTCCCACCTGGGTTACAGAGAACCAATCTAGTTTCATCCCTGGGTGACACATAACTAATAATGTTCTTACTATTCAAGAAGTTATCCATTCTATGTGGAACAAACACTCCAAGAAAGCGCATGTCTGTATCAAGATCGACCTCTCCAATGCATTTGATAGAATGCGCAGGTCGTTCATCAAGGACGCCATAATCAAAGTGGGACTTCCTGATAACTTGGTCAATCTGATTATGGACATCATATGCAGTGGCTCCACCTCAATTCTTCGGGAGGGGGAACCACTCCCACCGTTTAAACCTTCCCTAGGTGTTTGCCAAGGCGACCCGATCAACCCCTATATCTTTGTCTTAAGCATGGAGAGATTGAGCCAGGCCATTACCCACAAAGTACAAGCCTCTAAATGGAAACCAATCATGCTCTCTAGAGGTAGAACCAAGTTGAGTCACATTTTCTTCGCCGATGATATCATGTTAATGGTGGAAGCATCCAGATCTTAGGCAGTGATCATTGATGAAGTACTGAAGAACTTCTTCGTTGTCTCAGGCTAGGAGATATCTAAGGAGAAGTCACGTTGCTTTTTATCTCACAACACGGCTAGAGCAGTCTGTTCATCCTTCTATAATAAAATTGGCATTGCACGCACTAATGACCTGGGCCGTTACTTGGGCGTCCCATTGCCCCACAATCGTCTGAACCAGACAACCCACAAGAATATAGTGACAACACTGAGTGACTGTATGAATAGTTGGACTGCTAAACAACTATCTCTAGATGAACGGATCACCATCTGTGAAAAAATCAATAGGCAGGTAAAAGACTTCGTCTGGTCAGGCGGACGCGAACGCAAGAAATTGTCTTTAGTTTCATGGAAAAAGATCACCTCTTCAAAGGAGTACGGTGGACTCGTCCTTAAGGATGCTCGTGATCTTAACAAAGCCCTGATGTTGAAGAACATTTGGAGCTTTCTCAACAATATGGACTTACTATGGGTATGGGTTATGAAGGAAAAATACATGAGGAACGGTCATCTTTCGAACAAGACTTGTTCACCGGCCTGGTCTTTTATCAAGAAGACCTCCCCTGTCTTAAGGGAGAATGTGGTAGAGTTTTCAACTCAAGCACTGACGTCAATGCTTGGAGGGATCATTGGATCATTGGTTGTCGTCCCCAAGACATTGACCCTTCCTGTCAAGCACCGCTAGAACTAGAAGACCTCACTGTCAGCTCCATGGTTCAGAACGATGGCTCCTAGGATAGTGAATTCATTAGCATGTACATGGATCCTATTGTGCTTCAGGTGATACAACAACTTGTACCACCAGAGCCCTCTTCTGGCCCGGACAGCTGGGACTGGCCTCATGAAGATGATGGGATGATGCAATCCAAATCAGCCTATAAATGGATCAGGAAAGAGAAAGACATTAAGATCCCTAGCAAGTGGGACACAATCTGGTGATCCAAGGTCCATGAGAGGATCAATATTTTTGCCTGGCTTCTCCAACATAAAGCTCTTATGACTAATGTGGAAAAGATCAGACGGCATATAGATGCGTATGTGACTTGCACAGCTTGTCAAAATGCAGCTGACACATTGCTCCATAGCATTAGAGACTTCCCGATCATCAAGCCCATATGGCGAGGGCTCCCTATCTATCCTAGTTTCTTTGAGCTCGATGAGCACACCTGGATTGACTCCATTATGTCGCATGATATCATCTTCATCGTGGCATGCTGGCACATATGGTGTGTCCGGAACATCCTGATCCATGAAAGGAGGCAACCCCACATTGATTCTTGCATCACCTTCATTAAAGAACATACTAAAACAATCACTTTTTCCCTACAGTTATCAAGTGGCGCTAGCATGTGCAAAGTACCAGATCCAGCTATCCAGCTTCAGCACTCTTCCTTCCATGCCTTCTCCGATGTTGCCCTCCAACTTCTCTCCAAGAAGGCTGGTTATGGCCTCCACATTGTTGATAGTGTCGGAATATGTATCTTGGGTACTGGCACTCATTCATATGCCCAATCACCTCTTGAAGCAGAGTTGTGCGGCATTCAACTGACAGTCTGTACCTGCAAAAGCAAGGGCCTCATGCTAGTTACAATCCTCTCAGACTCACAAAAAGTAGTAACCTTAGTGACAAGAAATCTCCCTTCTGCACCAAGGATTGAACCAATTCGGAGATACATCTGGACTGAATTGAGCCTCAACACAGGTATTCAGATTCAGTTCATCCCATGTGCATTGAACGTTGTTCAAGATGCACTAGCAAAACATACCCTATCTACTTCCATGTCTTTTCAATTCATGGTTCCTAAGCCTCCTTGGCTTAATGTAAACACAGACATTGATTTTGCTAGTCTATCTAGTATAGAGCCCAGAATGAATAATAACTAAAGCTCTATTTGGGACAAAAAAAAAGATTTGAGTCTGTTAGAGATCATTCAAAGATGTTCACGTTTGAAAAAATTATGGATAAAAAATTATTGATGATTGAGATCATGTGGGATCATTTGTATGATAAGATTTTTTGATTTGAGATTGTTGTTTGGATAAGATTATATTAAGCATGAGGATGTTATAAAATGACGAATATTCAATGCATGAAGATGATAATCTTAAATTAGAAATCCTTCAGCAATTCTAGAATTAGAAAAGCATGTGACAATTTTGGACATTTTAAAACAAGACATCACAAATCTCACAAGTAGAAGATAAAGCTCCCCTTTTAAGACCACAAGTTTAGATGGCATTTACATCCTCACACAAGCATGGCCTACATAGGAGGGGTCGGTACATATCTTATATATGTTATGATGACACTCATATAGAGGGTAACATGAGTTATTTAGATATTGGTACTACTCCCAATACACTTTATGGCCATGAAGACCGCAATCAGTTGTGAGTGTTAAGAGAGGGGGTTCCTGAAGGCCTGTGCATGTCCAACTTAATGATGTGTCATTGCCTTTATTAACACCCCCACACCACTTTCAGGGATTTAGCATGAGTGTTGGCAGTCGTCTTATGACGTATTGGTTTTGTAGGTGTGCATAGTGCACGTGTAAGCTTTTTTTAAACAAACCCTCAAAAATAAAACATGAAAAATAAATGATAATAACCCTTTTTCTGGCAAAACAAAATGATCTACAACAAAGTATTTTTTTTAGATTTCTTTTGTGACAAAATCCTATGATTTGACATTGATTTTACAAGTACTCTAGATTTTGGTGAAAACATATGATACGTATAAATCACACGTCCAAAAAGAGGAAAATTTAAAAGGATTGGGCTTTAAATTTATAACTAAAACCTTCAAGATGCCCACAACTCAATATGGGGTTGAAGTAGATATACATGGTTGAACACAAGAACGTGGGCACATTTAGGTGTCTAAGATTTTGTCCTTAGTTAGTTAAGAAAAATTGGTGGCAAAATGGTGTTTAGAACTAGATCGAGTCTAGAAAAAAAAAAGTAAAATAAAGAAAATATATCCTACTAATTAGGAGAAAGAGTTCCTAGATAAGTAACCATCCATCATCAAGTTTATGCACCTCGTTTGAGGGTGTAGATAACCCTTGAACACCCTAAAAAGCAACTAACATCTAGACATGGTATGCATCATAGTAACTATTCTTGTGGGGGTCATCCCACTTGCTCTCGTGCAGTGTGACTAATCCCCATCAGTAGTCTGAGACCTCTCTCAAGAATAATAGACCAACACCCCTGAATATTCCATATTACCTATCGGGTCCAAAATAATATGGAGTGTTAGCACCAATAGAAGTTCTACATGGAACATTGATGTGGTGAACCTGACTTGATTTCAGGTGAACTGGGTTGAATTTAGGTGAACTAGGTCAAATTCAGGTGAATTGGCTCAAATTCTATTGAACTCAAATCTAGTTTGGTGGAATTCGATCGAGTTCATAGTTCTGGGTTGGATCTATTTGACTTTATGTTCCAGAAAAATCCTCACTTAGATGTCCTCCTCTCAAATTTTAGTCCAAACTATCTCCTGTCTCCATTTCTACAAAAAATCTCTCGATGTTTGTAGAAATGGATGTTCAAGCAGGAAAGAGATCAATCAAACTAACAATCATAACTAAAAAGAGAAGATAGAACAGAAAACATGCTAGATCTGGAGGTAAACTACTTACTTAGGTTAAAGTACATAAACATGTCAAAGGTAGGCTACATAGCCAAGAAGGAGCTCAAGTAGCCACAAAAAAACATTGTTGGCACCAAACAAAGATGGAAATACATCATTTGTACAGAAGAAAAGGAGAATAGTAGAAGAAAGAGGAAGAATAAGATATTTTTCCCTTAGAGGAAAAGTGGCTCTCCCTCTCTAGACTTTGAGAGCGCTAGATCTCATCCTTATAAGCGTCCTCCTTGGTCTTCTGGACTCCTAAGCCTCCTTTCTCCTGGATTCTCCCCCCAACAATAGTTGAATGGATGGATGAAGGTGGAATGTCGATGGATGTGAGTGAAGGTGCTTGATGAGGTTGGAAGATGATGGAATCGAAATAAGATGGCAGAAAATTGAAGAGAGTGGGTGTAGGGGTAAGATACCCAGCCCTCTCAAGCCTTGGAGCTATAAGACGGAGCTCTAGGAACCAAAGAGAAGAACTAAAGAATAATGTAGAACTAAAGTTTGGAACCCCTTGCCTGGTGGACAAGGGGTATTTATATTAGTAGTTGGATATGTTTGTATGTGGTAATGAATTCAACTCAAATTTGAGGAATCCAACTCGAATTGATTTCTTTTGTTGGTAAGGTATGACTTCCTCCAAAAGTGGGTTGATGTTAGATGGTCATCAAAAGGCACTTTTGAAAGAAGAACCATAAAAAGTGGCCACCAGAAGGTGCCACTTTGTTCGGCTCTTAGAACCAGCCTTCAGTTGGTGCCATCGGAAGGCAACATTGGGAGATGACCATCAAAAGAGTCAAAGGAGTCCCTAGATGTTCATTTGTGTGGGGATGTATTCAAGTCCATTTCATTGGTCAATTTTAGGAGTGTGATGCTTTCTTGAGTTTGGTGCCTACAAGTCCCAAAATTGTCTAGTTGAGCACTATATCTTCAAAAAGAGATAAATTACACAAAGCTAAGTACATAGAGTTATTTGGGCATATCAAGGATATAACAACATGATACTACATATCAATACTTATCATAAATGCCTAAATTTGGGTGTTATCAACCACCTCAAGCTAATGCTTTCTTTTCCTCATGCAAGATATAACTCAAAGAACAAAAACATAACATCCAAATTAAGCTCGGTGACAAATACTAAGGTTAAGAAAAATAGTTAAAACCAAAAAATCTCCATATCCATGTTATTTTAGAGAGAAAAACCATCATTTGATCAAAACCTTGCTTAAGTAAGATGAAAACATCCAGGTATTTTCAAGTGAGTTTGCCATAATTGAACATTAAAGATGGGGTTTGAACCATATTATTGAAGGTCAAAGAATTTATACAAAGGTAATCAGGAGGGAGATGAAGGTGAGTAATGAGATGTCATCATGTAATCACATAGACTAGTTAGGAATAATTTGCCTCCCACTTATTTGGTTCCTAAGAATAAGCAACAAAAAGAAAAAAAAGTCTAACAACTTTTGAGGATCCTGATCTACATCAGGTTGATCCATGTAACGAGCAACGTTCCCTAGAGTCTGATCCAGTTGGACCAAAGTAGTGAGACAAACTCCTCATACACGCTCGAACCTAACATGCTACTGGGATGATCTCATAGGTCTCCTATGGATTGCCAAGTACTCTCTAATGAGATTTTGGGGTGGCACAATCAGACACATCATACATGCGTTCATGAGTGCACTCATACACTTGTTGGGCACCATCCTCACCTCTCATGAAAGAGGAAACAAACACTCATGTTTTATTAACACATAAGCTTTTATTCTCTACATTCTAAATTTCAGGCATGGGTGCCAGATATTTTGATATTTTGGGATTTTGTGACCAAGCCTCTTTTTTAAATTTTAATTTTCATCCTTTGACTCAACCTAATGTGGGAGGTTATACAGGTCGTCAAGGGTAAACAATACAACTTGATTACAACTCAAAACTCATCACTACTTGCTTGGCACCTTGATGAGATATTTATTATGGTTCAGGATCCTTAGAATATAGTTGTATTTGTGAAAACACAGCTCAGAGTTTGATCATACGAAAGATCCATACAATCGGTCATGATCCCTAGACTTTTCACTCACAACATGAATTGATGCAACATGAGTTCTAATAAGTGAAACAACACATAACCCTAGATCAGTCTTCAAACTTAAGGAAAGAGTCAATGAACTAAGTAAAGCAAAAGATCAGGCAATTAATACAAATTTTGGGCAAGTAAAGACGTAGATAAGCACTTAACTATTGGGTTCGCATAGTATACACTTAATTGTAAAGTATAAAACTTAAGAAACAAGGTTCTACTAGGCGGTAAGGTTAGGCTAACTAGTTGAAAATTTTGAAAAGTTTATACTAAATATAGGACCATAGGGAACATGCATGCAAGGAAAGAAATGGATAGATAGAAGGGTGGATAGACATACCACCCCTCTCTCTTGTCATATTCTTCTTTCCCTTTCTTGTTAATTAAAAATATGTTTTTAACTTTTGTACTTCAATAGTTTCTTTGCTCTAATTGTTTAATTATGTCTTTGCATACATGCATCATTATAAGACTTTGATCAATTTCTTTCCTATACATCCATGCATTCTTTCCCTATTATCCTAAGTTTTGGTCTTGCTCAAGGATGAGAATAAAAGCTTGTCTTCATCAGTGTATTCACTTCCCCAATCAGAATTGTCATCATCATACTCCTAAAAAAAATATTCTAGGTCATTGTAGGCATGTTTCTTGAAACAAAGTGAAACTTGAGAGTTATCACCTTGGTTTATCATAAAAGTTGAATCAACGGCTCAAACTAAACTTCTAGTTGAGAGGATGTTTTGGATGCCCTGAGAAGGATGAAAATCAACATCATCAAACCATACATGTGAATGTCATGTATCCTCCATTAGTTTCTCAACAGACTCAACTATATGGAATGAAGGGCTTCCTTGATTGAGTCTTTGCCAAAAAATATAGGTGAGTCCAATTGGAAGCCCAAATAGGATGGTGAGATAAGTTCCACATCGAGCCCAATAGAGTGGTTTTGAAGATTAAAGTCTTTCTAATTGTACTCAGACACTTGCAAGTTCATGAAAACTAAATTGACGAGGTCTTGAAGTCTCTTACTATGTTCAGAAGCCTCATTTTGAAGTTGTCAGACTTGAGCCAAAATTCCTTCAAGGTTCATCAATGCCGCCATGTATGATTGTTAAAGTTCCTCTATGTCAAATCATTGTTCTTGGATAAATCCTAGTTCCACAACTTAAAGCATATTTTTGTTGTGGGATGCTATCTCAGTGGCTTCTTGAAGTTGACAATCTGCCTTTCAAGTAGCTCCTGGAGTGGATCAACATAGACTTGGAGATGAAATGACAAGGCAAAGAGAAGTGCATCACTGATTTCTCTACCTAGTGTAATTGCTCTAACTAGCTCTTGATTCTCCTGAGAAGCAAAGGTCATGGATAATCAGCGTTCTCCATTGTTGTATTGTTCACATATGATGAAGGTGGGGGTAAATACAAATCAACTTGCTGGATTGCACAACTTTTAATTATTTCCCAATAGTGGGGGTTGTGGAAAAATTTAGGTTATTAGTATGATATGCCTTGCGGAGACTAGATCCATGGTTGTAGATGAAAGATAAAGGAAGAAAAGAAAAGATATATCAGTGTGTGTGGAGAAGTATGTACAAAGCAAAGGAAAAACTATGCATATATATACATGCTTATGCTAATAGAACAAAATTTTGGGCTTGTAAACATGGAAAAACCATGTCTCTAGCAACAGAGCCAAAATTTGATACGTATAAATAGCACATTCAAAATGAGGCAGATGTAAAAGGATCAGACTTTAAATTCACAACCTAAAACCTTCAAGATGTCCACAACTCAATACAAGGTCGAAGTAGATATACAGTGCCGAACACATCGATGTGGGGATGCTTAGAAGTCTAATATTTCATCCTTAGTTAAGCAAAAACCAGAGGTAAAATGATATTTAGAACTAGATCGAGTCTAGCAACACAAAATAAAGTAAAATAAAGAAAATAGATTCTGTCAAATCCTACTGATCATAGGACTCACTAGATATGTAACCATGAATCATGAATTTTATGCACCTCGTTCTCGGGCGTAGACAACCCTTGAACACCCTAGAAAGCAACTACCATCCAGACATGGTACGAATCAAGGTAACTACTATTGTGGGGGTCATCCCACACACTCTCATGCAATGTGACTAAAACCCCATCGATGGTTGGGGACATCTCTCAAGGATAATTGGCAACACCTTCAAATATTCTATATTATCTCTTGGGTCCAAGATAATCTAGAGTGTTAGGGACAGTAGAAAATCTACCCAGAAAGATGATGTGGTGAACTCGACTTGAGTTTAGGTGAACCAGGTCAAATTTAGGTGAACTCTCTCGTGTTCAGGTGAACTAGGTCAAATTTAGGTGAACTTGAGTCTAGTTAGGTGGAATTCGGTTGGGTTCACACCTTTGGTTGGATCTCTATGACTTTTTGTTCTGGACAGATCCTCCTTTAGACATCCTCATCTTGAATTTTAGGTCAAACTATATCATCTCCCCATTTCTACAACAAATCTCTCTATGTTAGCACAACTAAAGGTTCAAGCAGGAAAGAAGTCAACCAAATCAACAATCTAAATCAAAAAGGGAAGATAGAATAGAAAACATGCTAGATCTAGAGGTAAACTACTTGCTTAGGTTAAAGTTCATAAACTTGCCTAAAGCGGGCTACATAGACAAGAAGGAGTTCAACTAGACATAGAAAAATCATAGTTGACATCAAACAAAGATGAAAATACATCGTTTCTACAAAAACAAAGGAGAATAGTAGAAGAAAGAGGAAGAAGAAGAGATTTCACACTTGGAAGAGAGGTGGCTCTTGCTCTCTAGCCTTTGAGAGGTTTGGATCTCATCCTTGTGGTCATCCACCTTGATATTGTTGACTCCTATGCCTCCTTTCTCCTTAATTCTATCCCCAAACAATAGCGGGATGGATGGAGGTGGAACACTGATGTATGTGAATGATGGTGGATGATGAGGGTGCAAGATGATGGAAAGTGAAGGAAGATGGTTGCAAACTAGGTGTAGGGGTGAGATCCTTGGCCCTCTCGGACCTTGGATCTCTAAGATGGATCTCTAGGAATCAAAGAGAACAACTATAGAAGAATGCAAAATCAAAGTTTGGAACCTCTATCCTGGTGGTCAAGGGGGGTTTTCATAGTAGTAGGCAGGATACATCTGTAAGTGAGAATGGATTTGACTTGAATTTAGGGAATTTGAATCAAATTTCACTTCTTCAATTGGTGAGGTATCGCTTCCTTTGGATGAAGGTTGATGTTAGGTGGCCATTGGAAGACACCTTTAGAAGTTGAACCATCAAAAGTTATCACTGGAAGGTGCCATTAAGTTCATCCTTCATATATAGCCCTTGGTTGGAGGCATCAGAAGGCAGCTTCAAGGGATGGCCATCGGAAGATGTGACATCAATAAATGGGAGTGGAAGCACCCTTACATAAGGTTGTTGACCATCGGTTGTGATCTCAAAGATCAGACTATCTAGAAATGAACCTTTGGTTGTCTTCTAAAGGAAAAAGAGTCAACCGGAGTGCCTAAATGTTCAGTTGTGTGGGATGAATTTGACTCAAATTCATTGAATTCTAATCGATTTCATTGTCAATTTTAGGAGCTTGATGCTTTCTTGAGTTTGGTGCTTGTAAGTCCCCAAATTTGGCTAGTTGAGCAACTATATCTTCAAAAAGGAATAAATTAGAAAAATCTAAGTATCTAGAGTTATTTTGGGCATATCAAGACTATAATGGAACAAAAATACAAATGAATACTTAGCATAAATGTCTAAATTTGGGTATTATCAATAAAAAGAATGAAAGAAAAACTAATGAAAAAATAGAGACCTCATTCAGTAGGTAAACCATGAGATGACTCGAAAAGGATAAATAACTTGGACCATTTGATTATCCCCAACAAAGTCACCAAATCGTTGTATCCGGCCCAAAAATCCCCTTGACGAGGATGATCCTACGGTCACGTTATATAATGGAGAGATAAAGAAAATAATAAATGATATAGCTTTTAGAGTCATCACCCAATGTTATATGTAAAATAAGGAAAAACAAAAGTGGGTGATTAAATTAGTAGGGCATATTGTGGGGACCACCCTTTTTTTTGGTTTGTCAAACTGTTGGGAAATAAGGCCACAGAGTATAGCAGCAGAAATAAAATTTTTATCTATTTGTATTCCTATAATAGCAAGATCGCGCCAACTACTATGAAATAGGAAGGATGGTTTAACAAGTTATATCTAGTCCTGGAGCAAGTCCAACGACAACAACTCACTTGAATGCATCTATTTTCTAGTTGCCCTTGGATGGTGATTGTGCAACTCCTGGTCTTCACCACGAACAACAAACAGAACAACTTCTACAACGAATCTTGTGGTCTTGCTATGGACTGCATGCTGAGTTTTCTCTCCTAGCAGCAGCCAAAGGACTCATGCCTCTAGATTAGTCCACATGGACCAACTAGAACTCATGTCATTAAACTAGAACATATAGGAAGGAGTTGTCTCTCCCATTGGCATACTAGTCACCAACATTCTCTCCCACAACAATGATTCTCAGTTCTTCTCTCCCGTCACTATCCCTTCTTTATGGGTAGGACTTACTTGGGCTCTCTGGATTACCACAACTAGAGAGGAAAACAATTTTCAAAGAAACTGATTCTTAGTTGTGTTGTTATGTTCTGGAAAGCCCCCAGTACCCCTCTATTTACAGTCAGGGTTCGGGCCAGGGTTCCCATCAGTACGGGATTGTGCGGGAGTCGAAGGGATTGAAAGATCTTAAATTTTCACAACCTGCAAACCAAAAAATGGTCATCTGGTGACCCATATGGTCATATGATCACACGATACAGTCATCTCACACTGCCAAATGTTTGTTTGGCAGTTTTCTAATCGCATACGAATTTGGCAATTTTGATTCCAATTAATATAACATATTAATTCCTTGCACCTCGAGTATTTTTTAAAAGAAGTTTTGGAAACTTCAAGAATGTTTGTTCGCCCCAACCAAGCCATCTCACGCATGCAAGACACTTGTCACGCTCACCCAGATGACCATATGGTGAGTTGAGTCAAGTTGATTGGTTCAACAGATTGAACCGGTCGGTTCACAACTCAATTTGGGAAGAACTTATCTAATTCAAACTTTGGTCAGCATGACACCCAATGGTTGTTTCAACACCTGAGACGCTCATCTAGTTTCCCAAACGGGCATCTCAACACTTGATTTGGTTGCTTGGCAGTCCAGTCAGCCAATCTGTTATGTGAATTAAATACCTAAACACTTTATTAATCAATCCATTCATCATTCAAGATTAAACTCCTCTTCTATATGAGTTCATATGTGTGTGACCCTATAGGTCCTATATCACATTGGCAGTGGATGTCCATAACTAGCTTATGACATCACAACCAAGGAGCGGTGCCTAGTCACACATCAGTGCTACCCAAGTGAATGGAAAGTTGGAGAACAACTTCAACCTACAATCTGTGTAAGGTGTTGCACTGATTGTATAATTCCTTTCTCACAAATATCTAGAATGAACATGAGGCATGGAATGTCATCCTCTCAATTTTCAATCCACGTTCCTTGAACCAAGAGGAAACTATTTGAGATAATGTGACCTCGATATCATATATTTATTCAAATGTGCATGCACATGTGTTTCTCAATCTCGCTTATCAAGTGGTCAGGATATCATACTCCAGTAGGAGGGACAAATCGCATCTATATCACTCACAATCTATCCCCATGTGTCAAAGTCACCCACTCGTCACCTTTACAACAACCCATATTTCATTATTGTGTTTGATGATGTCAAACCATACCCAAAGACATGTGACTAGTGCAGTGACTTCAAGTCTAAGAATCATAATCACCACGTTCACTATGAGAGATGACTATGACCATGGTTTCCATGTGTCACTTCAAGGTGGTTATGTCTGATACACTATTCCCTAACATGTGTCTATGTGCTTGGTTTGATATTTCCATATCATGACTAATGAGATTTGTCATCAACCAACCCACACTATAGTGTTATGTGTTACTAGTGTCTATCTACCTTCCATACTAACAACCGACTAGGGACATAATAAGAATGTACGCACTCTTAAAATTTGTATGATCACATCCTCCAAGTCATGTACTTGAAGACATACATCATTGAGTATTGTCATTCATTAGACATTCATAATATTTCCTCATTATCTCATAACTAAGTGAAACAGAATGAATTGGAAGCTTGCCTTTATGAGTATTAATCAAATCCTTTATGGTTTATGCCATGTCAATCATCACATGATTGGCTCTCTGGGCATACCTTACCAACAAACTCCCACTTACACTTAGAGCCAATCACCCACAAATCACATTCTTAGTGATCCAAACATGTCCATCATGGTTCTGTAACGCAAGTTCTTTATCCAGCGGGATAGAAACATTTTGCTATTTAGTCAGTATATTGCATGTTTCTTATCTCTTCGCTCTTGAGATGAAACCAACATAATATGGTATCTAATATTCCTTGACTAATAAGTAGCTCCATTATTGTCACAGCATCACTATTGAGTCATCAATGCTTGGAACATCTGTAAGTTCATCACATGAACCTTTAGATCCATATAGTATCTGTGGCGCACCGATCGAACAAAACATAATTAACCAAGCAGAAGTGATCATTAGCAGCAGAATACTGAAAATCACTAAAAATTAAAACCATTTACAAAGAGATTCATACACTAGAAAACTCTTTCAAAAGGAACCAAAGTAATTCAATTACATTCTGGTTCACAAGTACATATCTTGTACCATTCCTTCTCAAGAATTATAAGCATCAACTGCCTTGTTTAAAAATATACACAGGCAGCATAAAAACATTGAGGCATCAAGCCAAAATCTCATATCGATTCATTAAACTAACTACTGACTCCGAGGACCTAAGAGTACAGAGATAACACATAGGACTCTATATACAAGATATGACAGCCAGTGCCTCCACCTGAGTGTCACTGTTGTCCCTAATGTTGCTGATGCTCTTCTCCTGCTATAGGGTTTCTACCTCTTCCTCCGCATCTACCTAAAAAGTTGGATCCCACGGAGGTGAGACAATTGAAATTGCCCCAACGAGAGATATAACTCTCTGCTAGAAATATTATTATTGCAAATTAATGGAATAAAACTGAGCAGAGGAATCATAAGTATTCAACAGCAGATAAATCAATTATCTAAGCATATTAGAGCAATGTTCTTCTTTAAAGTATTTCAGCTTATAACTTGATAAAGCAGTATGTTATTTGTCGAATAAGAAATATGAAGAACATGTATAACATTTATCCCTCTAGGATATACTAAGCAAGATATCATCAACCAATGATTCTCCTATTTCAACCTTAATCAAATACGCTACACGGTTGATTACATTTTTACAGTCATACTTAATTCCCTGAAGAGATGAAGTATACCGTTCATGCTCCAACCGACCATGATTACGTAAAGCATCGGTACCACACAAGGTCAATGGAAGAGCCGGACTCCAAGACCTCAACCTTCTCGGTCAGTATGAGATTATATGGCAGAGACATCACGTGTCAAACTGCAATTAGCTTGCCAGGGTATAGTGGCATCTTCGCTATAGAGTTATAGCCCGCAGCATATACTCTCTTCAGGGTTATGGCTCGTAACCAATGCTTGGTATCATATCATGGAGTCATGGCCCATAGCCATACTCAAACTGGGGTATGGTCTGTAACCAATCCCGTGTATATGACATAGCCCGCAACCATTCCTATGGGGCATAAGGATATAATTGCCCAATTACCCCCACATATTCAAAAATATGTGCTCCGAGTTAAACTCGTTTCACCATTTAGTAAATTCTGACGCTGATGGATCTGTGGTCAGGGAAACTACATTATATGATATCGCTTGATTAATTAAGTGTATTACCATATTCTTTTAGCATCAAACAAGTTTCCAAGCATCAATTATTTTAACAATTGCTACAAAGAATGTGTAATACTTTCATCAAGTACTGTTCAAATCTTTAATGAAGCATTGGGATCTCAATCCCTCATCTCATCAGGAGCACTCTCATCCTTTCACAAACTCATCATCATGATTATAGAACATGGGTATTCAAACCCTCAGTTTATCAAGGAACACTTGTTACCACTTATTAGGTAACTAATACCTTCTGGTCATCTGACCAAGGTAAACATGATACTTGCTACACAAGCATCTCATATGGCTTCATAAAGCCCATTTCATTTCTTGTTACCTATCACTAGGCAACAAAGCATGTTATGGCTCACAAGGCTCATTAACAATAATAAATGAAACATCATAGCTCATACCTGGCTATGATCATCATCTCATTATACCTGCATGGTTAGTACTCTTGATAACAGTTATATCAATTACATTTTAACACCATGCTATACAAAGTAACACCACTTATACTCTTATTAGGGTTAGGGTTTACCAATTCATATCAATCAGGGTTACTCATCCTCTTACACAATTAGGGCTAGATTTTCAAATTAGGGTTTCATAATACATTGCATCACCCTGGATTAGGGTTTCACATCACATACCCTATATTAGGGTTTCTCGTCATATCATTACCTTGAATTAAGGTTTCTTATAACATTTCCCCTAAAATTAGGGTTTCATGTAGATTTACCCAAAATTACGGTTTTCATGAAGCATTCCCTTAAATTAGGGTTTTCATTAAAATACCCTGAATTAGGGTTTCTCATATCATTACCCTAAATTAGGGTTGCACCATCACCCTAGATTAGGGTTTCACCTAGATTTACCTTAATTTAGGGTTAGAGGTCATCAACCTTCTCGATTAAGGTTTAATGATCTCATCATCATGGATCAAAACTCCAATTACATATTTTAATCATGTTGAAAGTGTTGAGGATAAATTACTACATGATTATCACTCATGTATAAGTTTCTCTCTCTTATCCTCTCTAGGAGGTTAATTACTTTAATCTTGAATAGATTAAATCAACTTGAATGAAGAGTTGACATAATGTATCAAGTCATTGCTTCCATAAGCATCAAAGGTTAACCACTCTAAAGGTACTAATCACCTAAGTACTTTAGATGTACAACCATTATAATCAATCTTGAGTTACTTTAATAGTACTCATTTAGTTCTAAGATCAATTGAGCCTTCAACAGTTTTAACTAATAAACCTTCAAAATGGTTTGGATTCACACCTCCAAACGGTTTGAGAATGTTTGGACCTTCAAACGCTCTGAGACCGTTTAGACCTCCAAACGGTCTTGATTAATTGTAAATCGAATCAGCCCATTCGGTTTTGAAACTGAATCAATCCATTCGGTCTTGAAACCAAATCATCCATTTGGTCTGGAAACCAAATCATCAACCATTCGATCTTGAAACCAAATCATCCATTTGGTCTTGAATGAAACTGAATCCTCCATTCGGTCTTGAAACTGAATCAATCTATTGGGTCTAGGGTTTGCAATTGGTGGATCATACATACATGGAACCTTTTAAATTCAATTAATTGGAACCATTCGATTATCATCCAACCACATCAGCATTTGACCTTCAAACGGTTTGAGTCCTCTTGACCTCAAACGGTCTTGAGACCGTTTGATCACCAAAAAAGCAAAACTGTTTGCACATGTTCTATGTTGAGGTGTGTGCTTAAGATGACATCATCATGTTCAAGCTTGAAACCATCGAAATCCATTGTGATTCTTGTGGTGATTTCAACAACCAATAAAAGGGAAATCGAGAGAAAGGAAAGGAATCAACATATGATGAAAACTATGCAATCAATAATGATGTTTAAGGGTTCAAGTTATATAACCTGCCTTCAAAATTGAGTCCAAGCTTCAAGCTTCACGTCTTCAATGATGAATGAAGCTTTCTCAACCTCCCAAGGCTCGTCCTCAAGTCTTTGAGTGAAAACAATGACCAAGGTTGAAGATTGAATGGAGAAAAGAAGTAATTAGCATTGAATTTCGATTTCCACCATGAAATCAAGGTTGAAGATGAATATGGAGCTTACCTATAGGTTGGGGCACGTCCTACTATTTCTCCTAAGCTTCCTTGTGTTCAACCAAAACAAGGAAAGAAAGAAGGGTCAAAAAAGCCTTTCATTTGAGTTGAAAAAGAGATGTTTATAAGGGATTTTCAATGAGAGAGAAAGTGATATAAAATTCTTTTAATTCCCTAAATTGGTGCCACATACTCTCCTCCATCCCTTTCATACGAAGCCATCTCCCCCACCTTGTAATTCTTCTTCATTATCCATGAATTAAAATAAATCAAATTAAGCACCTTAACCATTATAATAATAATATCCAAAATTGAGTGGATATTACTTTTCCTTTTACTAATGTGAGTGGGCTCTCCACTCACTTTAGATATTTCGTGACCTTTGAAAGGAACAAGTACTTCCACATTTATACAAATTCAACCATCTCATTTTTGGTTGAAAGGTACTTCCGTTATATATTTATTTTTGCATTAAATTGAATTATTTTAATATCAAGATTCTCTCTCCTCCAAAGTGATTCAAATGAGATGCACCTCTCATTTTATTTTCTCTACATGATGCCAAGAAAGATTAGGGACTCTCTAGAGGTGGTATTTTGCATAATGAACCCTAGGTTTTGGGTAAATTGCACATTACACAAAAACTAGGTTTTAATGCACAAACATTGCTCAACAAGCTCTTTCTTGGTACTCAAGCTACCATAAGCCATACCTCTGCATAATTATCATTATTATGATGTTTCAACATCTGAGGAACATTTTATCATGTAACATTTGCAAGTTAACCCCTCAACTTGGGTAATTTGCACTTTAGTCCAAAACAAGCAAAACAGTGTTTCAACATTATTCAAAAAGGACTAAAATTAAAGCATAAGTTCCTATTTAGCCTTAATTACTTTTCAAGAGATAAGAGTAAGCATATAATTATCTTTACTAAACAAAACATCTAGGGTTAAAGCATAACCCGGGTCAGGGATGTTACAAATTATCCACCCCTAATAGGGATTTCGTCCCCGAAATCATCAAGAGAAAAGAGAAGGGTACTTTCTCCTCATCTCTTCCTCTAGCTCCCACATAGCTTCTTCAATTCCATGGTGATGCCATAGAACTTTCACAAGACATATGTCTTTCTTTTTCAGCTTTTTAATTCTTTTATTAAGGATCATCACAAGTCCTTCAACATATGATATATCATCATTTAATTCGACCTCCACAGGTTGCAAAACTAACTCTGTGTCAGGATGACATTTCCTCAACATGGATATATGGAACACTGGGTGCAACTTATGCAGCTCAGGTGGCAATTCTATCTTATAGGCTACCTTTCCAATTCGTTCAGTGATTGGATACGGCCCCATAAATCTAGGAGCTAACTTCCCTTTCTTCCCAAATCTAAGAACACCTTTCCAAGGTGAGACCTTGAGATATACTCTATCTCCAACTTGGAATGCTAAAGGTATACCTCGTTTATCAGTGTAAGATTTCTGCCTATCCTGTGCAGCCTTTAACTGTTGTTGTATTACTTTAATCTTCTCTATTGTCTATTGTACAAGATCATAACCCAAAAGTTGATATTCTCATGTTTCATACCAACATAAAGGAGATCTACAATGTCTACCATATAATGCTTCATATGGTGCCATATCAATACTATGTTGATAGCTATTATTGTAAGCAAATTCTATCAAAATGAAGGACACATGCCCTAAGTAAATCCTCCAAGGTTTGTATGGTCCTCTCATATTGTCCATCTGTCTATGGGTGAAAGGTAGTACTAAACCTTAACTGTGTACCCAAATCTTTATGTAGTCATTCCCAAAAATGACTCATAAACTGGGGACCTCTATCAGAAACAATAGTAGCTGGAACCCCGTGAAACCGCACTACCTCATCTATATATATTTGTGCAAGTTTCTCAGCAGTGTAGGTTGTTTTGACAGGAAGGAAATGTGTTGTCTTAGTCAACCTATCAACTATCACCCATATGGAATCATGACCTTTGGTTGTTCTAAGCAAACCAACCACAAAGTCCATGGTCACATGATCCCATTTCCACTGCGGTATAGGAAAAGGTTGCATTGTTCCTGTGGGCTTTTGATGTTTAGCTTTAACCTACTGACACACCGGACACCGCATAACAAACTCAACGACATCTTTCTTCAATCTAGGCCACCAATACATATCCTTCAAGTTATGATATATTTTGGTGCTCCCTGGATGCATTCCATACATTGAAGAATGAGCTTCCTTCAAAACTAACTTCCTTAAGTCATTGGCATCAGGTACTACCATCCTACCATGGTAACAGACTACCTGATCCTTTCACTCATGAAAGCCATCTTGTTTCTCACTACCATACTCTGACCTAATCTGCTAAATCACAGTATCATCTTGTTGTGCTTTTTTAATCTACTGTCTCAGAGTAGGTTTCACTTGCATCTCAGCTAACAGCCTGGCTAACAATGATACCTTAACTTGTACATTGTTTTGCCTCATGGAGATGAGCATATCTCTTTTAAAGCATACTAAGGAATTCAACTGTGCTTTATCTAAGGCTAGTGATGATGATTTCTTACTTAGTGCATCGGCCACGACATTAGCCTTCCCTGGATGATAATCAATTGTACAATCATAGTCCTTGATTAACTCCATCCAGCGGTGTTGTCTCATGTTCAACTCATGTTGTGAAAAGATATATTTTAGATTCTTATGGTCTGTGAAAATCTAGAATGTTTCTCCATAAAGATAATGCCTCCAGATCTTCAAGGCATGGACCACAGCGGCTAGCTCTAGATCATGTGTCGGATAATTCTCCTCGTGTTTCTTAAGATGTCGAGAGGCAAAAGAAATCACTTGATTATCCTGCATCAACACACATCCTAGACCATTCTTAGATGCATAATAGAAAACTATGTACCCCTTCCCTTGCTCAGGTAATACCAGCACAGGTGCACTTGTTAACCTTTCTTTCAACAGCTGGAAAAAATGTTGACACTTGTCATTCCAGACAAAAGGAACCTCCTTCTGGTCAACTTGGTTAGGGGTAAAGCTATAGAACTGAAGTTCTTAATGAACCTCCTGTAATAGCCTGCCAGTCCTAAGAAACTGTGTATCTCCGTCGGTGTTTTTGGTTGTTCCCATTGCATGACAGATTCTACCTTCTTAGGATCAACACGGATACCTAAGGCAGATATTACGTGTCCTAGAAAAGAAACTTCTGGTAACCAGAACTCACATTTACTAAACTTAGCATACATCTTATGCTCTCTTAGAAAAGTTAAAGCCTGACGGAGGTGTTGCTCATGTTGTTGAGCATCTCTGTTGTATACCAAGATGTCATCTATGAAGACTACTATAAACTGATCAAGAAAAGGTCAAAAGATTCTATTCATGAGTTCCATGAATTCAGTTGGTGCATTAGTTAGTCCAAATGTAACGACCGGGACCACTGCCCTAGGCTCTAATAGAGTTTCAAGAATGACGACTGGCCCCACAAACCACCACTAGCCTTAACAGCGCACTTTGTCCACACTGACGTGCAAGACAGGATCAAATTCCCAACTGGTCACCCATCTTAGTACTACTCCAAGCTGAGCACACTTAACTATGGAGTTCTTTAGTGATGGGCTCCCAGAAAAGGAGGTGCACCTTGGTGATATGGGTAGTCCAATCATTCCTTTTAAGATCAACTTATCCAAGGCCTCAAATCATGGGATGTTACAATCTCCCCCACTTAGACTCTTGACGTCCTCGTCAAGGCTCAACAATATGGCCTCATAATATGACCCCATTTCAGTGCAGACCCACAATGGCCCATGGACACCCAACTCCTGATCACGGAATATCAGCGTAAGGGTGGCTATGTCAACCATGGACAACCCTTTCCTACATGCCTGGACCGCACGGCTCAAGACTGGCATGCCACATGCCCATGCGGGCCCCACCTACTGGAGGGTTATGGCTCTGATACCATTTGTAACGATCGGGCCCACTACCCTAGGCTCTAGTAGAGTTTCAGGAATGACGACTGGCCCCACAAACCACCACTAGCCTTAATTGTGCACTTTGTCCACACTGACGCGCAAGCCAGGATCAACTTCCCGACTGGTCACCCATCCTAGTACTACTCCAAGATGAGCACGCTTAACTATGGAGTTCTTTAGTGATGGGCTCCCGGAAAAGGAGGTGCACCTTAGTGATATGGGTAGTCCAATCATTCCTTTTAAGATCAACTTATCCAAGGCCTCAAATCCTGGAATGTTACAATATTTGGGTAGTTCCATGCGACTTTATTACCCTATGTATTGGCTACCTGTAAGGTAGGACCATGGGGGTAAGAATCTACCTAAAAGAGAGGTAGCGTACAAGTCCACTGCAGGGACAGCGCAGAGTTGGGGGATAGGTAAGGATTGAGTAGTATGGCTTAAAACGTAATCTTGGTTGTTAACTGATTAATTGAATGATTACGTTGTTAACATAGTTGCACATTATTGTTTCCCCCACATACCAGCTTTGGTTGATCGATGTTTTGTTTGTCGGCGTTTTAGGTACAACCCTGAAATGAACAAATAGTAAAGTGACACATTGTGAGAATAAGAAATAAAGTGCAAGGAGGATTAGATAGAGTAGACTCAAGCTTGGATAGATAGATTTCCAAAGTTTTAAAAAGGTAAGGAAAGTTTTATTATTATACCAATTTTCAGTTTAGTTGGTAAAATTTATTAATTGTTATTGATTATTTGTCGAACCTTTGATCCGGGTTATTGGATAACGGCTATGACCTTTCGTTCTCCCTTAAATGGGGGTTACCAGGAGGCAGGGTCGTTACAATTGGTATCAGAGCATAGGTTCCTCACTTAATCTTTAATAATTATTAAATTTTACATATTCCATAGAACCAAGGGAGTTATTAGAGGATTGTTTGAAAGATTGAGGTGTCTAGAAAAGGATCACGTCTGGGGGCTGGAAATATTTTCCTCCACACCGCTAGTCGGAATACGAGGACTCCCAGATTGTGTGACTGCCTGGCCGATGTCTTAGTATATGACTTGAATATAAGATACCTTTAGGACTCTCTCATCTTGTTCATCCCTTCTCAACTCAAATTATGTTAAGGACCTCAAGGATTAGGGTTTCCTCTCTTCTCCTCACCCTATTGAGGTATGGGTAAGGTTAATAAGGTCTAAGGAATCCTCCACCAAATTAATGAAAAGCATGTAAATAAGATGTCATGGACATAAGCTTAATAGATTAAGCGCAAACTAAAGAATAGATACATGCTTAGGTCGTATGATACGAGTTGTCATTGCTCTCAGGAGAACCTGAGGATAGACCTCTTTGTCATGAGGATGAGTAGAGAGAGTTAGTCTTGGAGGTAGAGACCTCCATTAAAAGTAGAGACCTAGCACATCCCTTGAGGATGATGTTAACCCTGGCCCTAAGTGAAGGTTAGAGAGAAAGATGACATGATGAGTTAGATGTCAAGGTTGACTGAGTGTTTGGTTGGACATGCCTTTGGGATGCCATAAGAGGTTATATGACCTAGTACCCTTGGCGATCCAACCCTGGAGAGGGTCGTTCATGTTAGAGAGAAGGATAGCTCCTTCATGGATGAGGTTAGAGGAAAGCCTATAAATACCCTATGGGCTTAGGCAAGTAGGGTATAGCTTGTACCCACAGTGCTTTAGTAGCACGAGCAGTAAGTTAAAACTGAGACCAGAAGGACAGGATGGATGGATTATGAGATAAGCATAAGGGGCTATGGATAATCATGAGCAAACATAAGGTTGAGCATAGGCTTCACCCACGTAGAGGTATGCCTGTGAGCTTGATCCTTCATGGAGAGATGACCTCTAGTAGTATGGCTGGATGTGGAGTTAGCTTTAGAGAGAGAAAGAAGGAACCAAGCAAGAAGGTTGGAAACCTAAAATCCTGAGATATGAGGAATAGTGGGGAGTCAAGAATTATGTGACCTAAGTGGATGATAGTGGTTGCCTCATGCATGATCCCTCGAGGCTGATGATATCTTAATTGCCTTTAGAGGAACCAAACCCTAGAGAGAGGATGATGCTTCTGGTACCTATGTGCCTGTGGTATATGTGTTTACCTTCTAATATAGAAAGAAGAGTTCCTTAGACCTGGAGAGGTTTGGTATCAGGTTGTGAGGCCTTGTACCTTTTTTGTTTTCCTTGAGGAGGACTCGACCCTGATGTGTTGCTCGAGTAGAAGGATGACAGGGAGTGCATGTCATGCCTTATACATGCTTGATCCATGGTTAAGAGTTTGAACATGAAGTTGGACACCCAAAGGTGAACCTAGGGTTCCTAGGCCTAAGAGGGGAAGTAGTGTACCCAATGCTCATGATGAGATTTCAGTCTCTACAGTTTTGAGCATGGAACTCCTCATGTGTAGAGGAAAAGGAAACCCCTTAAGTTAAAGGTATGTGTGATGAACCCCTCACAACTAAGTTGATCTAATGTTGAGGAAAGAGAACAAGTACGACCTAGCATGGTTTAATTGGTGGTCTGCTTGTGCCTTAGTAGCTGTTGGGTTAGGCATGCTCATGAGAATGTAAACCCTAAGGACGGTTGTGACCTTATTGTCAAGAGTTGTAGTTTCCTCCAATCCTGGGGGAGGAACCCTTTGGTTGGGTGATTACCAGTTTTTTTGGTAACCTAAAGAGGTCTCATAGGATCTTGAGAAACTAAGTGAAAAAGTACATGGCATGAGAATGAACCTGTAGACCCATAGATAACCATCTCTACGTGCATGTGGATGTGTTACCATGAAGGTAACCAGTATGGGGCCTGACCAAGGTGGGTAGGTGGCCATGACCCCTATGAAGCGGTGAAAGTTAGCCCATGAATATAGAGAGAGAGAGATGAGAAAGGCTTGGGTAAGGTTCTAAGTTGGACATGTACTATAAATGGAATCCTAAGTCTATCCTAGGGTCAGGTGGGGATAAGACCGGTGAAAGTGGAGTTGCCTAATTCCCTAGTTGCACATGACCATAGGGTTGGGAGGTAACAGCTATCATTGCCTGAGGGTCATGGGTTAGGAGATTGATCACCTTCATGAACTCATGGGACCCAAAGGGCAGATGAGTAGGGCACTCTCTGGATGCATGAGGGAAGAGGGATGACCCCAAAAGTGTCAGCATCCTATAGACCTAGAGGAGATGACCAAGGATTGTGTTTGGACCAAGTAGGTTCGAGATTAGTTCCATGGAAGTAACTTTGATATCGAAATGACTGTGATGTAGAGACATAGGTGGCACGTTTCAACTTAGATGTAAAGGTGTACTAGAAAGGTGGAATGTACCATCTCTACTCTTGGAACAGGAAGAACTCTATATTTGGACTGCAGCCAAATGCTTATTTCCTCTTATTATGGGAGTGAGAGATAGGACAGTACACATGCCATACACCAAGGATAAAGATGATGTGGGTTGGAATGTTGCCACGAGATATGGGGACAAAGAAGATAACATACCCTGGTAAAGTGAATGATACATTGATGGTTTGCAAACACTAAGAGGAATGAGATAGTCACCTTATGAGGATGTTTTTATCATGAGATATGAGTCATACAAGGTTGAGTTTGATCACCAAGAACATGAGCTCAAAGTGTTCTCAATAAAGATAGACTTAGAGTTTGAGTTTGAGATGATAAGTGAAATACATGGAAGTATATGTCATCAATGTTACCTAATACCTAAGGATGTGAAGTGGTAATGGATGCTCTGATTGAGATATAGCTGCCTAGTTTGGCTAGAAGCTAGAAGAGGTTGTTAGGCTAACCCTAAGTTTGGAAAGGAGATATGTTTGGCTAATACTCAGATGTTATGATATCTGTTGAACAAGTTAATGGTTGTTTGTTTAGCCATCCTAGGCCTTGATGAAATGAAAGGATGGTTGCAGAACCTCAAATGCACTTCTTTGTAAAGGAAGGTGATGAAACCCTGACTAGAGTGGTTTAGGGTTTCTGAGGAATCGATCTTGAGGAATCAGGACATACATGAAATCATGATTGAAAATCACCATACACTGTGGTACTACCAAGGTAATAAGTGATAGTAGTACTTTAGATGCCTAAGATAAAGTTGCATGTGGTATATGGCCATGCAAACTGAGGGAGAAGGACGAACACCAGTAACCCAGTGCATTGATATAAAGGATAAAGAGCCCCCGAAAGAGAAAGGGAGTTCATCACTATGGATGTTGTAAGTCTCCCCTGGACCAAGGAAGGTCAAGATACAATATGGGTTATAGTAGATCGCATTACCTAGATGACATGAGAAAGAAAGAGTTCTGTCAAGGGATAGATCATGTTGAACTACATATGAGAGAGATGGTTCAACTACACCATGAAGTGAGTTTAAAAGTTCTTGAGTATGACCTAAAGGTTCACTTTCATAAGGTGGAAGTAGGTACATGAAGAACTCGAGGCGAGTACCGTTTATCACCCCTAAATAATTATTAGTGTGATCCATACTAGAGGGTATGATGAGAGCATGTGTGCTTGCTCAGGGTGATATATAGAGACAGTATTTGTCCTATGAAAGATGTGATCATAACCACCATAGCCAGTATCGGGATTTAAAGAAGCTTTATAAGAGAGGTTGTGTCGGTGAAAGGACCATGTAATGGTTAGAAAATGACCAAAGTGTGTGTAGATGAATTCGCTTTCATCGTGTGATGGGTGAAAGGAGCCTAGAGACGACGGGAGTCGTTAGCAGATGCAAAGTAGACTGACATGCAGTTCACTGTGGGAGAATATGTAACATGAAAATCTGACCCCTCTAAGTTATAGCTAAGAGAGTTGAGTCCCTGATACATAGGTTCTTTTGACATAGTTTGGTGGAGAATGTTAAGTTTGATCTTACCCCTCAGGATAAAGTAATGTGTGATAAGTTCCAGGTGTCCAATTTAGAGCACTATGTGAGGTACCCAGACCATGTGCTGACAATGAACCTAGTGAGCCCAAGGGAGGCTGAAATGACCTGAGTCACCTGTGCAGTTTATAGACGCCAGAGTGAAAGAACTCAGAGAAAAGAATATGTGATGATAATGGTTCTTTGGAAGCTCCATGGATAAGGTAAAGCCACATAGGGGCCAATGATGGACATGGAAAAGTCTTATCCTGAATTGTTTGTTTGCTTGATGGAATTTTGAGGACAAAATTCTTATAAGAGGGGAAGGATGTTACAACCCTAATTTTTGGGTTCATTTGGTAAGAAATGTAATTTCTCATAATAAAGATAAATGAACAAATAATGATGTCTTTTGATTGAATGAATGAATTCCGTGTATGATAGCTTGTGTGTTTTCTTAATGGGCCTTATTGGCCATTGAGCCCAATTGAAGGAAAAAGAAAAAGAAATGAAAAAAAAGGAATTCAATTGGATAAAGAAATGCATAAGAAAATAAATTTAATAAGAACCAAAAGGCTAAGGAATAATTTCCTAAAATAGAACTTCGAATTATTAGGGTTCCTTGGGGATCAAGGAACTCAAGATAATAATTAATGGTAAAGGAAATAGAAAAGATGTGGAAAATATGAATAATTAGATGATAACTTGCAATCAAAGAAAAGGGATCGTTTCCTTTGGATAATGATCCCAATATTTGCAGGATGAAAGATAAAAGCATAAACGAGAATCCCTTAAAATTTGAATTAAAAAAGAAGTTAACATTTGGGAGTTATTGCTTTTTAAAGTTATCCTTAAATATGAATTTAATTTGGAATAAGGAAAATAGTTTCCTTTAATCAGTTGAGCGTGAAGGAGGTGGGCCGTTGGATCTTAATCCAATAGGCGCCACTCATCATCTAAGTCCCACGCGGACTGGGACTCTGCCTATGACCAGAGGATTTTCCCTTTTGGATTCCTCGCGATCCACTGAGTTTTCTAGTTGGCTGATGTTTCCTTTAGACTCAGGAAAGGAAACTGAAGGGATTCATCCCTGGTTTGTCGAGGTTTGGTCTCCGATTGGGAAAGTTCCCAATCCAACAGGGACTTGCCCGACCCTATATATAGGGGGGGATAAATGAGAGGACCAGCATCCCTATTTGCTACACCAAACGTTGTGGAAAAGCAAGAGGAATGATTCTGTGCCTCCAATTGGCTCGTCCACCTTGACATGCACCCTCGTTTCCAACAGTGAACCTCACATGAGTTCACCACCTGTTCATATATACATAAAGGCCCACATCCGGCCAACAGCAGGATATACAGATATCATCGAACGATCTTCGTGAAACATTGTCAAAACACTGCCAAGGACCTGAGAGTACAGGGATGACTCTAGACTCTACTACAAAACATCCAAAACAGCAGCATGTCCAATGCTTGCCTTCTACTGTTCCTCAAGCTGCTCGTCCGCAACACCACAACCACGACCACGTCTACCTTGACCACCTAAAAAGGGTGTAAACCAGCGGAGTGAGACAATTGAACAATTATCCCAGCGGGAAACATAGCTCCCCACCGCAACTATAGAACCTCAGCAAGATAAACCATAACAGCAATTATAACATGAGCAGATATATCAGAAGCAGTTATATATATAGCAAGATCATTCTTACCGGCAAGCATACCAGCTGTACTAAAGCGCAAAACCAGATGTCTTTCAAAGGAACATGACTATCAAGATGAGATATATCAACATGTAACAGGATTATTAGAACAGGGTATAATGCCATATAACCTGATTATCAAGATAAGGTAGATTAACACATGACCTGCAAGGTATAACGGAATATTACACAAACAAGGCCTCAACCAATGTTTCGTATTTGATATGACTAGTAAATACTAAACGGCTGTATTACATTTTATTATGCCCTGAGGATTTGAACTGTACCGTTCAAATCCAACCTTCGATTACGAAACCCAAGACGGTGCCATACAAGGTCAATGGAAGAGCTGGACTCCACGACCTCCCACCTCATGGTCAGTACATGAGTACAACACAAGCAGGACCGCAGTCACATGCTGAAGTGGTCTAAGCCACAGGGTTAGCTCCATAGGCTACCCATTCTCTAGCCCGCCTTGGTACAGGTCACGGCGCTAGTAAAACTGAGCCACGGGCCTGATCACCGTGCTCTGAGCCATGAACGCATTCATGCTCCATACATCACATATCCTGAGCCATGGGCCTGTTCACCATGCTCTACACACATATCTGAGTCTGCAACCGAAGTTACACTCTTACCTCCTCATTTTCAGGCTAGGAGCAACCTACACATATTCAACAATATGTGCTTCCAGGTTAACTCGTAGGAAAACATGTTTCACCATCACCAAGTCCTGACGATGATGGATCTATGGCCAGGGCAAACTACATGATATATTTCACTGGGATTAATTAGTATCTTTTAGATGGATTGCAAGATTCAACCAAGTTATATAACATGCAAGATATAACAAAAAGTAAAGAACATTATATTATGATCTATTCATATCAACCTGATCCATCTTAAGGATCCAACATCACATGTTATCACTTGGCCTCTTGCCAACCATCCAGACCCATCTCAAGGATCATCACATATCACAGGGTCTCAATCCTTCATCATGCACTGCCTTTGTCTCTTAAGGCTCACATCATCATCAAGGGGCAGACATATCACATGCATACACTTATAGAGCAATTATCAAAGTAATGTTGCTCAATACATATGACACATAGCCCTTTCATGGCTAAGACATCACCTGCATGGTTAGGGTACACAATAATTGTAGATTCAACATAAGGAAGATGCTCACTATCATGAAATATCATTCAAGATAATCTACTTATCAATATGACAGTTATTTGGTAATCAAGTATGTTAAGTACATCATTTAAACAACCATACTGATACTTACCCTTATATCGAGATTGTACAAACAATCAGGGTATATAGAGATCATGTTGTGTTTACAGAACCAACACTATTATTAACAAGGTCATTACTATGTCATCAACTATTGTCATCTTTATCATGAAGCAATCTTTAATGTAACTGTCACTTAGCATCATTATTACCAACATTATTATCATTAAACAAACTACTAGAGTAGTTATCATCATCTTCTTTATCATTAACAATTAAGCATAAGGGTCACATCATGCATCAATTACATGAGGGCTAACATCATATACATTACTATCATTAGCATACTTATTGTTTGCAAGGCTTCATATACATATTGATGATATCACAAACACCACCATCGCTCATTGGTGCATAGCTAACCACTTCCATCACATGAGGGACCATCACCAAAGAAACGCATACCCTCACTATAGCCCCACAACCCTCATCTAAAGCCTATCACCCAACATGGGTATCGACTACCACACTATCCCTATCGGCCAACACTCACTACTAACCCTATCGGCCAACACTCACTACTAACCCTATCGGCCCTCACACATCCTGCACATAGGGTAGGGTATCTCCCAACATGGATATCGGCCATTAGGGTATCGCCCATCATGGTGTCGTCCATTAGGGCTATCGGCCATTAGGGTTATCGGCCACCATGGCCCAATGCTTATTGCCCAACCCTAACACTCATGGCACTACATGACCCTATCGTCCATCACATGGACAAGGAGATAACTCGACACAAGAGCACCCACTCTATCATCCAACACAGGGACATCTATATCGGCCAACAATAGGAAGGGTATCGTTCATCTCCAAGGTACTCATCATATCGGCCAACAAACCCTAGCTCACCCTATCGCCCAACACATGGGCAAGGGTATCGGCCACCCACAAGGACTCATCCTATCGTCCACCCAAGGTGCCATGTCGCCCAACATGGTTACCATGTCGGCCAACACAAGAACAAAGGGGACCATGTCGGCCAACTCAGAGACAAAGGTGTTGCTCAACCCAAGGTTACTCATATCGTTCAACTTAGGGGCAAGTGTGTCGCCCAACACACTCACAAGGAAGGGGGTATCGCCCAACCCTAGGTCATCTTCAACCCTCAACACAAGGAAGCCCCAAACCCTAGAAAGCAAGGTATACAAGGAACCCTAAACCCTAGAGAGGGATATCGGCCACTAAGGTACATAAGCAAAATGTACAAGCAAGGAACTAAGCTAGACTACTAACATATAACAAGATCAAAGCTAGAGGTAAAAGAGTTAGGGTTAGAAACTATGCAACCCGCCTTAAGATCCAAGCTTCAAGGAAGAAGATGCACTCCAAGGTCCAAAGCTATCGTCCACTAGGCTGCTCCAGGAAGGTGTATCGGCCACCACTTCAACTCCAAGGAAGTATATCCGCCAATACAAGCAAGATGGAGAGGGGTATCGTGCATCAAGGGTGGAGGGGAGACCAAAGGACCAAAGGAGACTAAGGCAAGGAGAATAGCTACCTATATAGGAAGAAGGGGAGGAGAAACCAAGGTACAACCATGCTATGTGTCGCCCACCCAAGGGACACATGTCCACCAACTCAAGCCACCTCTCATGCAAGCCATAAGGCACTTGTCCAAGATGTGCACCATGTGTCCATCAACCAAGCCAAGCCATCTGGGCGACACAACAAGAGCTACTGGGTGACACACCAAGCAACTAGGCGACACACCACCTGCCCTGGGCGACACAAGGCTCAAGCAAGCCCAAACAAGGAACTCCAAGGCCCAAACAAGCTCAACTCAGGCCCAAAGGACTCAAACAACAAGCCCAAGCCTTTCTCTCAACCCTAGAGGAAGCAAAGAGGGAAAACATCTCACAAGATGGCAAACTTGCCCACAAAACCCTAAACTTGGGTTATTTGCAAGTAGCCCCTCGAACTCTCAACAAAGCTCAACAAAAACCTAATCACAACTTAAGGTGATTAGCAAGCACCAAAGCACCAAGATTAAGCAAAACAAACAGGGTAACCCCTAAACGCAGGTCAGGGTCCTTACAGCCATAAACCTCTACAAAAGGATTTCGTCCCCGAAATCCGAAGAGAAAAGCGAGGGATACTTCCTCCTCATCTCTTCCTCAAGCTCCCACGTGGCTTCCTCAATGCCACGGTGATGCCAAAGATGCCAAAGGACCTTCACAAGAACCAGATCCTTTCTCTTTAGCTTCTTGACTCTTCTGTCAAGGATCATCAGAGGACCCTCTTCATAAGTCACATCTTTGTCAAGCTCAACTTCAACTGGTTGTATCACTGTTCCTGTATCCGGATGACTTTTCTTCAGCATACTGACATGGAACACTGGATGTAACCTGTGCAACTCTGGAGGCAACTCTAACTCATAAGCCACCTTGCCAACACGTGCTAAGACTGGGTAAGGCCCCATATATCTGGGAGCTAACTTACCCTTCCGGCCAAACCTCAGCACACCTTTCCACGGAGAGACTTTAAGATACACCTTGTCTCCCACCTGGAACTCCAAGGGTCGTCGGCGATTGTCTGCATAAGACTTCTGCCTGTCTTGTGCCGCTTTCAACTGTTGTTGTATCACCTTGATCTTTTCTGTCGTTTGCTGTACTAACTCAGGGCCCAAAAGCTGATATTCACCTGATTCATACCAACACAAAGGAGATCTGCACTTCCTCCCATACAAAGCCTCATAGGGAGCCATGTCAATGCTCCGCTGATAGCTATTATTGTAGGCAAACTCTATCAAACTGAGATGTACGTCCCAACTGCCTAGGAACTGCAAAACACAAGCACGAAGAAGATCCTCCAAAGTCTGAATAGTCCTCTCAGACTGTCCATCTGTCTGCGGGTGGAAAGCGGTACTGAACTTCAACTGCGTTCCCATCGCCCTGTGCAACTGTTCCCAAAAACGACTTGTAAACTGAGGACCTCTATCAAAAACTATCATTGCTGGCACACCATGCAAATGAACTATCTCATCCACATATACTCGAGCGAGCTTTTCAGCTGTATATGTGGTCTTCACAGGTATGAAATGGGCAGACTTCGTTAATCTGTCCACTATCACCCAAATGGAATCATGATTCCTAGTTGTCCTGGGTAGACCAACTACGAAATCCATGGTTATATGATCCCATTTCCACTGCGGTATAGGCAAAGGTTGCAACGTACCTGCCGGCTTTTGATGCTCAGCCTTGACTTGCTGACACACCGCACACCTAGCCACAAACTCAGCTACATCTTTCTTCAAGCCGGGCCACCAGTACAAGTCCTTCAGACTATGATACATCTTGGTGACACCTGGATGCATAGCATACATCGACGTGTGTGCTTCCTCGAGCAACAACTTCCTCAGATTATCAGCATCTGGAACCACCATCCTATTATGATAGCAAACCACTCCATCCTCGGACTCATGGAACCCATCACGCTTTTCGCTGCCAAACGCTGATCTGATTAGTTGTACTGTATCATCCGTTTGTTGTGCATCCTTGATCTGTTGTCTCAACGTGGGCTTGATTTGCATCTGTGCTAAAAGTCCAGCTAACGAGGAAACCTCCATCTGTACGTTCATCTGCCGTAAGGAGATTAACATGTCCCGCCTATGGCATACCAAAGAACTCATCTGTGCCTTCTTGGGAGTAGAAGACTTTCTGCTAAGCGCGTCTGCTACCACATTCGCCTTACCAGGATGATACTCGATAGTGCAATCATAATCATTGATCAACTCCATCCACCGACGCTGTCGCATGTTCAACTCTTGCTGTGAGAAGATGTACTTCAGATTCTTGTGATCTGTAAAGATCTTACACACTTCCCCATAAAGATAGTGTCTCCAAATTTTTAACGCATGAACCACTGTTGCCAGCTCCAAGTCATGGGTCGGATAGTTCTCCTCGTGTTTCTTAAGCTGTCGCGAAGCAAAAGAAACCACATGATCTTCCTGCATCAGCACACAACCCAAACCTTTCTTGGACGCATCACAGAAAACAACATAGCCTTTTCCAGATTCTGGCAAGATCAACACTGGAGCACTGGTTAGCTTTTCCTTAAAACTTTGGAAAGCTTGCTGACATCGATCATTCCAAACAAAAGGTACATCCTTCCTGGTCAACTTCATCATCGGTAGAGCTATCGAACTGAAGTCCTTGATAAACCTCCGGTAGTATCCTGCTAGACCAAGGAAACTACGAACTTCCGTCGGCGTCTTCGGCTGTTCCCAATCCGCAACGGATTCCACTTTCTTCGGATCTACTTTGACTCCTTCAGCAGATATCACATGACCTAAGAAAGTCACTTCATCCAACCAGAACTCACACTTACTAAACTTAGCATACAACTGATGTTGACGAAGGAGAGTCAACGCTTGACGAAGATGTTGCTCATGCTCTAGCCGGTTCCGACTATAGATCAAGATGTCGTCTATAAAAACTACAACAAACTGATCTAAGAATGGACGAAACACTCTGTTCATCAGGTCCATGAAAGCAGCAGGTGCATTGGTTAATCCAAACGGCATAACCACAAACTCAAAATGACCATACCTCGTCCTAAAAGCTGACTTTGGTATGTCATCCGCCTTTATCCTCAAGTGATGATATCTAGACCGTAGATTGATCTTTGAAAACACTGTAGCACAACGCAACTGATCGAACAGGTCATCTATCCTCGGCAACGGGTACTTATTCTTGATCGTGACCTTGTTCAACTATCGGTAGTCTATACACAACCGCATCGAACCATCCTTCTTCTTAACGAACAACACGGGAGCACCCCAAGGTGACGTGCTCGGTCTGATGAAACCTTTCTCCAACAACTCTTGTAACTGCTTCTTCAACTCTACCATCTCTGCTGGAGCCATCCTATAAGGTGTCTGTGCAATCGGCTGCGTTCCCGGAACCAGATTGATCTCAAAATCGATCTCTCGGGGTGGAGGAACACCAGGAAACTCCTCGGGAAACACATCTGCAAACTCTCGGACCACGGACACTTCTTCAAGGTTAAGGCCTTTTGCCTTGGTATCCACAACGGTATCCACAACATGAGCTAAGAACGCCTCACATCCTTGTCGCAACAACCTATCTGCCACCATAGCTGACACCAGACACATTGGAAGAATCTTCCTATCTCCCTGGAAGATCCACTTCTCTCCAGCAACATCAAACACCGCCTGCTTGGAACCACAGTCCAAGACAACCTTATACTTCTCTAAGGTATCCATCCAAAGGATAACATCGAAACCATGCATATCAAGTGGTATGAGATCCACCTGAATGCTGTGTCCCAAAAAAGACAAAACACAAGATGGACACTCTTCTCGAAGCAAAGAGGAACCATCAAGAGGGGTTTCTAACAACAAGCTATCCTTCTTACAACGAATAGGTAGATGACAGTTTTCAAGCATACTATAGGCGATAAAAGAGTGTGTAGCACCCGGGTCAACCAGAACAGATATAAAGCAAGAAGAAGACATATCAGAATGAAATAACTCCATCTGACCTGTCACCACTCGCGGATTGACTATCGCCTCCGGCTGATTCATGGCATAGAATCGAGCCGTAGCTTGTTGTCCACGACCTCTGCTCCCTGAAGCAGACGATCCATCTTGAGACGCTTGACCGCATCCTCGTCCTCTGCTACCACTGGGCTGTGGTCTCTCAGACTTTTGGAAACTCTGCCTCGGTTGCTGCGTCACTTCAACATCTCTATTCGGGCAATTGAACTTCCAATGCCCGACTTGTCCACAGAGATGACATGCTCTATTGTCAACTCGTGGCCTAGATGGCCCTGTCACTGCCACCGAAGCTGAACTGTGCGCCTTAGATGGTGAAGAAACATAACCTTTTCCCTTACTCGGATACCACTGAGATGGTACACCAGCACTTCTCATCACTGACGGTGCTGAAAACCTGGGTTTCTTGAAGCCACCAAACCTTCGGCCTTGAAACTGAGCAGGTCTTTTAAGAGACACCGACTCTCTTTTCTCCCTTACTGTCCTCTCGATCCATCGAACTGATTCCACAAACGTAGCAAATCGCTCTCGGTTTTCCAGCGCAGACACAGGGGTTGTCAACTCAGCACTCAAACCCTTCTCAAAATGTATGATCCGTTCATCATCTGTCGCCGCCATGTGAGGACAGAACCTCAACAGATCCATAAACTTAGCTTCATACTCGGTGATGTTCATCGTTCCTTGCCGCAACTTCTCAAACTGACTGATCTTCTCATCCAGGTACGTCTTCGGAAAGTATCTGGTGACGAACTCGTGCCGAAACACTTCCCAACAGATCACCTCACCATGTCGCTTCTCTTCCTCGATGGTCCACCAGTGACCAGCACTACCCTTCAAAAGGTAGACAGCATGCTTTACTTTGTCTGCTTCGGGGATGTCGAGGATCCGGAAAGCCTTTTCAAGACTCGTCAGCCACAGATCTGCATCCGCTGGATCAGCCGTTCCAGCATAATCCGAAGCTCCGACTCGACGAAGCCGCTCAAAGGTCTTCCCAATACCCGATGCTTCTCCATGGGGAACCTGTGCTCGCGGAGGAGGCATTGGTAATCGCTCAACCATGAGATTCATCGTAGCCATTAATTGCCCCATAAGATGTTGGTAGGCAGGGTGTTCAAGTATGGCTGGGTCTGGTTGGGGGACCTCAGGCACCCGATCTTCATGTGCCCGTCCATCTGCTCCATCAACCGATGCAGCATCACTATGCTCAGGAGCATGTTCTTCGTGGTTTCCAGACATCTTGGCTTTTCTTCTGCTGGGGGCAGAAGATTTTTGTAAGATAACCTGGAAAACTCATAAGAACAGACTCAACCTAGTCCTAGATCCCTGTAGACTCAGCGAACCTAAAGCTCTGATACCAAAATGTGTGGCAACACATCCCATTATCACACAGATAACGAGGTGTTACGCGAAAACGTGCGGAAAAACCATAATTACATATTATCAAAAACACGGGTTAATTAAAACCGATTGCGGAAAACTGATAAACTGTGAAACTATTACTTTCCAGTCCTCATCCTGCACAGAAACATGTCATATGAATATGTACATACACAAGATCTGACATGTGTCCACAGCTCAGGAACAGCTGTCCATCCATCACATGAGTTCACCACCTGTTCATATATACATAAAGGCCCACATCCGGCCAACAGCAGGATATACAGATATCATCAAACGATCTTCGTGAAACATTGTCAAAACACTTCCAAGGACCTGAGAGTACAGGGATGACTCTAGACTCTACTACAAAACATCCAAAACAACAGCATGTCCAACGCTTGCCTTCTACTATTCCTCAAGCTGCTCGTCCGCAACACCACAACCACGACCACGTCTACCTTGACCACCTAAAAAGGGTGTAAACCAGCGGAGTGAGACAATTGAACAATTGTCCCAGCGGGAAACATAGCTCCCCACCGCAACTATAGAACCTCAGCAAGATAAACCATAACATCAATTATAACATGAGCAGATATATCAGAAGCAGTTATATATATATAGCAAGATCATTCTTACCGGCAAGCATACCAGCTGTACTAAAGCGTAAAACCAGATGTCTTTCAAAGGAACATGACTATCAAGATGAGATATATCAACATGTAACAGGATTATTAGAACAGGGTATAATGCCATATAACCTGATTATCAAGATAAGGTAGATTACCACATGACCTGCAAGGTATAACGGAATATTACACAAACAAGGCCTCAACCAATGTTTCGTATTTTATATGACTAGTAAATACTAAACGGCTGTATTACATTTTATTATGCCCTGAGGATTTGAACCGTACCGTTCAAATCCAACCTTCGGTTACGAAACCCAAGACGGTGCCATACAAGGTCAATGGAAGAGCCGGACTCCACGACCTACCACCTCATGGTCAGTACATGAGTACAACACAAGCAGGACCGCAGTCACATGCTGAAGTGGTCTAAGCCACAGGGTTAGCTCCATAGGCTACCCATTCTCTAGCCCACCTTGGTACAGGTCACGGCGCTAGTAAAACTGAGCCACGGGCCTGATCACCGTGCTCTGAGCCATGAACGCATTCATGCTCCATACATCACATATCCTGAGCCATGGGCCTGTTCACCATGCTCTACACACATATCTGAGTCTGCAACCGAAGTTACACTCTTACCTCCTCATTTTCAGGCTAGGAGCAACCTACACATATTCAACAATATGCGCTTCCAGGTTAACCCGTAGGAAAACCTGTTTCACCATCACCAAGTCTGACGATGATGGATCTATGGCCAGGGCAAACTACATGATATATTTCACTGGGATTAATTAGTATCTTTTAGATGGATTGCAAGATTCAACCAAGTTATATAACATGCAAGATATAACAGAAAGTAAAGAACATTATATTATGATCTATTCATATCAACCTGATCCATCTTAAGGATCCAACATCACATGTTATCACTTGGCCTCTTACCACCCATCCAGACCCATCTCAAGGATCATCACATATCACAGGGTCTCAATCCTTCATCATGCACTGCCTTTGTCTCTTAAGGCTCACATCATCATCAAGGGGCAGACATATCACATGCATACACTTATAGAGCAATTATCAAAGTAATGTTGCTCAATACATATGACACATAGCCCTTTCATGGCTAAGACATCACCTGCATGGTTAGGGTACACAATAATTGTAGATTCAACATAAGGAAGATGCTCACTATCATGAAATATCATTCAAGATAATCTACTTATCAATATGACAGTTATTTGGTAATCAAGTATGTTAAGTACATCATTTAAACAACCATACTGATACTTACCCTTATATCGAGATTGTACAAACAATCAGGGTATATAGAGATCATGTTGTGTTTACAGAACCAACACTATTATTAACAAGGTCATTACTATGTCATCAACTATTGTCATCTTTATCATGAAGCAATCTTTAATGTAACTATCACTTAGCATCATTATTACCAACATTATTATCATTAAACAAACTACTAGAGTAGTTATCATCATCTTCTTTATCATTAACAATTAAGCATAAGGGTCACATCATGCATCAATTACATGAGGGCTAACATCATATACATTACTATCATTAGCATCCTTATTGTTTGCAAGGCTTCATATACATATTGATGATATCACAAACACCACCATCGCTCATTGGTGCATAGCTAACCACTTCCATCACATGAGGGACCGTCACCAAAGAAACTCATACCCTCACTATAGCCTCACAACCTTCATCTAAAGCCTATCACCCAACATGGGTATCGACTACCACACTATCCCTATCGGCCAACACTCACTACTAACCCTATCGGCCAACACTCACTACTAACCCTATCGGCCCTCACACATCCTGCACATAGGGTAGGGTATCGCCCAACATGGCTATCGGCCATTAGGGTATCTCCCATCATGGTGTCGTCCATTAGGGCTATCGGCCATTAGGGTTATCGGCCACCATGGCCCAAGGCTTATCGCCCAACCCTAACACTCATGGCACTACATGACCCTATCGTCCATCACATGGACAAGGAGATAACTCGACACAAGAGCACCCACTCTATCATCCAACACAGGGACATCTATATCGGCCAACAAGAGGAAGGGTATCGTTCATCTCCAAGGTACTCATCATATCGGCCAACAAACCCTAGCTCACCCTATCGCCCAACACATGGGCAAGGGTATCGGCCACCCACAAGGACTCATCCTATCGTCCACCCAAGGTGCCATGTCGCCCAACATGGTTACCATGTCGGCCAACACAAGAACAAAGGGGACCATGTCGGCCAACTCAGAGACAAAGGTGTTGCTCAACCCAAGGTTACTCATATCGTTCAACTTAGGGGCAAGTGTGTCGCCCAACACACTCACAAGGAAGGGGGTATCGCCCAACCCTAGGTCATCTTCAACCCTCAACACAAGGAAGCCCCAAACCCTAGAAAGCAAGGTATACAAGGAACCCTAAACCCTAGAGAGGGATATCGGCCACTAAGGTACATAAGCAAAATGTACAAGCAAGGAACTAAGCTAGACTACTAACATATAACAAGATCAAAGCTAGAGGTAAAAGAGTTAGGGTTAGAAACTATGCAACCCGCCTTAAGCTCCAAGCTTCAAGGAAGAAGATGCACTCCAAGGTCCAAAGCTATCGTCCACCAGGCTGCTCCAGGAAGGTGTATCGGCCACCACTTCAACTCCAAGGAAGTATATCGGCCAATACAAGCAAGATGGAGAGGGGTATCGTGCACCAAGGGTGGAGGGGAGACCAAAGGACCAAAGGAGACTAAGGAAAGGAGAAGAGCTACCTATATAGGAAGAAGGGGAGGAGAAACCAAGGTACAACCATGCTATGTGTCGCCCACCCAAGGGACACATGTCCACCAACTCAAGCCACCTCTCATGCAAGCCATAAGGCACTTGTACAAGATGTGCACCATGTGTCCATCAACCAAGCCAAGCCATCTGGGCGACACAACAAGAGCTACTGGGCGACACACCAAGCAACTAGGCGACACACCACCTGCCCTGGGCGACACAAGGCTCAAGCAAGCCCAAACAAGGAACTCCAAGGCCCAAACAAGCTCAACTCGGGCCCAAAGGACTCAAACAACAAGCCCAAGCCTTCCTCTCAACCCTAGAGGAAGCAAAGAGGGAAAACATCTCACAAGATGGCAAACTTTCCCACAAAACCCTAAACTTGGGTTATTTGCAAGTAGCCCCTCGAACTCTCAACAAAGCTCAACAAAAACCTAATCACCACTTAAGGTGATTAGCAAGCACCAAAGCACCAAGATCAAGCAAAACAAACAGGGTAAACCCTAAACGCAGGTCAGGGTCCTTACAGAATCTACCTAAAAGAGAGGTAGCATACAAGTCCATTGTAGGGACAACACAGAGTTGGGGGATAGGTAAGGATTGAGTAGTATGGCTTAAAATGTAATCTTGGTTGTTAACTGATTAATTGAATGATTATGTTGTTAACATAGTTGCACATTATTGTTTCCCCCACATACCAGCTTTGGTTGGTCGATGTTTTGTTTGTCGGCATTTTAGGTACAACCCTGAAATGAACAAACAGTAAAGTGACACATTGTGAGAATAAGAAATAAAGTGCAAGGAGGATTAGATAGAGTAGACTCAAGCTAGGATAGATAGATTTCCAAATTTTTAAAAAGGTAAGAAAAGTTTTATTATTATACCAGTTTTCAGTTTAGTTGGTAAAATTTATTAATTGTTATTGATTATTTGTCGAACCTTTGATCCGGGTTATTGGATAACAGCTATGACCTTTCGGTCTCCCTTAAATGGGGGTTATCGGGAGGCGGGGTCGTTACACCAAATGACATAACTATGAACTCATAGTGACCATACCTTGTCCTAAAGGCAGACTTAGGTATGTCACTCTCCTTGATACGCAACTGATGATATCCCGACCTTAGATCTATCTTAGATAATATATTTGCACCACGCAACTGATCAAAAAAGTCATCGATCCTCGGTAGAGGATACTTGTTCTTTATGGTTACTTTATTTAACTGTCTATAATCAATTCATAACTGCATCGATATGTCCTTCTTTTTAACAAAGAGAACCGGAGCACCCCATGGTGAAGTACTCGGTTGGATAAAACCTTTCTCAAGAAACTCATGTAGTTGTTTCTTGAGCTCTGCCATCTCATTAGGTGCCATTCTATATGATGTTTGTGTTATTGGTTGCATGCCTGGGATTAGATTAATCTCAAAATCAATCTCTCGGGGCGGAGGTACACCAGCAAGTTCCTCAGGGAACACGTCTTCAAACTCCCTAATTATTGGAACTTCAGAAGGATTAGAACTCTCCATTGTGGTATCTACCACATGTGCCAAGAATGCAAAGCATCCTTGTCTCATCAGCTTCTCAGCTACCATAGCTGACACAAGACAGGTTGGAAGAATCTTTCTGTCTCCCTGAAAGATCCATGTGTCACTATCATCTGTGAACATAGCCTGCTTGGAAACACAATCCAAGACAACCTTATACTTTTCTAGGGTATTCATTACAAGAATTATATCAAACCCGTGCATCTCAAGTGGGATAAGATCCACCTGAATGTGATGTTCAGAAAAGGAAAGAATGCAGGGAGAACACACCTCCCACAACACTGTAGATCCAAACAAAGGGGTTTCTAATAACAAACTCTCTACCCTATGACCAGCTGTCATATGCATAGCACCCGGATTAATTAAAATAGATATGAAGCACGATGAAGACATATCAGAATAAAATAGTTCCATCTGACCTATCACAACCTGTGGGTTAACTACTGCTTCAGGTTGACTCATCGCATAGAATCTAGTTGTTGCTTGTTGTTGACCCGGTGCTTGGTTGTTGGGTGTTGACGAACCAGCTTGGGATGCTTGCCCACATCCTTGAGTGCCACTCGAAAATTGCCTCCTCTGAGAACCTTACTGACTCTGCCTCTGGGGTTGAGTCACCATTGTGATCCCGACTGGACAATCCCTTACCAGATGTCCCACTTGTCTGCAATGATGCCAGATCCTGGTCTCAGGATAGGGCCTATGAGGTCCAGTCACCGATGTTGATGTTGTGTTGGAGGCTCTATTCTGAACAAAACTATAGCCCTTACCCCTACTTGAAGTCCATTGTGTCTGGGTAGTGAATCTTTATGGTGCTGTCGGTGCAGAAAGCCTTGGCTTCTTAAATCCCTCAGACCTTTGTCCTTGAAACTGAGTGTACACCTTCTTACCACTGGTCTGTCACTTCTCGATCACAGACATCTCTATCCGTCTGACGGACTCCACAAACATGGCAAACCTCTCCCTGTTCTCCAAAGTAGACACAGGAGTGGTCAATTCAATGTTCAACCCCTTCTCAAAACACTGAATTCTTTCCTCATCAGTAGCTGCCATATGCGGACAGAACCGCAAAATCTCCATGAACTTAGCCTCATACTCGCTAATGTTCATCGATCCTTGTCTTATCTTCTCAAACTGAGATATCTTTTCATCTAGGTAAGTCTTGGGGAAGTATCTAGTGACGAATTCTCATTTGAATTCTTCCCATCCGACCTCGAAACCTGGCCTCTTGCCCTCTTCTATTGTCCACCAGTGGCCAGCACTCTCTTTGAAAAGGTACACTACATGTCTCACCTTTTTGGTTTCTGGGATATTGAGGATTCTGAAAGCCTTCTCCAGCTCAGTCAACCATAAGTCAGCATCTAGTGAGTCAGCTGTACCAGCATACTATGTGGCTCCTACCCCACAAAGCCTCTCAAAAGTCTTACCCACTCCCTGTCCCTCATTGTGGGTCGGTGCTCTAGGTGCAGGTGGTGGCATCCTGTCCGCCATATGCGTCATGGTTGCCATGAACTGCCCAAACAGAGCATGGAAAGCTGGGTTCTCTATCATGGCTGGGCCAAACTGAGGATGTTCAGGGACTAGTTCATTCCTATCATGGTCCTTTGCACCTCCTCCTGGTGCAGAACTGCTACTCTCAGCAGCATGTTCTTCGTGTGATCCAGACATCTTCAAGTTCTTCTTCTCCTTCTATATGAGCAGAAGTCACTATCAGATATACTGGAAGACACTAGAACAGACTCAACAACCTTAATCCTATGTCTCTATAGACTCAGCGAACCAAGAGCTCTGATACCACTCTATTGTGGTGTGCCGATCAAACAAAATGTAATAAACCAAGCGAAAGCGATCATTAGCAGCGGAATACTAAAAATCACTAAAAATTAAAACCATTTACAAAGAGATCCATACACTGGAAAACTCTTTCAAAAGGAACCAAAGTAATTCAATTACATTCTGGTTCACAAGTACATATCCTATACCTTTCCTTCTCAAGAATTACAAGCATCAGCTGCCCTATTTAAAACTATACACAGGCAGCATAAAAACAATGAGGCATCAAGCCAAAATCTTAGATTGATTCATTAAACTAACTACTGACTTTGAGGACCTAAGAGTACAGAGACGACACATAGAAATCTATATATAAGATATGATAGCCAGTGTCTCCACCTGAGTGTCACTACTGTCCCTGCTGTTGTTGCTGCTCTTCCTCTGTTGTAGGGTTTCTGCCTCTTCCTCTGCGTCTACCTAAAAAGTTGGATCCCACAGGGGTGAGACAATTGAAATTGCCCCAGCGAGAGATATAACTCTCTGCCAGAAATATTATTATTGCAAATTAATGGAATAAAATTGAGAAGAGGAATCATAAGTATTCAATAGCAGAAAAATCAATTATCTAAGCATATTAGAGCAATGTTCTTCTTCAAAGTATTTTAGCTTATAACTTGACAAAGTAGTATGTCATTTATCTAATAAGAAATATGAAGAACATGTATAACATGTATCCCTCTAGGATATACTAAGAAAGATATCATCAACCAATGATTCTCGTATTTAAACCTTTAGCAAATACGCTACACGGTTGATTACATTTTTACAGTCATACTTAATGCCCTGAAGAGATGAAGTATACCGTTCATGCTCCAACCGACCATGATTACGTAAAGCATTGGTACCACACAAAGTCAATGGAAGAGCCTGACTCCAAGACCTCAACCTTCTTGGTCAGTACGATATTATATGGCAGAGACATCACATGTCAAACTGCAATTAGCTTGCCAGGGTATAGTGTCATCTTCGCTATAGAGTTATAGCCCGCAGCATATACTCTCTTCAGGGTTATGGCCCATAACCAATGCCTGGTATCATATCATGGAGTCATGGCCCATAGCCATACTCAAACTGGGGTATGGTCCATAACCAATCTCGTGCATAGGACATAGCCCGCAGCCATTCCTATGAGGCATAAGGATATAATTGCCTAATTACCCCCACATATTCAAAAATATGTGCTCCGAGTTAAACTCGTTTCACCATTCAGCAAATTCTGACATTGATGGATCTGTGGTCAGGGAAACTACATTATATGATATCACTTGATTAATTAAGTGTATTATCATATTCTTTTAGCATCAAACAAGTTTCCAAGCATCAATTATTTTAACAATTGCTACAAAGAATGTGTAATACTTTCATCAAGTACTGTTCAAATCTTTAATGAAGCATTTGGATCTCAATCCCTCATCTCATCAGGAGCACTCTCATCCTTTCACAAACTCATCATCATGATTATAGAACATGGGTATTCAAACCCTTAGTTTATCAAGGAACACTTGTTACCACTTATCAGGTAACTAATACCTTCAGGTCATCTGACTAAGGTAAACATGATACTTGCTACACAAGCATCTCATATGGCTTCACAAAGCCCATTTCATTTCTTGTTACCTCTCACTAGGCAACAAAGCATGTTATGGCTCACAAGGCTCATTAACAATAATAAATGAAACATCATAGCTCATACCTGGCTATGCTCATCATCTCATTATACCTGCATGGTTAGTACTCTTGATAACAGTTATATCAATTACATTTTAACACCATGATATAAAAAGTAACACCACTTATATTCTTATTAGGGTTAGGGTTTCCCAATTCATATCAATCAGGGTTACTCATCCTCTTACACAATTAGGGCTAGATTTTCAAATTAGGGTTTCATAATACATTGCATCACCCTGGATTAGGGTTTCACATCACATTACCCTATATTAGGGTTTCTCATCATATAATTACCTTGAATTAAGGTTTCTTATAACATTTCCCCTAAAATTAGGGTTTCATGTAGCTTTACCCAAAATTAGGGTTTTCATGAAGCATTCCCTTAAATTAGGGTTTTTCATTAAAATACCCTAAATTAGGGTTTCTCATATCATTACCCTAAATTAGGGTTACACCATCACCCTAGATTATGGTTTCACCTAGCTTTACCTTAATTTAGGGTTAGAGGTCATCAACCTTCTCGATTAAGGTTTCATGATCTCATCATCATGGATCAAAACCCCAATTACATATTTTTAATCATGTTGAAAGTGTTGAGGATAAATCACTACATGATTATCACTCATGTATAAGTTCCTCTCTCTTATCCTCTCTAGGAGGATAATTACTTTAATGTTGATTAGATTGAATCAATTTTAAGGAAGAGTTGACATAATGTATCAAGTCATTGCTTCCATAAGCATCAAAGGTTAACCACTCTAAAGGTACTAATCACCTAAGTAATTTAGAGGTACAACCATTATAATCAATCTTGAGTTACTTTAATAGTACTCATTTAGTTATGAGATCAATTGAACCTTCAACAGTTTTAACTAATAAACCTTTAAATGGTTTGGATTCACACCTCCTAATGGTTTGAGAACGTTTGGACCTTCAAACGGTCTGAGACAGTTTAGACCTCCAAACGGTCTTGATCAACCTTTCAAACGGTCTTGATTAATTGTAAATCGAATCGGCCCATTTCGTTTTGAAACTAAATCAATCCATTCGGTCTTGAAACTAAATCATCCATTCAGTCTTGAAACTGAATCATCAACCATTCGATCTTGAAACTGAATCATCCATTCAGTCTTGAAACCGAATCAATCTATTGGGTCTAGGGTTTGCAATTGGTGGATCATACATACATGGAATCTTTTAAATTCAGTTAATCGGAACCATTGGATTATCATCCAACCACATCAGCATTTGACCTTCAAACGATTTGAGTCCTCTTGACCTCAAATGGTCTTGAGACTGTTTTCCCTCAAACGGTCTTGAGACCGTTTGGTGTCAAACGGAGCAAAACCGTTTGCACATGTTCTATGTTGAGGTGTGTGCTTAAGATAACGTCATCATGTTCAAGCTTGAAACCATCGAAATCCATTGTGATTCTTGTGTTGATTTCAACAACCAATAAAAGGGAAATCGAGAGAAAGGAAAGGAATCAACATATGATGAAAACTATGCAATCAATAATGATGTTTAAGGGTTCGAGTTATATAACCCACCTTCAAAATTGAGTCCAAGATTTAAGATTCACGTATTCAATGGTGAATGAAGCTTTCTCAACCTTCCAAGGCTCGTCCTTAAGTCTTTGAGTGAAAAGAGTGACCAAGGTTGAAGATTGAATGGAGAAAAGAAGAAATTAAGCATTGAATTTCGATTTCCACCATGAAATCAAGGTTGAAGATGACTATGGAGCTTACCTACAGGTTGGGGCACGTCCTCCTATTTCTACTAAGCTTCCTTGTGTTCAACCAAAGCAAGGAAAGAAAGAAGGGTCGAAAAAGCCTTTCATTTGAGTTGAAAAAGAGATGTTCATAAGGGAATTTCAATGAGAGAGAAAGTGATATAAAAATCTTTTAATTCCCTAAATTGGTGCCACATACTCTCCTCCATCCCTTTCATACCAATCCATATCCCCCACCTTGTAATTTTTATTCATTATCCATGAATTAAAAGAAAGCAAATTAAGCACCTTAACCATTATAATAATAATATCCAAAATTGAGTGGATATTACTTTTCCTTTTACTAATGTGAGTGGGCTCTCCACTCACTTTAGATATTGTGTGACCTTTGCAAGGCACAAGGACTTCCACATTTATACAAATTCAACCATCTAATTTTTGGTTGTAAGGTACTTCCATTAATATATTTATTTTTGCATTAAATTGAATTAGGGTTTCAATTATGCTTAAATCTTGATTATTTTAATATCAAGATTCTCTCTCCTCCAAAGTGATTCAAATGAGACGCCCCTCTCATTTTATTTTATCTAAATGATGCCAAGAAACATTAGGGACTCTCTAGAGGTGGTATTTTGCATAATGAACCCTAGGTTTTGGGTAAATTGCACATTACACCAAAACTAGGTTTTAATGCACAAATATTGCTCAACAAGATCTTTCTTGGTACTCAGGATACCACAAGACATACCTCTGCATCATTCTCATTCTTATGATGCTTCAACATCTGAGGAACATTTTATCATGTAACATTTTCAAGTTAACCCCTCAACTTGGGTAATTTGCACTTTAGTCCAAAACAAGCAAAATAGTGTTTCAACATTATTCAAAAAGGACTAAAATTGAAGCATAAGTTCCTCTTGAGCCTTAATTACTTTTCAAGAGATAAGAGCATATAATTATCTTTACTAAACAAAACATCTAGGATTAAAGCATAACCCGGGTCAGGGATGTTACAGTATCACTATGTGTTCATAACACAAGTATACTCGGCTTCTATTGTAGAATAGTATTAATGGCTATTATTTCATAACCCTTCGAACTAACAACATTTCTCATTTGAAATCAAACATATTTTATTGTGATCACCACTTTGTCATTATGGAAGCTTGCATCGATGTAACCCTTTACATCCAACTCTTCCTTTATTGCTATCTCGGTTGACTAGCAATATATCCTTAAGTACTTTTCAAGTACTAATAGATATCTTTAATGACATTCCAATAACCCTTATTGGATTTTATTATTATCTTGTCATGTCCAGTACATACAAGATTATATGGGATAAATACATTTAAAGCATTCATGATAGATCCATTGTTACATCCTTTGGCAACTTCAACATGTCATTTCCATTCTTCATAAGAATTGGAACATGTGGTTTATGATAGACTAATTTGGATTCTCTCTCATTGAACCCTTTCCTTATTGAACTCTTTCAACACATTATTATTGTATGAGCTCAAACTTCCATTGTGAAACATTCATGAACTATCTCATAGGTATTTATCCTTATCTCATAAGATGTCTCATCTAATCCTTCTGTGCAAAAGGGTTTTTCATGCCACATCTCAATATTCTCAATATTGAGATGTTATTCCTCATCATATGTGGAATATTCATATATGCTACCACTAAATCTTTTTTAATGATAGATTTCATATTTTATCTTGATTCAAGTCAAACTATTTGGCTATCTTGTCAAAATCAAAAGATCCCATCTATGAGGTGCTTGTTCAATCCCAGATTAAACTTCACAGTTTATAGACTTTATATGCATTCTTGAAGTTATAAAACCTTCTAGGTTGTGTCATGTACACATCCTTTGATGTATTCCTTTTAAGGAATTCGGTTTCCTTCTTCATATGACAAATTTCTTAATCTATTTTAACTATAACAACAAGCATAACAATTGGTAAAGGAATTTATATCATGTTCAAGCTCTTGAACTGATGTGAAATCATTTTCAACCAATTTGTCCTTTATGTTATCCACATAGGTCTTTGGCATAAGACCCTATGGCACCCATCAGATATTGCTATCAAGGTCCTACCTTGTTAGCTTACATGGATCCCATAATGGCCCGAGCCATTACTCAAATTATGGTACTTAAGAACTTCTAGTTGATCAGTTGGCTCATCATCTTATGACCAACCTATCTGAGATGTTGGATTCACAATCCTCAATTTTAGATGTGTCCTATTAGAACTATTTTATTATGTGTATGTGATGAACTTGAGATTCCACAATATCTTGTGATTCTCTGAGTTCTCGTTGTACCTCTTTGTTGATTTTGAACATTTTGAGTTTAACTTTCACTCCCACTGATTCTTTTGGAACTCAGTTATCCTATCAACAAAACACTTTTGTTATTGGATTGGGATTTATAGTAACATTCAACAATTATGGTTTGTGGATAAACCTTTTCAAGAAATTAATTTCTCATTATAGGTTTCAATCCTTTAGACATATTGGGACATTCCCAAATCATATCATATATGATATCTTATAAACCATTCACATTGTACATCATTTAAAGATAGCTTTATATATATGAGGATATAGGAAGATTAGACTAGTTGATAATTATATCATGACTCATCATGATGTAATTCCTTCATTCTGACACATCACCATCTTCATATGGATTTGATTTGTAATACATTATCACAGTTCTTTGAAGGTACTCAAGGTATTGATGTAAAGTATTTCAATATTTGATCTCAACAAAGTTTCTTATTACTTTCATCAAAGACATACTTCATTTATAATCACCTTGAACACTTTAAGATATTCATTTTTCTATTTTACTGAGTACATATCATCATGTTACCATTAAATGAAATGAGGTATGAGTAATTATCTATAGCAGTCATTCCATAAGATCTTCATGCATCATATGTATGAGGTCTTGATGGAAAGCTTATCTTATCGCTACATCTAGTGAAGGATGTCATGTCACATTGTGTGTAAATAAGTCTTCGCATATTTCCTTAGGTTCGATAACCAAGGGAATCTAGATTAACATCAATATGTATTCTAGGCATGCATTTCATATATGTACGTCTACAGTGACTATTGCTAATGGTAGTCTTGAGTTATCAGTATAATCCTTTGATACTAATGTTATAAACATTCATCTCAAAATCTTTTGTATTAAGACTATTTAGATGTTTGGGCATTGTCATGCAAGATCGTATCTTTTGAAATAGAAACGTTAACATCTTACTTTATTGATTTATCATCCTTGACATATGAGATGCATAAGAAATGTTTCGAATGGCATAATGAAATAGCAGTTCAACTAACTCTATTATACGCCCATTGGGCTAAGATAAATTGAAACATAGACTAAAGCATCCACAACACTTACTCCACCTTTGTCCTTCCATGAAGGCCTTTACTTCTTATCAGATCCTACACATCATTATGTCAGATCTTTGTTTTATATCACATACCAAATGAAGAAGTAATCAAATTTATCTTATAATGTTTATACCTAAAGTGTAGGCCTCAGTGCCTTCCTTCTTATTCTTTAATTCCTCTAACTAGAGTGGGTAATTTCTTTTCCACTGTCCAGGTTGGTGACAATGGTGACAATCATCTCTTACTTTCTTCACACCTCCTTTTGCCTTGAGATCTAAAGACTTGGGCTTCTGGCTAGCTTTAGAACTCTTTTTAGCTTTGCCTTTGCCTTTAAACTTCCCCTTCGTTTTCCGGATCATCATCACATACTTGGGCTTGTCTTTTTTCATCTATCCCTCAGTTGTTCTCAACATGCCCAACAACTCTGTCAATGACTTGTCAAAGTCGTTCATGTTGTAGTTCATGAAAAATTGACTATATGACTCTGGAAGTGACTACAGAATCACATCACTGGCCAACTCTTGACCCATGGGGAACCCCAGTATAGCTAGGTTCTCCATATACCCAATGAGCTTGAGCACATGAGGACCTACTGGGTCACCTTCTGCCATGTTACATTTGAAAAACACCTTAGAGACATTGAATCTCTCTTGTCTTATTTGATCTTGGAACATGTTCTTGAGATGTGTTGCCATCTCAATCACATTCATATTCTCATGCTACGTATGTAACTCATAGTTCATGGAGCATAGCATCAGACACTTGACGTCCATGACATCTTCAGTATGCTTCTTCTAAGCATCCTTGTTAGCCCTTGGTGCATTTTGAGGTGGTTCCTCTGGTTCTGGCTTCTCTAGGACATAGGCTTGCGATCTAGTGTGAGAATGATTCTCAATATCTTGAACCAATCATGGAAGTTGTTCCCAGATAGTTTGTCCTTCTCAAGGACTGATTGCAGAGAAAAGTGATTGTTGTTTATTGCCATTTGATTTAACAAAAGAATTTGCAATTTTTTTCAAAAACTCATTTTAATTTGATTTGATTAATTTTGGGCAATAATAATTAGGTCTTTAATTCATTATCATTCTCATTATTTTGATCAATTGACAACCCTCAAGTATCAATTCGAAAAACTACAACGAACAATTTTCTAATGAGCCAAGATCCATATTTCATCAAATCATGAGTCGGCTTTTACCGCTCGTCCACAACTTGACTATTTAGGTAGGCAACCTTGCAAATTGCATCATATGCAACTCTTGGATATATGATATGCACAACTCATTTCCATGATCATCTGCATGCCTCTAGGCTTATTCTCTCTAAGTCACCAGTTAAGCCTGACCCAATAGCCAATACGATAGATATGCACCATGATTTGTACAAATCTACATATCTACCATCACACATCTACGAGATAGACGGCACACCATGCTTTGTGCAAATCTATGCTTGGTCGATCAAGCTTTTCATGTGTATTGCTAATGGAAAGAAAATTAGACTTAATATGGTTTATTGAGGGATTTATACACACACACACACATATGTATATATATATATATATATATATATATATAAAGTCAGGCTAGAATATACTGGAGTGTACAGATCACGTTGTACACCCCAATGGTATTTGCCTATCTAGACCATGTTTTTCCAAAATCTAATCCATTTATGCTCATGGTTACAATAATAATAGGCCACATACAAAATTTTAACTCATTTCGATGAGTACAAGTCACTCATCCAAGGACAACAAAATCGACGCACAAAAATAATTTAAAATCATGATTTTTTCCTCTTTTAGATGCACAACCTATAAGTGTCCAAATGAGCTAAAACTTATTATATCGTATGTTCTAAAGATAATTAAGAAGATCAATTGTTTAGATTTTTCAAAAAGTTATTGCATCTTCAAAAATGACTGAGGTATACAGTGCCTTCGGTACACTCGAGTGTATACTAGCCTGACTCTATATATACATATAGTGTATCCAATCACCACATATATAGTATGTATCACATACATGTTATATCCCATAACCAAACATGCAATATAAAACAAAAGTCGATGGTTATGGCCATGTCTTCTTGGAATTCCTTGGAGCCACAAGGAATTACTACCACCTAGGTCAATCATCACATCACTTGTATGAACATGTTATTGGTGTACATATTTGCTTGCCAATTTGGGTAGATTCAACCCTTGAATCGGTCGTCTCGCCTCTTAGCCAGTCAGTTAGTCATCATGGATGGTCATCTGGCCTCTATTCCAATCAATGTTTGGACTCCCTCCAAGCGGTCAGTTGGGTCCACCATGCAGTCGTCTGGCTCCATGATGAATGCATTTTCATCCATCTTTTTGCATATTTTTCTTTGTCATTTTCATTACACTTTTCTTCTTTTTAGTAAATTATGGACCAAATTGTAAATTTCCCATTTCTTGATTATTTATGCAGATACTTACCCAATTTTCCTTAATATTGTAGGGATTTTCTCCAAAGTCTGATTTGACCCTCTATGTCAGCAAGACGGTATCTCACTAGACCCAGACGGTCGGCTCATGTGCACAAAGGCCCTCGTTCCAGAGCTAGATGGCCCCTTTGCCTTAGCTCAATCAGCTGACTTAGAAAGCCAAACGATCGTCTCAACCAGTTGAGACGATCATTTCATGAATTCATATGAGCACTCTCACATAGCCAGACGGCTAGGTCGCCCAAACCTAATCTCGTGTCATAAAGTATAGGTTCCCATGATCTTGGATTCATGTATAGAGATGTCAGACGACCGCCTGAGCCTCCCATATGCCCATTTCATAGTCTTACTTCGAGAATAAGAAATGAGAGATGGGCACTGCCATTAGGGTTTAGTTGCCACTTCCAAGTCAAGTCATGTCACGTACGGAACAGGCAGCTCACAGACCCCAAAAGGTCATTTGAAACATCGCTTCAAGCCCAAGTAATCTTCCATACGGGCGCCGTCATTGCTCTCTTTAGGGTTTCGCATAGAACGTTCTAGACGAGTGTCCAGTCAGCACCAAACGACCATCTCGCTTGGTAAGATGGACATTTCACGATTTGCAGACAACACTATTCAACAGTCGTCGCTTATCCCCCCCCCCTCGTAGGGTTTCCACCCCTCCTCCCCTGGGGCTACACTAAGAAAAGGGGTCCTAAGTTTTTGTATGAAATGAATGGAGGAATTTTGTTGTTTTATTTTAGTGTAATTTTCCATTCAAGATCAATAAAGTTATTTCTTTTATAAAGTTAGTTCTTTTATTTCAAATTTGTATCTCTCTTCTCTAGTTCTTCTTCTTCTCACATTTTCCTCTTAGAGCACGAGATAAAGCAAATGAGCCATTTAATCGTCACTGCCTTGGACTCTATAGAGATTTGGATTTGCGGTCTATGGCTCTCTTGCGTTCCTTCCTTATTTCCCCCTTCCTCTCTATGAGTAGTGACTAGTTTTCTTATGGAGGCAAAGGGGAATATCCCCTCGAGGACCGCCTCAGTCCCGAGGCACTCATCTCTCTCACCCATGTCACTGCTGGTTGTCTTGCTTACCGTACAATGATTTTTACTCCAAACAGTCATCCCAGGTGAGCCAGGTGGTTGTTTCAGTCTCTCTAGATGATAGCCTCAGTTGCAAGGCGCCCGTCTCTCTCACCCGCATTGTCGTTGCTCATCCTGCTTGTCGTACGACAATTTTCACCTTAGACATACGTCCCAGGAAAGCCAAGCGGCCATTTGAGTATCCCCAGAAGACTGTCTCAAGGGGGAGACAGCCTTCTCGTGCCCCTCTAGTATTCTCCTTCTCACCAGTAAGATGCCTGCCTCGTTTGACCAGATGACCGCCTCATCCCTATGAAATGACCGTTTGGTAATAGTCAATCGGCTATTTCGCTTTCGTCAGTAGAAAATCTTCAACATGTCAGAAGGGGGTCAAGACAAAGCTTCCTTGACCGCTTTTACATGGGCAAGCACCCCGCTAAACCGACAGTTTCCCGTGAGCCTACTCGTCGTTCCACTATGAGGTCGGGAATTCACATTGAGGAGCCAACTGGAGAGTCCTCTCTAGAAGTGGCGTCAGAAATGCAACACTATATTGACAAGCTCGAGTTCATCATGGCATCCACGCAGGGACATTATGCATCATGTCGCGACCCCGACTCTATCGTGCCTCACTCACCCCGCATAGCTATTACTTTAGAAAATTATGCACAATTTGTCGATGTCGGGCACTACAAAAGGTTCAAGTTGAACACCTTGATAGGCATCTCTCTTTCTCGTTGGGTCTACGGCATCACCCTTGATGCATTTGTCATTCGGGAGGCAGTCGAAAACATCCTAAGGAAGAATCACATTCTTATCTTCCCATATCATGTTACTCCATTATATAGCGACTTGACATTGGAGTTCATCACTACGTATCGTTGTTACCACAATTGTTGGGGCCAATTCAGTTGTCAAGCCCAAGTCTTTGGTGAGGATTTTGAGATTTCCGTCAGGCAGCTGACCTCCATGATATTCAATGGTGCCAACGATTACTGACTCACCCAATGCATGGAGCGCCGCCACGACATCCATCCTGACAGCTACAATGTGGAGAAATTCTGGGCAGACATCACGCAGCTTCCACCCAAGCTACCAGGAAGCATGAAGTCCTCTAGCCTTCACAACCTGGTGTTCTATTACCTTCATCGCATTCTTGCCCACACATTCTTCGGAAGGGAAGGTACTCAGGGTTCCATCACTCTTTCTAAGTTGTATACATTATGGTGTCTCCTAAACAATGAGCCCGACAACTAGGGTTGTGCCCTGATTAACCATCTTTACTACCAAGCCACCCACACCACTTCTTCCTCATATTGTATTGATCATGTAGTCACATACATTGTGCTTTTCTTGGGCTACACTCATATCCCATTCCAACCACTATCCCTAAAGCACCACCAGATCGACCTAACCGACTTGAAAGGGTGTAAGTTCATCCACCCTAGAACCAATGGAGTCTACCACTTGCTTTTCAAAGACTCTCATGTGGTCCTCGAGCTTCCCCACCACACTAGGTTTGCATCAGCCAACCTAGTCTTTGACTTGATAGATATGCCCTCCCATGAGGCACGGTTTCTCCAGGAGCATCCGGATCCATATGATGTCCCTGACCCTACTGCCCATAGGAGGAGTGTCTCCATGGAGGCACATGGTGAAGATATCGGTCCGCCGCTACCACCTTCATGATGCTGTACTAGAAGACGTTGAGGCAATGAGGAAGGCCTCGAGGATCCTAATGGCTTTTACGAAGTCTGCGACCAGTTGGAGGAGATTCAGTGAGAGCATCAGAGTCAAGGTCATCAACTCAACCACATGTATCAGATGTAGTGCTCCCATGAGTCATGGAATGTGCATCAAGGCCACTACGACCCCAACAGGCCTCAATGTGAGGAGTATGGGTCTCATCAGACTTACCCTGACCCCAACTCCCCCTATTGGGGAAACTACTACTACAACCCTCCATCATCTTTACAATTTCTACGGCCTCAATGATTCTCTTCCCTCCATCTCTGATTTAGGTTTTTCTTGGGATTAGCAAAAATCTAAGTCTGAGGTGGGGTGGGTGGTAAGATTCTAGTCCACCCTCCTATCTTTTCCCTTTTTCTTTATTTTGCTTTATTTTTTTACATGTATTCACTTTAGTTATGAACTTTATCTAGTCGTCCATCAATTTATGTTTCATTTAGTTTTTAAGGCCATTATCTAGTAGGTCATTGCATAATCATCTATCATTGTACCCCTTTGAATTTAGTAAATCTTTTGAAAATTTTGTTAGGAATCGCCATGTCTGAAACTTGTATGCCAGCTAGGACCCTTAAGGACATCACTCCTTGGAATAGTTGGCAAGTCATATGGATTTGATTAGAACCGAGCATAATATTTCCCTACTTTTAGACAAATAGATTATCTTGTGATAAAACTTGCATGATGTGAATTATAGAAATACTCTAACTTAAGCAATGACACTCTCTAGAAAAAAAATATGAAAAAAAAGTATTTATACAATTAAAGCACGAGAACATTTTTTTCTTCCCTCTACTTTTGTTCTAAAAAAGAGAAGCATAGAATCACCATCGGACAAAAATCAAGTATGGGGTGGCATGCTTCCCAAAAATAAATTCCATACCCCAAAAAGGGGCATACCATCAAAAGATGTCAAAGTGCATAAGAAAAAAATTGTGACCAATGTAGCCACAACTCCACAAATCAAATCCCGAGTCGAATAGAGGAGGGATCAAAGATTAAAAAAATCTTTTGTTATTTCTTCATCACTTGTTCACACCCCCTCCTTCTTCCTGTTCTTGTGCAAATAACTAAAAAATTTAGAAATTGAGAGTGTCAAAGCAACAGTAAGAGGAAGCCTATTTTTCTACAAATTCTCATTTTAAAAGCAAAATTTGATATTTGCTCTTGATAGGGAACATAGAATTTTATGCTGTGTGGTTCTAGGATATTGGGTCACTTGGCCAAAAATTGGAGGTGAGGACTATAGTGATGTTACTAAGGTGAGGATGACATTTTTGGAGTATAAATTGGAATTTATTTGTAATTTAATTTTCTCAGGATGAGCAAAGATTCAAGTCTGGGGTATTTTAATGAATGCATTTTCATCCATCTTTTCACATATTTTTCTTTTTCTTTTTCATTACATTTTTCTTCTTTTTAGTAAATTATGGCCCAAATTGTATATTTCTCATTTCTTGATTATTTATGCAAATACTTACCTAATTTTCCTTAATATTGTAGGGATTTTCTCCAAAGTCCGATTTGACCCTCTAAGTAAGCGAGATGGTCATCTTACTAGACCCAGACGATCGGCTCACGCGTACAAAGGCCCTCGTTCCAGAGCCAGAATGCCCCTTGGCCTTAGCTCAATCAGCTGACTTAACAAGCCAGACTATCGTCTCAACCGATTGAGATGATCATTTCATGCAGTCGTACGAGCACTCTCACATAGCCAGACGGCTAGATCTCCTAGACCTAGCCAAAGGATAGGTTCCCATGGTCTTTGATTCATGCATAGCGACGCTAGACAACTGCCTGAGCCTCCCATACGCCCGTTTGCAGTCCTACTTTGAGACCAAGAAATGAGAGACGGGCACCGCCATTAGGGTTTATCTGCCGCTTCTAAGTCAGGCCATGTCACGCATGGAACAGATGGCTCACAGACTCCAAACGATTGTTTGAAACATTACTTCAAGCCCAAGTAATCTTCCAGACGGGTGCCGCCACTACCCTCTTTAGGGTTTCACACGGGACGTTCTAGATGAGCGTTCAGTCAGCACCACGACCGTCTCGCTTGGTGAGATGGCCATTTCGTGGCACACAGACAACACTATTTAGTAGTCCTCGCTTATCCCCCCCAGGGTTTCTACCCCTCCTTCCCCTATAAACGGAGGCGGGCTCCATTACGAAAAGGGGTTCGAAGTTTTTGTACAAAATCAATAGAGGAATTGTGTCATTTCATTTTAGTGTAATTTTCCATTCAAGTACAATAAAGTTAGTTCTTTTATTTCAAATCTAGATCTCTCTTCTCTAGTTCTTCTTCTTCTCACTTTTTCCTCTTGGAGCATGAGAAAAAGCAAACGAGCCATTTAATCATCACCGCCTTGGAGTCTACAGAGATCCAGATTTGCGGTTTATGGCTCTCTTACTTTCCTTCCTTGTTTCTCCCATCCCCGCCATGAGTAGCGAGTAGTTTTCTTACCAAGGCAAAGGGGAATAGCCCCTTATCCATGTGTTAATCGGATCGAATTTTTACATGACTATTTAGACAGATGATTTTTAGTTTAGAAATTACATATTTAAATGATGTAATTAATCATCTTTATCGCTTGTTAATCCTCGTGGATGCGACTATGGAAATCGGGATTTAGAACGCCTAAATGGAATTCACGGGGATTTGGATGTGATTGTGGAAAAATCCCCTTTAGGATGAAGAATAAGGATACTTGAACACCGTGACCAATGGGTTCACGTAGAGTTCCTCTTTTGTGTTTTATTTATAAATAAAGCACATACATGCTTCTTTCTTATTGTCGTGTCTCGTTCAATTTTATTTTCATAAGGGATAAGGTGGTGAAACCCCTAAGCCATGATGCCTTCCTCCTTGATTTCAAACCACTTTTAAACGTTGCTTTCAATTTGCCCTTTAATTTTCAACATTTCACTTTTGTTTAGTTAATCTTTTATGCAAACAACTTCTTCTTTTACTTTCTCTTGTTTATAAAAATCTTTTATTCTTCTTGCAATTTCTTTCTTGCATTAGATAAACCAACCCCCTCAATCAAACTTTATTTTCTATCAATATTTCAAAAATACCAAAAAGAAATAATTTTAAAAAATAAATCGGGTTTAAAAGAAATAGATCTTAAAAACATTTTCCAGTGGGATTGACCCTTCTATACTAGCCTTACGGAAACTAAAAAAAAGGATTAAACACTAGGATAATTTTTCTAGTGAATTGGTGTGTAAAAGACGAGTATCACTCCATCGTTTTGTCCTCCATGGTTCTCTAAATAGTTAGCTCATCTCACGAACTGGTCATCTCATCCAACAATGATCATCTTCCTCGTCGTTGTAAGAAAAGAAACTATCCTATTACTATTAAACTACTACACTGTAAAGAGAAACCTCAAGTTACATTCAAGGGGAGCTAAGGAAGGAAAGAATTACCTTTAAAATGGGAAGAGGAGGTAGAGGTTCGGTACATAGACCGAGATAAATAGGAATTAAAAAAACCAAGCCATCCAACCACACACAGATATTGGGCATTGGCCATAACCACGCTACACATCCACCATCAAAACCGCTTTTAGGGCGACACGTGTAAACTGTATATATATATATATATATATATATATATATATATATATATATATATATATATTTATTTATTTATTTATTTATATATATATTTATTTATTTATTTATTTATTTATTTATTTATTTATATATATATATATTTATATATATATATATTAGTTTGGGATTATATGGTCTTTGATCGGATACGCATATGGAATAGTTTAAATATTTGTATCATATGCAATAAATAAATGATTAAACAAAAAATACAATCATATCAATTATCCTAAAACAAAGTAAATTAGCGTGGATCTGATACCACTATTGGAAAATACGGGCACAGAGTATAGCAGTGGAAACAAAAATTTTGTCTATTTGTATTCCTATAACAGTAAGATCATGTCAACTACTATGAAATAAGAAGGATGGTTTAACAAGTTATACCTGGTCTTGGAGCAAGTCCAGTGACAACAACTCGCTTCAATGCAATTGTTTTCTAGTTGCCCTTGGATGGTGGTTGTGTAGCTCCTGGTCTTCACCACGAACGACGAACAGAATAGCTTCTGTAGCGACTCATGTGGTCTTGCCATGGACTGCAGGCTAACTTTACTCTCCTAGCAGCAGCAAAAGAACTCCTTCCTCTAGAGTAGTCCACACAGACCAACTAGAACTCCTATCGTTCAACTAGAACAGTCAGGAAGGAGTTATCCCTCTTGTTGGCATACTAGTCACCAATGTGCTCTCCCACAACAATGATTCTCAATTGTTCTCTCTCGTTGCTATCCCCCTCTTATTGGGAAGGACTTGCTTGGGCTCTCTCAGTTACCACAACCAAAGAGGACAATAATTGTCAGAGCAACTGAAGTTATGTCGTTATGTTCTGGGAATCCCCCAGTGCCCCTCTATATATATTTGGGGTTTGGGATAGGGTTCCTACTCGGTATGGGATTGTGCGGGAGTGGAAGGGACTGGAAGATCTTGAATTTTTGCAACCTACAAATCATAAAATGGTCATTTGGTCATTCGAAATGGTCATCTCACACTACCAAATGGCCATTTGGCAATTTTGATTCCCATTAATATTACATATTAATTCCTTATACCTCAAGCATTGTGCAATTGTCATAAGTTCAAGAAACTTCCAGAATGTTTGTTCACCCCAACCAAGCCATCTGACACATGTGAGATGCCCGTCTCACTCACCTAGATGGCCGTCTGGTGAGTTGAGTTGAGCTGATCGGTTCAATAGATTGAACCAGTCAGTTCACACATCAATTTGGGCAGAACTTAGCCAATTCAAACTCTGATCCACCTGACACCCAAATGGTCATCTCAACACTTGAGATGCTTTTCTATCTTCACAAATGAATGTGTTAACACTTTAGATGGTCATTTGGTAGTTCAATCAGCTAATCTATTATGTGAATTGAATACCTAAACATTTTAGTAATCAATCCATTTATCATTGAAGATCAAACTCCTCTTCTAGATGAGTTCCTATGTGTGTGACCCTATAGGTCTCATATCACATTAGAAGTGAATGTCCATAACTAGCTTATGACATCACAAGTAAGGGGTGGTGCCTATTCTCACATTAGTGCTACCCAAGTGAATGGAAAGTTGGAGAACAACTTCAACCTACAATCTGTGTAAGGTGTTGTAGTGATTGTATAATTCTTTTGTCACTAATATCAAGAATGATTTTGTGGCATGGAATGTCATCCTCTCAACACTCAGTCCATGTTCCTTGAACTAAGAGCAGACTATCTGAGATAATGTGACCTCAATATCATATATTGATTCAACATGTGAATGTGCTTGTGTTTCTCATTCTTGATTATCAAGTGGACATGATATCATACTCCATTAGGAGGGACAAATCTCATCTCTATCACTCACAGTATATCCCCATGTGTGAAACTTACCCAATCATCACCTTTATGACAACCCATGTTTTAGGACTATGTTTGATGGTGTCAAAGTGTACTCAGTAACATGTGACAAGTGTAGTGATTTCAGGTCTAAGAATCACAATCACCACCTTCACTATGAGAGCTGACTATGACCACCAAAGATGGTTTCCATGTGTCACTCTCAAGATGGGTCTATCCAATATATTGTTCCCTAACATGTATCTATGTGCTTGGTTTGATATTTCCATATCAAGACTAATGAGATTTTGTCATCAACCAACCCACACTCTAGTTTTATGTGTTAATGGTGTCTATTTACCTTCCATAGTAACAACTGACTAGGGACATAATATGAATGTACACACTCTTAACATTCACATGATCTCATCCTTCAAGTCATGTACTTGAAGACGCATGTCATTGGGTATTTTCATTCTTTAGAGATTCATAATATTTCCTCATTATATCATAACTAAGTGAAACAGAATGAATTGGAAGCTTTTCTTTACGAGTATTAATCAAATACTTTATGGTTTATGTCTTGTCAATCATCACATGATTAGCTCTTTGGGCATACCTTACCAACACAGACAACTGCATGCTCTCCTCAAGAAATCTCAAGAGCAAGCCAGGAATGATCATCTACAACCTCAAGATATCCCACTGAAACCCCAGTCGTTAATTATGCTCACGCCATGAGGTTATGTGTCATAAACCAGACTTTGGGCCATATCTCTTTTTTACCAAAGGATAGGGTTGTACAAGCCTATAAAATAGATATTGTTCAAGTAAGGTCGTGGGTACCTCTCTTTTGATCAAAATAAATGTCAACCATTACAGAGAAATCCTACTTGTTAACCCATATTATGAAAGAAAATAACTAATTCTTGACAAACACGATTATGACAATATATGGAAAACAGTAGTAAACTTTTTCTTTTGCTTTTCCTTTTTCATAAAACCTCATTAACCAATGTCACATCAAGGAAAACATATTCAATTATCAAAAACTTAATCAATTTTACCAGATCATGGTAAAATTTTATTGATCATACACATATTATTTTACATCACTTGCATGCACATGAAAGAGCAAGCTCAATCTACAACCCATCTCGAGAAAGAGAGAGTACAAGAACATTCTAATCTAGATTATTCTATTTACATATTCTTAGTCTCGACCTATCTATTAGATAAAATTAGACCTAAAAATATATGAAACAACCTCATGATACTCATACATGGCCCCAATGAGTGGATACCTCCCACTCAAGCTAGGTACATGCTTGAGCATCAGATTAAGTATATTGAACTTAAAGGAAACTTGTAGATATCTAAAAGTATAATATATAATTTGAGAATATAGTAATTATCATTTGTGACAATAATCTAATTAATCATACATGTGTTCATTTAGTAAAGTCCCAACATTTTGTAGAGGTAACAAGTTAAGATATAAACATTTCAAATCAAGACATAACAATAGCATCATCTTTGTGACACCCCACCAGCCAGACCAGGAACATATCTAGTAGTTATGAAGATGAAGTCCTCATAAAGCATGTCTAGAAAATAAGACTACTTGAATGACAAGTAAATTAAAATTATAAGCATAGTAGATATTAAATTCCAACATTAACTAGTTGTTTAAATTTAAGATCAGACTTCATACTAGACATATAAGAATAAGGCAACATATTATATTTATAGAAGAATGACTACTTTCCACAACAACACATGTATTCAACAATAGTAGGTTTATCAAGTAGTGGCATAAGGAATGTAACAAACATTCAACTCAGGTTCTAAGCATCTTGTCATCTTTTACTGATTTTCCCTGAAACTTGGCTCATACCTCACGAGGTAGAAGTCAACATGCATGATTCTCATGTCAACGACTCAACCTCACTATCTTAGGGTTTATCCGACCACCCTAAGATATCAACAACAGACCTTGTTCCACCACATGATTACCTAAAGACACTCACATCCTCATCTCAGGTGCACGATATAGGAACCAACATAACATAATAGCACCTATCAACATTAAATAGCATATATCATCATATATCACATGTTACACATTCTTCATTTCCTCAGTCTATTCCCCATGGGCATAGACTTACACAGTAGAGGATTTAGGGCCAGAATCATGTCATGTGACTCACTCCTAAATCTTAGTGGTCTAACCTTCTAGGTCTCAATCCATATTCAAGAAATCCTTATCATAATTCTCTTATTACTACAAGGAGATATGTTTCATTTTCCCACTATGGACCTCGGGGGAAATTCATGGTATTCAGGGCACCTAACTATATGTGTCATCAATTTTACTTGTTATTTAATCCATTCTCATCTGATTAAAAGTAATCAGCATTTATCAAGTGTGTGTATTCTCGAGAAACTAGAATGATATAAAGCATATTAGGTTAACAAGTAAGACAATGACTAAAACGAGAAGCACAATAAATCTATCATTTGCAACATTTATGTTTCCTTCCATTTCACATAATCTCATTTTGACATCATCAGTGGGTTATCATCTTGAGACATAATTCATTATCTAATATTTACTCTAAATAGGGTTCCTCAAATGTGATCGCTACTTGTTAGTTCAATCTCAGTATATTCTTATCTGTGCATTCGGCATCACAATTCTCAACAAACATTCAAAGAGACATTATAACTAGCAACAAAATAAGCATATAGACATTTTGTCTCATTCATCATGTTCAAAACATGTTTATTATACAACATATACTTATTCCATCCAATATCTATAGATATGAATAAATATCAAAGAATAAACGTGCATAAAAGACTTAATAAGCCTCTTTTATTATTTACCGTTTATAGTTAGGGTTACTATTATTGACTCAAGGTCAATGTTGACTCGAGGTCTGAATTGACTAAACTCTTGTTTTGATGATGACTAAACATTCCACTTATTTGTGTATAATGCTTCTACTTTAGTGATTTTAGATTAGGTATAAACACACTCCAAATGCCCTAACTTGCACATCCTATCTTGGAGAAAAGACAAGTCAAAATCAATATAAGTGTACTTTTGTGGAATATGGTGAAATCCATTAGAATCATGTTGTAAATCACTTGTAATGATTATATGACTTGTAATTAAGCTTAGAAAAAATCAGGAGCACTTAAATCAAATATTTAAGCACTTTAATGACATTTTCCAAAATAGATCACAGAGTGCCTATTGGGTCGAGTTTCTCATGTGACAAACTTGAGCAACACCCTTGATGCATTTTGAGAATGTCTAGGTTCGGTCAAGTTTTTAAAATACAGAACTCAACTGATACCCTGCATTGGAAGATCAGATTTAAGTGACCGGTCAAGTTTCATCCTAGATAAACTCGACCGATGCTTCAAATTTCCTTTGTCAAATAGTGCAGTCGGTCAAGTTTCTCAAAAGTAAACTAAACCTATCACACTCTACAAAAAGTGTAGAAAAAGTGTTACTAGCTGTTGGAGTGTTGCAAAACTCGAAAAAATATCTCTTGCAACACCCCAAATGGATATTATTCATCCTTTAGTGTTTCTACTAGATAGGAGGAATCCATAACTATAAATAGGACTCCTTGGGCTTCATCCCATGGTTATCCAAGCACTATGAAGGTCCCTATATTATAGTTGAGTGCCTCCAAGAGCCTCCTTCCACTCTTAAACTTAATCACTTACTACATCCATTAAAAGTGAGTAGGAGATTTGTAAAAGAGCTAGTCCTACATGTATATCTTGTGAGGCTCTTACTTCCTTCACCTCTTAATCTCTCATTTCTATCATGAAGATGAAGATGAAGATCCTCTCTCATGGCTAAGAGAGGTGAAGATGAAGAAGGGAATGCGTCCCTTGGGGAAAAGCTTCTCCTTGGTGAAGGTGAAGTCAAAGGCAAAAGATCCAAGAAGAGTGGGTAATTCCTCAAAGTGGAAGACTTGTGAAAGAGTGGGTAAGTCCTTGGTGAAGGCGGAATACTCAATGCAAAATGGGTAAGCCCTTGGTGAGGTTGAAAACTCAGTCTTGGTTAGGTAAGTCCTTTGGTATGTTGTTGGCTCCCTTCTTCTTAAAGGGAAGGCTTGGTATACTTGGCTCGAAAAAGGAAGGTCGTATATTGTATGTCTTATAATGGAATATAAGTATGAAATGGTTGCAAAATCCTAGAGCTTGACCTCTCTAGGTAGTGGACTGACTTTTTCCTAGTTTAGAGAATGAAACCACTCTACATAGCTTGTTTCTTGTGCTTGTTTAATCTCTCTCTCCCTTGCTATGTATGTTTTAGTTGCACTCAAACTTCATACTTGCCCTATTATTTTAGAAATATCTTTAAGGTCTAGTGAACTTTGTTTAAGTGCATTTATCTCTATTCATCCCTCCTCTAGGGCCCATCATTTATCCAACAAGTGGTATCAGAGTAGGTCTTATCCAAAAATACTTACAAAAGTAGGAGAAGATGGGTGATAATCAAGGAGGTAGATACCTCATCAACATTCCAATCTTTGATGGGAGCAATTTCCTCTATTGGAAGAGAAGGATCCAATACTACATCCAAGGATCAAGTCTTGAGATATGGAGAATGGTGGACCTTCCATACAAGCCACTAGAGACAATGATAGAAGAACATGATGAGCCTACTTTTAAGAAAGCAACCTTGAATGCAAGAGCCATCAACATTCTCTATGCATCTGCGTCCCCCACCAAGTTCAATTGGATTTCCTCTTGTGATACAGCCCATGAAATATAAAGAAAGCTATGTGTCACTTATGAGGGGACAAATCAAGTGAAGGAAAGCAAAGTTTACATGCTCAAAGGCCTCCTTGAAAACTTCAAGATGGGAAAGGAGGAGAGGATAGCCGAGATATACTCAAGGCTCAACACCATTATGAATGATCTTGCCGTTCTAGATCATCCTATGGATAGAGGAGAGATCAACTCAAAGATCCTTAGAAATCTCCCCAAGAGATGGGAATCCAAGGTCACATCCATTGAAGAAATAAAGTCTCTTGGTGATATCCCTATTGAAGAGCTCATAGAAAATCTACAAACCTGTGAAGTCAAACTTGACAATCAAGATGAAGAAGAAAGAGAAAAAGAGAAAGACCTAAATAGAATGAAGAAGGCTGAAAGTAAAGCACAAATTGAGGCTATTGTTGGTCAAGATTCTCCATCCTCTCAAGTTGAAGAAGATGTCATGTACTCCAAGAGTAGACTCTACAAAGGCAAGTAATCCTCCTTTACCCAGTGCTTCAAATGTGGAAAGAAGGGTCACTTCAAGGAAGATTGTCTACAAGGCAAAAAGACCCATAAACACAAGAGAAGGTAAGAGAAGCACAAGAAGAAGGATAAATGGCACAAAAGCTCAAGTGATTCCTCCAACTCAAGCTGTAGTGACTCCTCCAACTCAAGCTCAAGTGAAGAATCAAGTGGAGGATCTAGCTCAAGATCTAGTGAAGATTGAGAGTTCCACTTTGCTCTCATGCCCTCAACAAGTGAAGACCTAAATGAGGTAAATCTAAACTCTTTAAATAAAGAATATTTAATTGCTATTATTCATGCTACTTGTGCCTCTCTTAAATCTTCTAAAAAGAAAAAGAAAAGGCTTGCTAGAATTGTTGACAATTTGCATGTAGAAAAGGATGATCTTGAGCATGTTAATATTTGCTTGATTGATTAAAATTAATGCTGATCTTAGTCAAGTAGATTCTCTTAAACTTGAAAATGCTAATTTGCCTGATAATAATAGATTCCTAGAAGCTAAACCTTTTATGCCTAGTGCTAATGAGAGCACAGAAATGTTGTGAATTCTCTCATGCTTGATATTTATGCTCTTAAAACTAAAAATGAGGACAAAGATTTTGTTTTGTAAGGATTAGAATATGAAAATGGTGTTTATCTTTCTAAGATTGCTTTGCTTGAAAAAGAAAATGCTTCCTTGCTTTCTTAAATCAACGTTCTTGAATCTTGTACATGGTTCTACTAGTAGAAAGAATAATGTTGTTTCTCTTCATATTGATAAATATTCTTATATGACCAAAGCTCTTTGCTTGGAAATCGATCTTTTGCATGCTATAGATAATATCAATCAATTGTCTTCTACTATTACTTCTCTTATGCATGATAATCATAGTTTGAGATCTTATATGCAAAGATTCTTTGATGATAAAAGGAACCTTAATCAAATCCTAGATCATATTATTGAACAAATGGGTAGAGATAATTTTGGACTTGATAGTAGCCAAAGGAACAAAAAAGATAAAGAATATTCAATTTTCAATGAATAATCCTCTGGTTCCAAGGCTAGGAGATCATGTAATCATTGTAATGAAATTTTTCATTATTCTACATATTGTCCTTTTTAGGAACGCATACAAGAGTAATAGAACTTGGGTTTCGAAGCTAACCCCTCTGGACCCAAAAATATGATTTGGGACCCTTTCATCTTTCTTTTTGTAGGTTACTTTCTATTGGATTGACATGAGTTGTTGATTTGCAAATTGGTTTCTCAATCCATATAAAAGAAAAAAGATGAGATATGTATGGGGTGGAAACAAGTGGAAAAGAAATGGTGAGATAAGAGGTAATGTTATTCTTGCTCATATCTAATCATAATGTGTTTTTGCTAAGTTCGTATGCATTATACGTATGGTTTTTTAGTCAAAAGTGGTATATTGTGATTCTCATCACTCTCTTTCTCAAAAATTATTTATGATGCTTTCATAGTGTATTGATAACTTGCTTACATATGTTTGTATATGGTCTATATTTTTTATCATGCCTCTAGATATGATTTTTTGAAATATATGTGCTTTTTTACAGCAGCTCTTGTCGGACTAATATGTTGTGTAAGAAACTTGAATGACAAGCACCAATGGGTGTTGCCAATATCTATTGTCGAATGAGAAGTTCAACCTAGAAACTCGACCAACAAAGTTGTGCATAGAATATACAGTTTGCTTTTTGGATGAGAATTTCTATCTCAATTAGACTTTCTCAACCAATTGCCTTATTATATGGAACTCCTCTTGGTACCTTTATATGTGCTTATTGTCATGTTATGAATTACATGTCTTTCTTACAACTCTATCACTTTCATTGCTCTATATTGGTATCTTCATATCTTGCAATTACCTATATGGAGTTGTTATACATGTTTTGATGATGATCTCTTTGGATCTCTTGGTTGTGTCTTAAATTGCTTCCGCTATGTTCAAACTCGCTACATATATCTTGTTGTATATCTTGTTTGATACAACCTTGAGGTTCTTAGTGGTAATCATCTTATTTGGTAATTGATGCATATTTGTTAGTGATATCCTTTCATGCTTCTAAAACTGCATATCTCTTTGTTTGAAACTACTTCCTCTACATCTACGCATAGCTTGTTCTTTAACATGTGTATCCTATGCTATGATCTAGATCCTACTAGTAGACTTAACTTGTGATATCATCTACTAGTAGTCCATTTACATGTAGTTCTAGACTTGTTCATCTTTTGATCAAGTGGTATTCAACTATATGCTATGCTTGTATATTATTTCATACTTGTTCCTTGAATTGCATATCTACTATCTTGAATTACTTACATGCATAGCCTTATCTTGGTTGTTTGCTAGAACTACATCCAGGGTTGTTCCAAAGCATGTTTTGATTTGCTTTATATACATTTCTTGGACAAGTCCTTAGTTTTTTCTCTTCTACTCTCCTTTCTAACATTTGGTATCTCCTTATTCTAACTTGTATCATTTTAGCTCTTCAAACCCCCACTTTAATGATGAATAAACATTCCACTTATTAGTATCTAATGCTTCTACTTGAGTGATTTCATATTAGGTATAGACACACTCCAAATACCCTAACGTGGGCATCCTATCTTAGAGAAAAGATAAGTCAAAATCAATGCAAGTGCGCTTTTTTGGAATATGATGTAAATCTAATAAAATCATGTTGTTAATCTCTCATAATGATTGTATGACTTGTAATTAAGCTTAGAAAAAATTAGGAGCGCTTAAATCGAATATTTAAGCACTTTAATGACATTTTCCAAAATACATCACAGAGTGCCTATTTGGTCAAGTTTCTCCTATGAAAAACTTGACCGACACCCTTGATGCATTTTGAGAATGTCCAAGTTCGGTCGAGTTTCTGAAACATAGAACTCGACTGATACCCTGCACAGCCAAATCAGATTTAAGTGATCAATGGAGTTTCATCCAGGATAAACTCGACCTATCGCACTGTAAGAAAAGTGTAGAAAAAGTGTTTCTAGTCGTTGGAGTGTTGCAAAATTCGAAAAAAAATGTCCATTGCAACACCCCAAATGGCTAGTATTTGCCCTTAAGTGTTTCTACTAGCTAGGAGGCATCCCCAACTATAAAAAGGACCCCTTGGGCTTCATCCCATGGTTAGCCAAGCACTATGAAGGTCCCTATATTATATTTGAGTGCCTCTAAGAGCCTCCTTCCACTCTTAAGCTTAATTACTTGTTACATCCATTAGAGTGAGTGGGAGATTTGTAAGAGAGATAGTATGTGACACACCGATCACACCAAAGTGAATTACTCAAAACAAAGTGTGGAATTATCAACTAACAACCACATTACCAGAAAACATGGTAAATTAAAGTTGATATGATCTAACCATCTCAAGAGAAAACATAAATATCAAGGTCTACAAACTGTGCCACATGTATCACATTTCATACCAAAAAGCTATATACATCATTATACAGTGGCCATCCTGCCACAAACCTACTACAAAAGATAACTTGTTCACATCAAGCCATATATGTACAACCATGGCATACTGCCAAAAACCTCGTATCAATGTATAACATCCACAAAACACCCCCAAGGACCTAAGAGTACATGGACAATACATAGGACTATACTATAAAATACTAGTAGCATATCCAGCCTTCAACATCTACTGATCTCCTTATTTCTCTTCCTCAACCACACAATCTCTACCCCGTCGTGCACAACCACCTAAAAGATGAGGAAACCCACATGTGAAACCAATGTCCCAGTGAGAAATATAACTCTCCTCCAACAACTATTGTTATCAAAGATAGGCTATAACATATTAAGCATTTAGAGCATATTCAGCTAAATGAATAATTAAAAACATATAGAACAACTTAGGCAGATTAAGCTGCTACAACTTATCAATAGAACATCATATACTTTTAGAAGGAATATGAAGAACATGTATAATTGTTACCAATTAAATAGTATAATAAACAACACAAAGGGCCATCCAATGTGATTCATGTTTAACCCTAAGAAAATATACTACGCAAATGTTTTACGTCTTTTATTATGCCCTGTGGAGATGAGGTATACCACTCATACTCCAATTGACCACTGCTAAGTCAAAATCAATACCATACAAGATCTAGGAGGACCAAACTCCTATGATCTCCCACACCCTCGGTCAGTCTGAGTCTGCCGTAGTGATATATAGAGTCCAACTGCAAAGCATCCTACTCTGCCTTGGTATATTTGCACGATAGTAGTAAACAAGGTATACAAACGCAATCATCTGAGGTACAACCGCAACTATTCTCTATCACATCATATATTGAGATATGATCATAGTCATTATCCTACCAAGGTATGACCACAGTCATCCTTCATAACTTGTAATTGTGGATGCAAGGATATACCCTCAACTTCCACCCTCACATATTCAACAATATGCACTCCGAGTTTCCCTTAGGAATTACTCATTTCACCATCTAGCAAGTACTGACATTGAAGATGGATCTATGGCTCGGGGCAACTACATGATTATGGTTTCACTTGATTAGTTATTTCTAATTGGGTATCTTTTAATGTATCAATCAAGTTACAATGTATAAACCCTAAACAAATAATACAAGGATAAAGGGTAGATTGCAACTGTAGAAGATATAAAATGTGTAAGACGTATCCCATTCCATCATCACATCACAATGAGTCTATCACCTCAACCATTGCGCAAAGCCATTACCGAGGTCATAAGACCATTCACATAGCTCCCTATAAGAACATCATATTCTCTCCATTTTTATCAAGGCTCATATCACCACAAGTGTGTTACATAAGTGATATTTTAAGCAATAAATAGTTATAATACTAATTAAATTCAACAATTAGGGTTACAAATTGTAGGAGAGAGAAAATTAATCATCATTGTACTAATTACTTAAACACTAAGTAACATCACTATGCACTTACAAATTAGGGTTAGGGTTTCACCATAACTAACCCATTGGGTTTCAAAGCATCATAGAGTATTTAACCCTTAATATAACCACCTCCAACATTGTTGGAACATATTAGGCAACATTATTATCACCATAGTCACCTGCAAAATGGTTGTTGATCCATAGAGCATGGTCGTTGAAATCGTAGGTAGAGGGTTGCTGAAATCATGGGTAGAGGGTCACTGAAAACTTAGGTTTTCACCTATTCAATGATCGATAAAGATGGTCATTTCAGTGACAAACCATATGGTCAAGTATCAAGGGAGTTGACTGCTGAAAACTTAGGCTAAAACATTATCATTGGTCGCTTAAAAGATACAAGTTCAATCATTGAAAATAGAAGTTTGTTGTCACTAAACCCTAGCATTTCACCTCTTCTATGACCGCTGAAGATGGTCATTTCAACGACGTACATAAGGGAAATATCAGCAACCAAACCACATGGTTAAGGTTCATCGTTCATAGAGAAAAACATCCAATCTAAGCGACCAAAACAACAAGTCATCAATCAAAACTCATCAAGGTTAGCAACCAAAAGCATTCTCATCGGCCATTTAAGGGAACTTGGCAATCACTCGAACATGTAGGAACGTAGGTGACTTCATCAAGAGAGAGAACAACCCATAAGAATAAGATCAAAGGTTCAACATCAACATGAAACTGAAAATCACCAAAGATAAACTCAAAAAGATGATCATCATCAAAACCTTAGATCTGATTATCACCATGATAGAGAAAACTAAATCATGAAGAGAGAAGAGAAAGCCAACATCTCCACCGCTATGCATGCACCCTAAATTCTTCAGGCATGAGACTAAACTTTCATCAACAAGCAAGAAAACAAGACACGTTTATGAGGAAAAACCAAGGTTAAGTTCATGCTATAAAAAGGATCACCACGCTCATCATGTAAAGGTTAGGCCACAATAATTTGGGTTTAGGAAAGAAGATAATTTACTCAAGATCATGATGAAAAGTAAACCTTAGAGCATATATATTATAACCAAGATGTTAAGGACCACGTTTTAGAGATGTATTATCAACATGAAAGATTAAGTGTAACAATTCATTGTGGTGAGGGTTATACGACTCGCCTTGATTGAAGAGGAAAACCACTCTACAAGCAAGAATCTCCATAGGGGAAAGAAACCAAGGCTTGATCACCACCTTCATCCAAGATAGCCTCCATCTCAAAAGAATACCAGACCTTAGGTTTAAAAACAAGAAAGAGAGAGCCAAAGATTCTAGGCTGAGAAGAATAAGAAGAAGGGAAAGAGAGAGAAGTTCCTCAACTCAGCTTGAACACTACCATGGAGAACCATGGATTTAGTCCAAGGGAGAGAAGTTCCTCTATCTTATCATAAGAACCACCATGGAAACTCCATGGTTCAGCCAAGAGAATAAGAGAGGGGTAGGGTTTGCAAGAAAATGAGACCAAAAAGGAAAATTACTCACCAAGGTCATAGATCACCAAAGGGGAGGGTTTCACTAAACCCTAACTCTACCACCAAGATCATCGGCCACCAAAGTCCCAAGGTCAAGCTTCTCTTCACCATCAAGCATACAAGGGACAAACTCCAAGAAAGAAGAGAGGAAGGAAGGATGTAAAAGGTTCATATGCATGTAAGGAGGGATTTATATATATGTAAGGTTGGAGAGAGATGTGGAAGGTTAGGTGTCCAACTAATCATGCCACTTGTCCATCATATGACACCCATGCATGCACTAAGGCCATGCATGCAATTGGGATCATGAAAACCAAGGAAAGTCAGCGACCTCACTTGGTCCTATAGGACCATTGGTCGAAGAGAAACATAGACCACAAGGCTCATCGGCCGAAGGGAACTTCTGTGACTAAAAAACATCAAAACCCTAGAACTCATCAACCAAAGAGAGGGGAGGTAAAAGCTCTTCGACCAAAGCAAACTCATAGCTCAAAAAATACCCTCTTCGACCACAGAGATAAAGAAAACATCAAGGTGGTTGTTGAAAACCAAACTCAAAGGTCAACACATAAGGAAAGTCAACCATATATACAAAGCATCTAAACAAAACCCTAAAAACATCAACACAAAAGATGTCACCACTTCTATCCTCATCAACTTAGGTTCAACAAGAAGCCCACCAACATCATACTCTCCCTTATGATGTCAAATAATAGGAGGCATACAAAACATGTAACAAATTTCAAGATAAACCCTCAACATGGGTAAATTGCAATTAGGTCCAAAATAAGCACACATATAGAATAACTAGCTCAAATTTCAAGCAAACTAGACCAAATTGAAAGCATAAGCAAGTCATGTGTTATTAATACACATCAGATGATTATATTAAGGTCTAAGCATCTTATAAGCAAAATCAAGAAAGATCAAGAACTAAGATAGGTCAGGGGTCTTACAATCATAAACCCCCAACAAGGATTTCACCCCCAAAATCCTACATGAAAAGAGATAGATACTTCCTACACATCTCATCCTCCAACTCCCACGTGGCTCCATCCATGCCATGATGATGCCACAAAACCTTAACCAACATTATATCCTTCTTCTTCAACTTCTTCACCCTTCTATCCAAGATCAATATTGGACCCTCCACATACAACATGTTCTCTTCCAACTCCACCTCAACAGGCTACAGCACCAACTCGCTGTCAGGGTGACACTTCCTCAACATTGATACATGAAAAACCAGATCAACCTGTGCAACTCAAGTGGAAACTCTAACTTATAAGACACCTTCCCAACACACACCACCATAGGGTAAGGTCCCATATACCTAGGAGACAACTTACCCTTCTTCCCAAACCTCAGCACACCTTTCCAAGGAGAGACCTTGTGGTACACCTTGTCTCCAACTTGGAACTCCAATGTCCTACACAATTATCAGCATAACACTTCTACCTGTCCTGGGCTTCCTTCAGTTGCTAGTGTATCATCTTGATATTCTTTGTTGTCTCTTGTACAAGCTCATGCCCCAAAACTTGATACTCACATGTTTCATACCAACACAACGGAGATCTACAATGTCTCCCATACAGAGCCTCATATGGTGCCATGTCGATACTCCTCTGTCAGTTGTTGTTGTATGCAAACTCTATCAAGCTGAGGTGTACATCCCAACTTCCCAAAAATTGTAGAACACAAGCTCTTAACAATTCATCCAATGTATGAATAGTCTTCTTAGATTCTCCATTGTCTGTGGGTGAAACATTGTATTGAACCTCAATTGTGTACCCATGGTTGTGTGCAGACACTCTTAAAAAGTAATTGGTAAACTAAGGACCTCTATCAAATACCATTGTCATATGAATACCGTGCAAACAGACTATCTCGTCAACATATATCTGTGCAAGCTTCTATGTTGTATGCGTCATCTTGATTGGGAAAAAGTGTGTTGACTTGGTCAACCTATCCACTATCACCCAGACGGAATGCTGACCTTTATCTATCCTAGGAAGACCAACCACAAAGTCTATAGTTATATGATCCCATTTCCACTTCGATATAGGTAATGACTATAACGTCCCTGGAGGTTTTTGATGCTCTGTCTTAACCTGCTGACACACCACACACCTTTCCATGAACTCAGCTTCAATCCAGGTCACCAATACAAATCTTTCAAATTATGGTACATCTTAGTGATACCTAGATGCATGGATTACATTGAAGAGTGAGCCTCTTCTAGAACTAACTTCCTCATATTATCAACATTAGGAACCATTGCTCTATCGTGGTAACACACTGTCCCATCCTCTGACTCATGGAAGCCATCACGCTTCTCGCCGCCAAACTCTGCTCAGATTTGTTGTATCACAATATAATCATGTTGTGCATCTCTCATTTGCTGCCTTAATGTAGGATTTACATGTAACTGAGCCAACAAGCCTGCCAACTAGGAGACCTCCAACTTCACATTCATCTGGCATAGAGACACTAACATGTCTCACTTATGGCATACCAAAGAACACAATTGTGTCTTATCATTAGATGATGACGAAGAAGACTTCCAGTTCAAGGCATCTACCAACATGTTATCCCTCCCTGGATGGTAGTATATGGTGCAATCACAATCTTTGATCAACCCCATCTAGCGTCATTGTTGTATATTCAACTCCTCCTTCAAGAAGATGTACTCTAGGTTCTTATGGTCAGTGAAGATCTAACACTTGTCACCATAAATGTTGTGTCTCCAAATCTTCAAAGCATGGACCACAATTGTAAGCTCTAGATCATACGTAGAGTATCTCTCCTTGTGTTTCTTAAGATGTCATGAGGCACAAGAAATCACATTTTTATCATGCATCAGCATGTAACCCAAACCATTCTTCGACGCATCACATGAGATGATACAACCTATCCCTTGTTCTAGAAGGACCAACATTGGTACACTAGTCAGATTCTCCTTCAAAAGCTAGAAAGGACGTTGACATTTGTCATCACAAACAAACAGTACACCTTTCCTTATCAACTTTGTTAAGAGTAACACCACAACGCTGAAGTTCTTGATAAACCTCCTGTAGTAGCCTGCCAAACCTTGGAAACTGTGAACCTCCATTGTTGTTTTTGGCTACTCCCAATCTGACACAGACTGAACCTTCTTAGGATCTACATGAACACCTTCAACATATATCACGTGTCCAAGGAAAGACACCTCTTTCAGCTACAACTCACTTGCTGAAATTGGCGTACAACTTATGCTATCTCAACAAAGTCAACGCCTATTGTAGTTGTTGCTCATGTTGCTAGATTTCTCAGGAGTATATCTATAGGTCGTCGATGAACACAACCATGAACTAATCAAGATAAGGTTGTAGCACCCTATTCATCATGAAAGATCTAGAGGGGGGTGAATAGCGCTTTTTGGAGTTTTAAAGTTCATTAAACAATTAAAACACTTGGACAAGAAGTAGGAGGAAACAAGGAAGACATAAGGATGTAGAGTGGTCCCTACTTTAGAAATCTAAGGTAGTCAGTCCACTACCCGATTGTTTCCAACCGGGATTTTGAAAGCGATTTATTTTATTACCTCGCAAGGATGTTACATAAAATACAATCACCTTCCTTATACACCCTTGAAGTAGCCTTCACCTTGAAGTAGCTTCAACCTCCTTGAAGCAGCCTTCTTGAAGTAACTTCAAGTCCACGTTGGAGCAGCCTTCACCTCCTTGAAGTAGCTCCACCACCTTGAGATAGCCTTCACCTTGAAGTAGATCCAACCTCCTTTGAAGCGCCTTCTTAAAGTAACCTCAAGTCCACCTTGGAGCATCCTTCTCTTGATGAAGTAGCACCAAGCAACCTCCTTTCAACAACCTCCAAACCTAGGAGTAGTCAAGGAGAAAAATATACAATATAAAAGAAAAAGGTTGGAAGAAAGGAAATACTTAACCAATGAAGTACATCGCTTTGATTCTATATCAAGTGTTTAGATCTCCTATCCACTTAAGATGGACGTGGCTATATGTGATTTCTAGGAAATTATATCTATAGGACACAACTCTAGAGCACAAGGAAGAAGATAACAAGTAAATCTCAGCTTTGCTTCTCTCAAGAATGGATGCTCAAGTGTAACTTGTGTATTGTATATGAAGTGATGACTTGGGTGTCCTAAGGCCTCTCCTATTTATAGGAATGGTTTACAAGTGTTTAGGGACGTTTTAGGGAGTGTCTAGAGTGTTCTTAGTTCTTAACTAGTCGTTAGGTATAAAGTAGTTGGCTTGCAATGGCTAAATTTGCGTTAAATATGAAGTTTCCAGAACCTTTCTTGGTCGGTAATATTGTCGACCGGATAAAATTTCGGTCCACAATATTATCGACCGGATGACTGACTGGTTTTGACAACTAAACCTGTTACAACAACTATATTTCGGTCCACAATATTGTCGACCGAATTTTGGCTCAGAACTAAAGATTTGAAAGGTTTTGCAATGTGTGTGAGGTCCTATTGATGACTCATATGAGACCTATCAACCCTAAAGTATTCATATGAGTGTGACATAGGGTTTAGGGTATATATGGAAGATCTAACGCTTGATTTACATGATATCTAAGTACTTGTACATTATATAATTGTACAAGTTTTTACATTGAGTACAATCATGAAAATATTAAACATTTAAGTGTATTGATCTTCAATTTGTATTGATGTTCAATTATCCACTTAGTATGATCTCCTTATTTTTATTGAACCCTAAAAAACTCAAGTAGAATGTTAGATCCACAAGAATGAAATGTTTGTCATCATCAAAACAAAGGGTATGTTAATGTCTAATTTAGCCAACAATCTCCCCCTTTTTGAAGATGACAAACATTCCTAAAAATATAATCAAAATAATCAAATAAGATGAGTTTCATACCTGAGATTTTCCTTAGATGAAGATATTCTCTTGTTTTCATGAAGTGTGTTCTAATTATTCCTAAAGAGGTATGGAACACAGTATCCAACTCTTTAAGGAATATAGCAACAATTGATGTGAATCCAAGAGATTATGAAACTCATTTAATTTTGATTTATATTATTTCTCCCCCTTTGTCATTTAAAAAAGATAGCCATATAACCAATTTTCTCCCCCTGAATGAGATACTCCCCCTTAATTGTATACTATATCAAGAATGTCAAATTTAGCCACAATTCAAAAACCATGATTTATTTCTCAATCATTTTCAAGGGATGTTAAGCCCTGAAATGATATGAGAATCCTTTAGACTCAAGTATATATTTTATTAGTTTCTCAACCATTTACAAAGGATGTTAAGCCTTGAAATGATATGAGATTCTTTTAGGCTCATAGTAGGATCAATGAATATTTCCCAACCATTTACAAGGGATGTTAAGCCCTGACATAATATGACATTCTTTTAAGTTGATAGTAGAACCAATGAATGTATCTCTAACCAAATACAAGGGATGTTAAGCCCTAATCATTGTAGAGAATTCAATTAAGAGAAAGATATACATTGTATTCAAAGAATGTTGTAAGCTTCTTAAAGATACTAAGGTCATAACTAATTTTGAGGTTCAATTAAGCAATGAATCAATAAACATGATGAGCAAATATACTAAGGTTAAGTGCAAGTCAATGATTTGATTTCACAAATAAGCATTTTGTCAGGCTTATTTTTGGTCGACCATGACTTCGACCGGGACGCCCCTTGATCGAACTCTTTTTCGACCGAGAGGCATTTCTATAGATTTCCAATGTATGCATTTTCATAAGTTATCCAATGGGCCACTTGATCTTGTTGTGTATGATCATTATTAATTCTTAATTTTTCTCATATATGATCTTATGAATATTGAATAATCTAAGATAAAACCTTTTTATGACTTAAGAATAATTTTGCCTTTTAGAACTTAATTCATGTGAGCAAGATTTTTGAGAAGATATATTTTCATAATTTCTTAGAAACCTTAAATTATCTATCAAAATATCTTATGCCAATAGATTTGCCATTAATACTTTTCTTGAATAAAACCAATCTTTTCCTCTTATATGCTTGTTTGGGACAATATAATCATGCAAAGTATAAATTTTTGATGACCATATATTCTTCCTTTTGATAGGATCATTCAAATATTTAAATCAATGTAATATATAAAGTTCATTACATACTTAAGTTAATTGCAATTGAAGTATCTTGTTTTTATTAAACAATTCTGTCATAGTTTCCCTCGGTCGACAAAGTGTTCAACTGAGAGAAGTTCGGTCGAAGTATTTGTTAGCGGGATGTTTTTCAAATTTTTGTAGGTTTAAGACAGTAACTTATTCGGTTGACTATTTTCTCGTCTGAAATGTCCTCGGTCGACAACTTGCTCGATCGATAATTTTACTATTTCTCTAGAAAATGCAAGTTTGAGACAAAAACTTCTTTGGTTGACAGTTTTCTCGGTTGAAGAGTGTCTTGATCGAAGTTGTTGTCGCCTAAAAATGTTTCTATTTTGTTTTCAGTGGTTATTTTCAAGTGAAGCATAAGTTACTTTCAATACAATTTTACATAAATATGCAAATTAAATCTCAGTTTAGTTGAGATAAGATGTTTGAATATCAAAGTAACATTTTAGGTCAAATATCAACTAATAATATTCAAATCTCCTAGGTTTGAAGTCTTGGAACCCAAACTAAATCAACATTCTTTTTATTGTATGGTAATGAGAAAGGATAATGTCCAAGACACAAGCAATAGTGACAACAAATGGAATCAATTTCATTTCTCCTTTGAGTTGACTTGTTCTTGGGTACAAATATGGCCTTAGTCTTGGGTGCTTGTGTTCTTCTAGATTTAGGATAAGATTTTCCTTTTGGAACATACCCTAAACCTCTTCTTCCAACTTGTCCAGAAGAATCCTTTAGGATCTTATCAAGAATACCATTGTATTTCAAGCCACTAATTTCCTTTTATAACTTAGCAATTTCATCCATTCTCCTTTTAATGTCTAACTTTGCTTGATCCAGATTAGATAACAAACTATCTCTTTCTTTGATAATAGCATCATAATCTAAATGAGTACATAAGATAGGTTGAGTTTGAAGATCATTCAATTTTGTAAGTAGTTCAACCTTTTCTTGAGAAAGAAGATCATAGTTTGTTTCTAGAGTAAGCAACTTCATATTACAATCATTAAAAGATGATTTCAAGGTAGAATTTTTAGAAATAATACTTTCTTTTTCAGAAGCAAGATCATTTAACAGAGCATATAATTCTTCATTAGTTTTGTAACTCTTTTTAGTTTCTTTTTACAATCAATATACTTATCATGTAATTCTTCAATGCTAGAAATTAACACTTCTTTAGATAAATCAAATAAGATTATCTCATTTTCTTCTTCATTTGTTGTAGCAATAAGGCACTCCACTTCTTCTTCTCCATCCTCACTATCATCACTTGAGTCATCCCATGCAGCTTTGTAGGATTTTTCCTTCTTCTTGTGAGATGATTTCTTTACCTTCTTGGGACAATCACCTTTTAAATGTCCCTTATTGCCACATTCAAAGCACCTAGAGGAAGAAGAAACTCTATAAATTTTGTTAGTTTTAAATCTTCTATACTGCTTACCATTTACAATGAGAGTTTATTATTCACTATCTTCTTCACTTGTATCATGACTGATTTTAGTTGTTGCCTTGAATGCAATGTCCTTTCTTTTCTCCTTTTTGTGTTTGGTCGCCAATCTTTCTTCTTCTTCAAGGGTGACCTCATGAGTCTCTAAGTTTCCAATGAGTTGTTCCATCCTCAATCTGGTGAGATCATTAGCTTATTCAATGGCTGTCACCTTTGGTTTGTACTTTGGAGGCAAACACCTAAGAATCTTGGATACTTGATCTTCTTCACTTATGAATTTTTCTAATGCACTCAAACCGTTAATGATAGTAGAGAATCTTGCATACATTTCACTAATTGACTCATTTAGTTCCATACGAAATTGTTCAAACTTTTGTTTAAGCATACTAATCTTAGAATTTTTTACTTGTATAGTTCCTTCATGTGTTATAGAAAGTCTATGCCATATATCATATGCAGTTTCACATGAAGAAATTCTATTGAATTCACTTATTGAAATAGAACAATATAAAATACTTATAGCTTTGGCATTTAGTTGAGCTTGCTTTACCGTATTGATATCCCATGTAGCATACTCGGTTTTTGGAAGCTCATATGGAGTAGACACCATCCTCCAAAGCTCCCAACTGATGCCTTGAAAATAAAATTGCATCCTTCTCTTCCAATAGTTATAATTGCTTCCATCGAACGTTGGTGGACGAGATACATAGGTTCCCTCCAAGTTCAAGTTATTGAGCACACTATCCCCCATTCTTCAAGACTTGTTAAAGCTCCTTGAAGACCTGCTCTGATACCAATTGAAAGATCTAGAGGGGGGTGAATAGAGCTTTTTGGAGTTTTAAAGTTAATTAAACAATTAAAACACTTGGACAAGAAGTAGGAGGAAACAAGGAAGATACAAGGATGTAGAGTGGTTCCTACCTTAGAAATCTAAGATAGTTAGTCCACTACCCGATTGTTTCCAACTGGGATTTTGAAAGTGATTTGTTTTATTACCTCGCAAGGATGTTACATAAAATACAATCACCTTTATTATACACCCTTGAAGTAGCCTTCACCTTTAAGTAGCTTCAACCTCCTTAAAGCAGCCTTCTTGAAGTAACTCCAAGTCCACCTTGGAGCAACCTTCACCTCCTTGAAATAGCTCCACCACCTTGAGATAGCCTTCACCTTGAAGTAGCTCCAACCTCCTTTGAAGCACCTTCTTGAAGTAACCTCAAGTCCACCTTGGAGCAGCCTTCTCTTGATGAAGTAGCACCAAGCAATCTCCTTTCAACAACCTCCAAACCTAAGAGTAGTCAAGGAGAACAATATACAATATAAAAGAAAAAGGTTGGAAGAAAAAAAATACTTAACTAATGAAGTACATCGCTTTGATCCTATATCAAGTGTTTAGATCTCCTATCCACTTAGTATGGACGTGGATATATGTGGTGGCTAGGAGATTGTATCTATAGGACACAACTCTAGAGCACAAGGAAGAAGACAACAAGTAAATCTCAGCTTTGTTGCTCTCAAGAATGGATGCTCAAGTGTAAATTGTGCATTGTGTATGCAAGTGATGATTTGGGTGTCCTAAGGACTCTCCTATTTATAAGAATAGTTTACAAGTGTTTAGGGACGTTTTAGGGAGTGTCTAGAGTGTTCTTAGTGCTTAACTAGTTGTTAGGTATAAAGTAGTTGGCTTGCAACGGCTAAATTTGCGTTTAATGTGAAGTTTCCAGAACCTTTCTCGGTCGACAATATTGTCGAATGGATGACTGACTGGTTTTGACAACTAAACCTGTTACAACGGCTATATTTCGGTCCACAATATTGTCAACCGAATTTTGGCTCAGAACTAAAGATTTGCAAGGTTTCGCAATGTGTGTGAGGTCCTATTGATGACTCATACGAGACCTATCAACCCTAAAGTATTCATATGAGCATGGCATAGGGTTTAGGGTAGATATGGAAGATCTAACACTTAATTTACATGATATCTAAGTACTTGTACATTATATAATTGTACAAGTTTTTACATTGAGTACAATCATGAAAATATTAAACATTTAAGTGTATTGATCTTCAATTTGTATTGATCTTCAATTATCCACTTAGTATGATCTCCTTATTTTTCTTTAACGCTAAAAAACTCAAGTAGAACATTAGATCCACAAGAATGAAATATTTGTCATCATCAAAATAAAGGGTATGCTAATGTCCAATTTAGCCAACACATAAATCTATGAATGTTGTTGGTGCATTCGTTAGCTCAAATGACACAACCACAAACTCGTAGTGACCATACCTAGTCCTAAAATCTGACTTGGGTATGCTATCCGCCTTGATCCGCAACTAACAGTATTCTAACCTCAATTCAAGCTTAGAAAACACTACGACACCTCTCAATTGAACCAACAGATCGTCTATCCTCGCCAATGGGTACTTGTTCTTGATTTTCACCTTGTTCAACTGTCGGTAATCAATGCTTAACCTCATAGATTCATCTTTGTTCTTCACAAACAACATGAGAGCACCCCAAGGGGAAATGCTTTGTCTGATAAAGCCCTTCTTTAGAAGCTCTTGCAACTGCTTATTCAATTCTTGCATCTCAGTTGGGGTCGTAATGTATGGTGACTATGCTATCGTATGTGTACCAAGAACTAGATTGATCTCAAATTCAATCTCTTGAGGTGGGGGAACATCGGGAAGCTTGTTGGGAAACACATATTCAAACTCTCGGACAACTGGTACCTCTTGGATACTAGGACTCCTCACCTTGGTATCTACCACATGTGCTAGGAAAGCTTCACACCCTTACCTCATCATTCTCTCCGTCTTCATCGCCGACACTAAAAATGTCAGAAGAATCTTCCTATTTCCTTGAAAGATCCATGAGACATCACCGTAAAAAAACATTGCTACCTTAGATATAGTCCAAGACTACCCAGTATTTCTCCAAGGTATCCATCCCAAGGATCACATCAAATCCATGCATGTTAGTGATATAAAGTCCACTTGAATGTTGTGTAATGAGAAAGAAAGAACGCATGATGGACACACCTCCCGCAACTCAGCAGAACCAACCAAAAGGGTTTCTAAGCAAAGACTATTAGATCTATGACTAACAGGAAAAGAACAACCAGCTATCACCTCTCTAGTGATAAAAGAGGGTGTTGCACTCGGGTCAACCAAAATAGATATACAGCAGGAAGAAGACAAATCAAAATGAAATAACTCCATCTAACCTATCACAACTAGTGGGATGACTACTCCTTCTGAATGACTCAATGAATAGAATCGAGTTGTGGCCTATTGTTGCCCCCACCCTTTGTTGGCTTTCTTAGACGATCATGCCTCTGATGCCCGACTGCGTCCTATGCCTCCACCACTATTGAACTGTCACTACTACGACCCTTGTTGACTTTGTCTCGGCTTTTGCATCACCTATTCATCCTTCACTGGGAAAAACATCCTTATATACCCTTGCTATCCACACCTATAACAGGTCCTTGTGTCATACTACGGCCTAGACAACCCTATTACTCAAACTGATGTCGCACTGTGAGCTCTTGTCGATGGAAAGCTATGACCTCTTGTCTTTTTCGGTGACCATTGAGACTGAACCATTGACTTCTATTATGACTGAGATGCTAAAAATCTAGGCTTCTTGAAGCCTCCAGAAGACTATCCCTAAAACTATGTCGGTCTCTTCTTGGCGTTATCTTCATGCTTCACTATCGTCGACCGCTCTATCCTTCTCACATACTCCACAAATGTCACAAACTTCTCTCTATTCTCCAAAGCTGACACCGTAGTCATCAACTCTATACTCAAGCCCTTCTCAAAACGATAGACCCTCTCCTTATGTGTCATAGCCATGTGCGGGCAAAACCTTAGATTTTTCATGAACTTGGCCTCATACTCATTGATTGTCATAGATCCCTATTGGATCTTCTTGAACTGTGAGATCTTCTCATCTAAGTATGTCTCTGGGAAGTATCAACTCAGAAACTCCCGCCAAAACTCCTCCCAACTAACCACCATTCTAGGTGTCCTCTCCTCCTCGATAGTCCACCAATGGCCAGCACTATCCTTCAATAGGTACATCGCATGCTTCGCCTTATCCTCTTCAAGCATATTGAGGATCTTGAAGGCCTTCTCCATCTCTGTCGACCACATGTATGCATCTATCAAGTCTGTTGTACCCATGTACACCAATTCTTAAATGTGTCGCAACCTATTGAAGGTCTTCCCAGAATTTTGGGATTCTGCATTGGGAAGGGCTCCCCTTGCTTGAGGTATGGGCACCCTATCCGCCATGTGTGAAATCATAGCCATAAACTGTTCAAACATGGATTGAACGACGGGATCGGTACGGTTGCTAGGTCGATTTGAGGCATTTCAGGCACTCCATCTACTCCAGCATGCTTCCGGGCCCCACCTCCTGGTGTAGCAACACTACTCTCAGCATGTTCTTCATGCTCTCTAGACATATATTCTTCTTCTACATAAGCAAAAGCTACAATCAGATATGTTGGGTAATGCAAGAATATACACAACCCTAGTCATATGTCCATGTAGACTCAGTGAACCTAGAGCTCTGAAACCAACCAAGTGTGGCACGATGATCACACCAAAGCGAGATTACTGAAAACAAAGTGCAGAATTATCAACTAACAACCACATTACTAGAAAATAAGGTAAATTAAAACCAACTTGATATAACCATCTCAAGAAGAAACATAAATATCAAGGTCCACAAATTATGCCACATGTATCACATATCATACCAAAAAGGTATATACACCACTGTACAGTGGCCATCCTGTCACAAACCTACTACAAAAGATAACATGTCCACATATACAAGCCATACATGTACAACCATGGCTACTGCCAAAAACCTCGTATTGATTTATAACATCTACAAAACATCCCCCAAGGATCAGAGAGTACATGGATGACACAGAGGACTCTACTACAAAACACTAGTAGAATATCCAACCTTCAACAACTACTGATCTTATTGTTGCTCTTCCTCAACTGCACAATCTCTATCACGTCGTGCACAACCACCTAAAAGATGTGGAAACCGATGGGGTGAGACCAATGTCCCAATGAGAGATATAACTCACCAACAACAACTATTGTTATCACATATAGGTTATAAGAGATTAAGCATTTAGAGCATATTCAACTAAATGAGTAATTAAAAACTGATAACACGGCTTAGGCATATTAAGAAACTACAATTGATCAGTAGAACATCATATACTTTTAGAAGGAATATGAAAAACATGTATAACTGTTATTAATTAAATAGTGTAAGAAACAAGGCAAAGAGTCATACAATGTGATTTGTGTTTAACCCTGAGCAAATATACTATATGGTTGTATTACTTCTTTCATTATTCTCTGTGGAGGTGAGGTATACCAATCATACTCCAACTAACCACTACTAAGTCAAAATTAGTGCCATACAAGATCTAGGAGGACACAACTCCTATGATCTCCCACATCCTCAGTCAGTCCAAGTTCACCGCAGTGACATATTGTAACATCCCCCAAGTGCAATCCATAAAACAACATCACAGAAGCATGGACCATAAAAATCACACTTCGGGAACATCACAAATAGCACATATCATTCATTGCAATAATAGAAATAACTTTACATAGGATATGATTACATATATTCTCATATACACAGTCTATCACAAGACTTATTACAAGAAAACCCAATATATAACATGATTTAAAACTAGACTTATTCTCCTTGGATCGTATAGATGGCACCCCACTAGTTCTTGAACTCGTACATATATCCTCAAGCTAGTCCGTGCAAGCCAGGTAGCTTCATCCTTTAAGCTTGCCCCAACCTGCGGGCATGCATTCAACAAACTAAGTAAGTGGTTGGTTTTCAGTAATTATATGAATATAACTTACATAAAGCTTAAAAACTGATATCAATGTACTTTTTTGGTCCTTTAAAGCGTGTTGCTCCTCTTTTCATTGATTTTCAAGAAGGTATTTACAAAGCTAGGAAAAAGAGAAAACTATACATGCATGTATAAGAAAGGAAAATATCTATACAAAGATATCTATATTAGATTTCGTATGAGTCCAACTGATATTGGACACAACCTTCCTGTCTTAAAAAATGAGCCTATTTTTGTCCATTCACAAGGCATAGAAAATAAACATGACAACAGTTTTAGTAGGTCCATGGAAATTACATATGCAATCATTCATGCTTGTAGGTTTTCTACTAATATAACCATCTTTAACAGCCTTGTACCAAAGATCAGTAGCATAGGAACAGTAAAAAAGAATATGATTAAGATCTTCCTCATTACTCTCACAAAGGGCACACCTTGAAGGAAACTGAAAACCTCTTTCCTTTAATTTGTCATGTGTCACAACCTTGTTAAGAAACATCTTCTAGGTATTAATAATACACCTTTTCATAGCCCTGGCCTTCTAGAGCTAAACAAACCATTTGACAGAAGGGCCTTTGGTTCGAATAGAGTTCCAGAAATCCTTGAATTTCAATGGAGTAACCTCGTTCAGAAGAATAGAATCATCTTTACCAAAAGCAGGAGAATAGAGAAGTTTAACTGAGTCAAAAATAGACTTAATGTTCCTGGATTTTGGGAGAATCCATTCTCCTTCATCAAAAATATAGTTGAGCTTAGCATATTTGCCTTTGCCAAGCTTAAGAACTGAGGAAGTACCAATACTATCCTCAAGATAAGACCCATCATTTAACCGAGGATCTCTCCACAGGAAGATCCTATCACCATTTCCAATAAAGAAAGAAATATTGTCTAAGACAAGATCTCTATTGATGAGAACTTGCTTCCAAACCCATGACAAACTTTAAGCAATATTGCACCTCCATATAGAATCACCTTTGAACTACCTATCGTGAACCCATTTGATACATAGACCATCTTTTTTTTAGCAATAGTCCAAATTTTCTAAGCAATACTGGCTTTGACAATATCTCTTGAAAGCCTAATATCAACACCACCTTCTTCCTTAGGTAGGCAAACATGTTTCCAGTTAATGCCATGGAACTTATTATTCATATCAACCCTTCCTCAGAGAAAGTCATGATAGAGTGTATCAATATCATCAATGACACTCACATGTAAGGGAAAAGATGAAGCCCAGTAGAGATGGAAGAGATGAGAGGGTAGAAGTAATAAGCTCAATCCTCACTGCAAATAATAATTGTCTAGATCTCCACCCATCCAACCTATTCTTAATTTTATCGAGGATTGGAGAACAGACAAATCTAGACATTATTAACATAATTAAACATTATTCATGACTTTAAGATGCATTACTAACTTGATTAAGCTTTCTTATTAGGGCACCTACTCAATAAACATAAACACACCGAACACATTGAAAGTGAAAAGTCTTCTGAAAGTGAACATGAATATAAACATATTGAACACACTGAAAGTGAACAGGAACATAAACATACCAAACACACTGAAATTAAATGATCCTCTAAACACACTGAAAGTGAACAAGATTGCACTTGAACCCAATAATGAAGGGGGCTCATGAGGCACCAACCTTCCATAAAAGTTCATGAGTAGGGCCTAATTATTTGTTCTTACTCTAATCTAATATGATCTTATCTTACACAGGGTTTTCACCCATCATCACATTACTTATCTTAAACATGATTTTTTTATCTTAACATGAAGAGGTATATTCTTGTAACTAATCTGATCTTAACATGAATCTTAATGCAGTAAATCTTAGTCAGTTGTGCATATATAAATACCTCTTAAATCATTTAGATGCACTCGTGATAACATATATAACATGAACTTAAATATGATTAAGCGAGAAAAACTGAATGAATATTGTAAATTGAAACCCAAGGCATGGACCACTTACCTAGTCCAGTAGGAACACTTGCTCCTAGGTTCCTGATCTCATAACTTCAATCTTCTCATAATTATAATCGTAAAACCCTAATTACTTTTTCATAAGCCCTTATTAGGTTAAGTCTTGAAATCTGAGAAACTAGAGTTAGAATCATGACTCATAACCTAGATCAATGGCTAGATCTCAAAAACTGACCAAAAATCATATATTACTCGACCCCATATGACATACCAATAAAAAGATATTAATTATCTTGCATTGGCCAATCAAAATTTAGTAAACCCATATATCATATTCTGAGATCGAATAGAACAAAAATAAAATGACCAATACACCCCCTTTACATAAATCAAAACTACATGCATGACATGGGCTTCTTAGTAAAAGAGCATTCATCAAACATCAAACAACAAAACACCCTATGACCTAAGTTTATCCAACATTACAAGTGATATAACAAAATCAAATTATTCTACAAGGACATTGGATCCCTTCATCCACCTGGGACAACATCCATGGAACTCGAAGCACCATCCCCCATGGCCACAAAAAGTCGAGCAAACAACAAAACCCAAGGCAAGAACTCAAAAACACTGCCAAGCATTTCCCCAAACTGTACCGAACTCAGAGACTCATAGTTGGGGTTCAACGGAGTTCATGATCACCACCATGCCTCCCTACTATTCTAGAGAACTAGAGAAGAACATGGAGAGAGACATCACTGGTCAAGATGCCTTGAGGACACTTGAAGGTTGAAGCACCCCCTAACATGTCAAAGAGTTGACCTCCACCCATGTCGCAAAAACAAGAAATCAGTTCAACCCAAAACACATCCATCTCCGGTGAGATTGTCAAAGTTCATGGATTCAACGTACCAGTAAAAAGGAGTTCCCAAAAACATTAGAAAAGAAAAACAACAGGTCAAGGATTCCTACCAGTGGGACAATTTGAACATGCTTGTCTGCAATGCCTTTTCTAGGATGAAGTCGTCGAGAGGGAAGGTTGAGTTTGGCAGCCTCCTCCACGATGCCTCACCCAAAAATTGGGAACCTAGGAGGATTTCCTGATGCCAGAAGAAGCTACATGGACCCTCTTGAGTCACTATGATGGCCAACCTTCAGTTTGTCATTGGCACTAATGAGGGGAAGAGAAAAAGGTTTTGGGCATTTCGTGGAGAGAGGGATTTAGGGTTAGCTACCACATATTAATAGGTTTGTAATGGAGTTCCATATTCATTATGATCAGAATCCCTTTCCAATCTGCACTGGAGAATGAGGAAATTGCAAAACTTTTGGGAAGAAACCAGACAACACAGAGTCATGTTCTAGGTGGGAGGTAGGTGACGAAGAGCTCACCTTTCAATCACCATCTGACGATCGGCAAGGATCCCGCACACAGGATGAAGTAAACAGAGAGTGTGATAGTCGATTAATGACCAAGACTTTAGGTGAAAATCACCTATTTGCAAATAATATCAGCGTGACATCGAATAAATTTGCAATCTTATGAAATTGATCTAATTAAACTAAAAATCAAGGTTATATAGGTCCCAACTACATAGAAAGTTTCAAAAATTGTTTGAGGGTCAATCAAGGTCAAAAAGCTTTCAAATTTTAAAAGTAGACTCCCATTAACCTATAAAACATCATTATCGGCTCATATTCCCAAATTTTTCAACCAAAACTCTGAGGTAATTTAATTAGATTTATACTTCCATAATTCCTTCTAAATCATAGGAATTGCATTATCTTGCCAAAATTGGTGATGATTCTTGTTTCATCATGTCTTCAAAATAAACTAATTTCATCACCTATCATACCTTCAAAAGGCATAAATAGCACATTTGGCATTTTCATATAACTAAGGTTGTACTTGTGCAATAATTGAATATATATACTTATAATAAAGATGATGTGACAATCCTCCCCTCCTTATATAAGTTTTGTTCTTGAAACTATGGGGGTGAAGAATTTTTTTCATACTTATTACATGCAGCCGATCAAACAATATCCCTGGCTTTTTTAAAAGCTTACTAAGGACTCAACATGTCCAGATTTTACCACATCATAAGGTGATTGTTGATCATGAAATATTACCTTAAAGTCATTTAGATACAAGATTATACGTCAAGAGAAATGATCATAATCCCCCATGCTGCTTGGATTTATTCTTTGGAATTATCATAACCACCTCTCTCCAATATTAACCCTAGAATCATATAAGTATAGTATACTTACACTTAGTTTTGTGCTTACAAGACATTCCATTCATTAGGATCCCCAGTTAGCACTACGTTGCACTATTCCCCTCCCATGAAGCATGAATATTGTCTCAAACATTTATGCTTAGTCTCAAAACATCCATTTAAGGTGTATCATATCATGTTATAAAAAAAGGATGCAACATGTTTCTATGCATTCCTATACACAAGTCCTTCCCACTACTTTCTTATCTTCTAACCATATGATACATTTATATTGGACATAAAATGACTTTCGGTATGGTTAGGAACTTGGTCTTGATTATTTCATAGGTAGTAAAAACCATTGATCATCTTGCTAGGGGTTTCTAATTCTCTTATCACTATCCCCATCTTCTGAGATAGGGCTCTACCAAAAACTATAAGTGGTATAGGGGATGAACCTACCTTCTTTACTTAGAATGTACATTTACATTATCTCATGATTAATTACTGTTAACATGACTTTATTACTTGTAATTAACGAGTCAACAAAAGTGATTTCTCCACATAAACTTGCACTGAAGTGCTCATTGCTCCAAAGAGCTTATTGCATCCAAGTGATTATTGCACCAAGTACCCATCAACCTTGGAGGTTACCGAGTTAACATTACTTTATTAACATTACTCATAGTAAACATATTTGTCTTACAATGGTGCTCTTACCTAGATAATCCCAATGTACTTGTAGTCACCATCTTACCATTACTATTATTAATCTTAATAAAACTATATGAAACATTAATCAAAACACCTTTTCTAGGATCAATCTTATATCAACATCATGAAGAACCTCATTAATTGTGATTTTAGACTACCGATATATACTTCAGAACTTATACCGCCACATATTTAAATCATCATTATATATACACCTAATAATTGTCTAGCTACCTCTAGAAATCATCATAATATACCTTATAGGTTTAAACTTGTATGATAGCATGATTATTATTATCTTCCACTATTTACCTTAGTAAACATCATGATTCAACTTGTAAGAAGAGTCATCCCTAAAACTAATATTTAAACTCCTCAAAATTTAAAAAAAAATCATCATATTATATCATTGCAAACCTACATTTGGTATATAAACTTATTTTACAGTACTTCTTTACAAACCTAAACTTAGAGAACACACTGATTCAGTAGTCTTCGAACTTTTCCTCAAAAGCATTTACATGTGTCATAAGTTCCTCTTGGAACCATGGTTCTAGGGTTTCCTCGTTCTCGTAGTATATAGGCATAAAAGACTATACTTACCTCAAATCATTAAACTAGGAAACCAACAAGTATTAGACCTACTCCTTCAAAGTATACCTCGAAATATCACATTACTTAATGTGTCCTCGCTTATAAAACTTTCATTTACAAAATTATCATTGTGAAACATCTCTGATCATGATTCATTAAATAGATTTAATGATGTATCTTCTCATTACTTAACCATTACATGAATTATATGTATGGACATCTACACCTGGAACAGATCTAATCTGATACACAACATGGTGCACGTAAACATAGGTTGGTATCCATCTTGTGATTTCATCCACCTTACACATAAGTTTCTATATCTCCACTACATGATGTCGATGACTACAACGACCGAGTCCCATCACAAAGTTCAATAGATAAAATCTAGGGTATATTCCTACATACAATCTTCTTCATTTACTTAAACTTTAGGATTTTCATCCACATAAGCATTTATGTTCATGAAACATATTGTGGACACATGCTACATTGTTCTGATCTTAAAATTTTAACATGTACAAGGACATATACATTGGTGAAAAGCATTTATATTCATTTTCTTTAGAGGTTAATTACCTTAATATGTTCCATGATATATGTAAATCTAATATGCATAAGTAAGAAACATAATATTGTTTGGACTTAACTCAACCATGTCATTGGGATTTTTGTAATCATGTCCACACCTTAAATATACATACACAAAAGTATTAGGATATTCCTCCTTAATAAAACATTATATCCTTTTTTAGGTTAGGATTCCCTAGATATCAACAATAAGTCCTCAAAATATGTATGGACGTCATATATTAACATCTCACTTAATAAGAAACCCTTAAATTAAGACAACTTGTGTTATTACCCTTATATAAATTCCATAACTTTTAAAGGAAATAATATTTTTAAACACTTTTTTTAATTACTTAATTATCATCATTCCTCAACCATTTCTTGATAATCTAGAGCATGCATTACTAGATGAACTTGTATACTAAGAAGCCTTACTATTGCAACCTTGGGGTATTCTAAACCTGTAGGATATTACTCTAAGCCCATTATTCTATTCTTTATACCAAAAAATCTACTATCAACCATGAATTGTGAACTTCTACATAGTTCTAGTACCATCAAGTTTGAGTGACCACATGTATGGGTTCCTAGCATTAACTCTTTATGTCGTCTCTTGACACATACTTGCTAATATATGTATCTACAGATGATAAATCATATTATACTCATTACCTTAATCCCCTAGTACATGTGTCCCATACCACAAGTACCTGAAGAAAGAAGACTAGTATAATAATATTATGTGTCTCGTAATATATCCTCTAAGGTTCTCAATTTATCTGCGTCCCATACCACAAACTATTGAGAAAGAAAGAGGACATGCTATGAGCTATGAAGTCATCACTCAAAACCCATTACACATAGACACTTAACCCCAAAATTACTTATCCCTCTTTGGCTCTTGCATTCTACATGTAACAACTTCAATTTCTAAAACATAAAATCTTGACAAAATACGTCTTTCATTTCTTCTTTCAAAAGAGTTTGAGAATTGAAAACTTATAGAAAACTCAAATAACTTTATGATATAACAATTATAAGAAAATATAATCTTTGTTCCATCATAACCAAAGCGTTCAATAGAAATGCTAAAACCATCATAAAATGAGGATCCAAAATCATTATTCGAGAAAACATAAATAGACAGTTATACATTAATTCTAGCCATGTATTAAAGTTAAGGGATTTCTACTTAAACAAAAGGATCTATTCATCATAAAGTTATTGACTACTTCATCATCATTGCATCTAACTTATTTGATATTTCATCCCACTTGATTTATACTTAATTATCTTCTGAGAAAGGTAGACCTTTTAGTCTAGGGTCTAACAACCCCACTAATTAGGATATTCTATATCCTCAAACTCCCATGATTAGTTAAAGCGAGGGATTATGATAACACAAACCTATATCTTTAAGTGGATCTTATTACTAATACATGGTCTAACTTCACAAAGCTTACACTTAGGACTCATCTAAGAGGTGAAGACTATAAGAATGTGAGAATCCTTCCTGGTGGCCATCTATATTATTGCTCTGATACAACTTTTGTAACATCCCTCAAGTGCAATCCATAAAAAAACATCACGGAAGCATGCACCAAAAAGATCACACTCGGGGAACGTCACAAATAGCACATATCATTCATTTCAATAATAGAAATAACTTTACACGGGATATGATTGCATCAATTCTCATATACACATTCTTCCACAAGACTTATTACAAGAAAACTTGATACATAACAAGATTAACAACTAGACGGATTCTCCTTGGATCATATAGATGACATCCCACCAGTTCTTGAACTCATACTTATATCCTCGATCTAGTCCTTGCATGTCAGATAGCTTCATCCTTTAAGCTTGCTCCTAACTACAGGCATCGTGCCCCTAGCCATGCATTCGACAAACTGATTGTAAGTGGTTGGGTTTTAGTAATTATATGAATATAACATGACATAAAGCTTCAAAACTGTTATGAATGTAATTATGCATTATGAACATACTTAAACATTATTCAAGACTTCAAGATGCATTACTAACTTGATTAATCTTTCTTATTAGGTCACCTATCAATAAACATAAACATATTGAACACACTGAAAGTGAACAATCTTTTGAATACACTGAAAGTGAACAGGAACATAAACATACCAAACACACTGAAACTGAACAGTCTTCTGAACACACTGAAAGTGAATAGGAACATAAGCATACCAAACACATTGAAAGTGAACAGTTCTCTAAACACACTAAAAGTGAACATGATTGGGCTTGAACCCAATAATGAAGGGGGCTCATGAGGCTCCAACCTTCCATAAAAGTTCATGAGTAGGGCCTAATTATATGTTCTTACTCTGATCTAATATGATCTTATATCTTACATAGGGTTTTCATCCATAATCACATTACTGGTCTTAAACATGAAAATTTCTGATCTTAACATGAATAGGTATATTCTTCTACCTGATTTGATCTTAACATGAATCTTGGTGCAGCAAATCTTAATCGTATGTGCATATATAAATACCTCTTAAATCATTTAGATGCTCACATGATAACATATATAACATCAACTTTAAATATGATTAAGCGAGCACAATTAAATGGATATTGTAAAATGAAACCTAAGGCATGGACCACTTACCTAGTCCAGTAGGAACACTGGCTCCTAGGTTCCTAGTCTCAGAACTTTAGTCTTCATGTAAATATAACTCCAAAACCCTAATTACTTTCTCATAAACCATAATTAGGTAAATTTTTTAAATCTGAGAAACCATAGTCAGAATTATGATCATAACCTAGTTCAATCACTAGATCTCAAAAAACTGATCAAAATCATATATTACTCAACCCCATATGACATACCAATAAAAATATATTAATTATCTCGCATTGGCCAATCAAAATTTAGTAAACACATTTATCATATTCTGAGATCGAATAGAACAAAAATTAAATGACCAATATGCCCCCTTTACATAAATCAAAATTGCAGGGGTGACATGCGCTTCTTAGTAAAAGAGGTTCATCAAACATCAAACAAAAAAACACCCTATGACCTAAATTTATCCAAAGTTACACGTGACATAACAATATCATATTATTCTATAGGGACATCGGGTTCCTTCATCCACTTGGGACAACAGCCATGGCGCTCGAATCACCATCCCCCATGGCCACAGAAAGCCGACCAGACAACAAAGCCTAAGGCAAGAACTCAAAAACATTGCCAAACATTTTCTCAAACCTTTCCGAACTCAAAGACTCACAGTTGGGGTTCAACGGAGTACAGAATTCCCACCATGCATCCCTACTGCACTGGAGAACCACATAAGAATAGAGGGAGAGCCATCATTGGTCAAGGCACCCTAAGGACACTTGAAGGTTGAAGCACCCACCCACCCGCCCAACCCGTCAAAGAGTTGGCCTCCACCCTTGATGCAAAAACAAGAAATCAGTTTGATCCAAAACACATCCATCTCTGGTGAGATGGTTGGAGTTTGTAGATTTAGTGTACCAGTAAAGAGGAGTGCCTGAAAATATAAAAAAAAATAGCAAGTCGAGGATTCCTACCATCGAGACAATTTGAATATGATTGTTTGCAGTGCCTGCTCTAAGCCAAAGTCACCCGGAGGGAAGGTTGAGTTTAACTACCTCCTCCATGATACCTCGCTTAAAAATTGGGAAGCTAGTATGAATTCCTGAGACCTGAAGAAGCTACAGGGACCCTCTTGAGTCACTGCGATGGCCAACCTTTAGTCCGTTGTTAGCACCTGTAAAGCCCAAGAGGAGAACCAACCCAAAAGATTGACCTATTGGGTGGAGAGCCTCTTGGACTTTATCTATTGCCCTTTGGTATCCCATACTACCAATATGGGACTATTTATTTTTTTACTCATAACAAATCCCCCCATTTAAGGTCTGATGTCTCGGTGGACCACCGGTCCAACCGAATGTTGTAGACCTGCCACGCCTAATCATAGGATCCACCAAAGGCAGCCCACCCCGGCTCCTAAGGCAGACTCTGCACCTCCCATGGCAGCCCACCGGGCCCCATGACAAAGCCAATTTAACAGCCCATACTGCCAAAGTGTACCCAATTGGACCATAAATGGGTTAGGCTCTGATACCATTTGTAAAGCCCAAGAGGAGAACCAGCCCAAAAGATCGACCTATTGGGTGGAGAGCCCCTTGGACTTTATCTATTTCCCTTTGGTATACCATACTACTGATGTGGGACTATTTCTTTTTTTACTCGTAACGATGAGGGAAAGAGAAAAAGGTTTTGGGTGTTTTGTGGAGAGAGGGATTTAGGGTTAGATACCACATATTGATAGGTGCGGACTGGAGTCTCGGATTCATTGGGATCAAAATTCCTCTCCGGTTCACACTAGAGAATGAGGAAATCACAACACTTTTGTGAAGAAACTGAACTGCATAGAGTCTTGTTATGGGCGGGAGATAGGTGACGAAGAGCTCACCTTTCAATCACCATCCAACAGTCAGCAGTTATCCTACGCACAGGATGAAGCAGAGAGTGTGAGAGTTGATAAATGACTTGGACTTTAGGCAAAAATAACCTATTTGCAAATAATCTTAGTGTGACATGGAATAAATTTGCAATCTTATGTAATCAATCTGATTTATCTGAAAACAAAGGTTATATAGGTCCCAACTACATAGAAACTTTCAAAAAACATTTGAGGGGTCAAAAAAGGTAAAAAAGTATTCAAAATTTAAAAGTAGACTCCCATTAACCTATAGAACATCATTATTGGCTCATATTCTCAAAATTTTCAACCAAAATTCCTAGGTAATTTAATTAGGTTTATACCTCCATAATTCCTTCTAAATCATGGGAATTGCATTATCTTGCCAAAATTAGTGATGATTTTTACTTCCATCATGATCTTCAACATAAACTCATTTCATCACCTATTATACCCTCAAAAGGCATAAATATCACATTTGGCATTCTAATCTAACAAAGGGTGTACTTGTGCAATAATTGAATATACATACTTATAAAATAGAGGATGTGACACATATAGAGTCCAACTACAAAATAGCCTAGTCTACCTTGGTATAAAGGCACATCACTAGTAAACATGGTATACAAACCCAATCATCTAAGGTGCAATTGCAACCGTCCTCTATCACACCATATATTGAGATACAACTGTAGCCATTCTCCTGCCAAGGCATGACCGCAATCAACCTTCATAACCTATAATTGTGGATGCAAAGATATACCCTCAATTTCCACCCCCCATATATTCAAAAATATGTGCTCCAAGTTTCCCTTAGGAATTACTCGTTTCATCATCTAGCAAGTACTGACGCTGAAGATGTATCTATGGCTTAGGGCAACTACAAGATTAAGGTTTCACTTGATTAGTTATTGCTAATGGGTATCTTTTGATGCATCAATCAAGTTATAACATATAAACCCTAAATATATACTACAAGGATAAAGGGTAGATTGCAACTTCAGAAGAACTTATAAGACGTATGACATTCCATCATCACATCACGTTGAGGGTATCACCTCAATTGTTGCACAAAGCCATTACTGAGGTCATAAGACCATTCACATAGTTCCCCCATAGAAAAAATCATAATCTCTCCATGTTTTATCAAGGCTCATAATCACCACAAGTGTGTTGCATAAGTGATATTTCAAGCAATCAGTAGTTATACTACTAATACAATTCAACAATTAGGGTTACAATTTGTAGGAGAGAGAAAATGCATCATCGTTGTACTAATTACTCAAACACTAAGTAACATCACTATGTACTTACAAATTAGGGTTAGAGTTTCGCCATAACTAACCCATTTGGGTTTCAAAGCATCATAGACTATTTAACCCTAATTATCACCATCTCCAACATTGTTGGAACATATTAAGTCAACACTATTATCACCACAATAAACTACAAAATGATCATTGATCAATAGCCCATGGTGGTTGTAATCATGGGTAGAGGGTCATTGAAACCATGACCCACATGGTTTCAATGACCGCTGAAGGTCAAGGGAGTTGACCGTTGAAAACTTAGGTTAAAACATCATCATCGGTCGCTTAAAGGATACAAGTTCAACTGCTAAAAATAGAAGTGCATGGCCACTGAAACCCTAGGATTTCACCTCTTCAACGACCATTGAAGATGGTCCTTTCAGCAACCATACATAAGGGAAATATCAATGACCAAACGACATGGTTAAGGGTTATTGGTAGTAGAGAAAAACATCCAATCTAAGCGACCAAAATAGCAACAAGTCAGTGATCAGAACTCATCAAGGTCAATGACCAAAAGCATTCTCATCGGCCACTTAAGGGAACTTCACAATCACTCAAACATGTAGGAACGTAGGTGACTTCATCAAGAGAGAGAAGAACCCATAAACACAAGATCAAAGGTTCGACATCAATGTGAAATTGAGAATCATCATAGATAAACTAAAAAATATCATCATCAAAACCTTAGATCTGATTATCACCATGATAGATAAAACTAAATCGTGAAGTGAGAAGAGAAAACTAACATTTCCACCACCGTGCATGTACGTACCCTAAATTCTTCATGCACGAGACCAAACTTTCATCAACAAGCAAGAAAACAATTCATGTTTATGAGGAGGAAAAACCAAGGTTAAGTTCATGCTAAAAAAGGATCACCGTTCTCATCATGTAAAGGTTAGGCCACAATAATTTGGTTTTAGGAAAGAAGATTATTTACTCAAGATCATGATGAAAAGTAAACTGTAGAGAATATATATTATCACCAAGGTGCTAAGAACCATGTTTTCGATATTGATTACCAACATGAAAGATTAAATGTAACAATAATTGTGGCAAGGGTTATATAACTCACCTTTATTGAAGAGGAAAACCACTCCACAAGCAAGAAGATCTGAAGGGGAAAGAAACCAAGGCTTGATCACCACCTTCATCCAAGATAGACTCCACCTCAAAAGATAACCAAACCTTAGGTTAAATAATAAGAAAGAGGAGAGAAAGCTTCTAGGCCGAGAAGAATAAGAAGAAGAGAAAGAGAGAGAAGTTCCTCAACTCAGATTGAACACTACCATGGAGAACCATGGATTCGGTCCAAGGGAGAGAAGTTCCTATATCTTATTACAAGCACCACCATGGAAACTCCATGGGTTCGGATAAGAGAAGAAGAGAGGGGTAGAGTTTGTAAGAAAAAAAGACCAAGAAGGAAGATTACTCACCAAGGTCAAAGATCACCAAAGGGAAGGGTTGCACCAAACCCTAACTCCACCACTAAGATGATCGGCTACCAAAGCTCCAAGGTCAAGCTCATATTCACCACCAAGCACACAAGGGACAAACTCCAAGAAAGAATAGAGGAAGGAAGGATGTAAAAGGTTCATATGCATGTAAGGAGGGAGGTATATATACTCAAGGGTGAAGAGAGATGTGGAAGGTTAGGTGTCCAACTAATCATGTCACTTGTTCATCATATAACACGCATGCATGTACTAAGTCCATGCACGCAACTAAGATCATGAAAACCAAGGAAATTCGGTGACCTCACTTGGTACTAGAGGACCATTGATCGAAGAGAAACATAGCCCACAAGGACCAACGGTCAAAGGGTACTTCTACGACTAAAACACATCAGGACCCTAGAATTCATCAACCAAAGAGAGGGGAGGTAAACGCTCTTCGACCAAAGGAAACTCATAGCTCAAGAAAAACCCTCTTTAGATACAAAGATAAAAAAAACATCAAGGTGGTTTATAAAAACCAAAATTAAAGGTCAACACACAAGGAAGATCCACCATATATACAAGGCATCTAAACAAAACCCTAAAAACATCAACACACAAGATGTCACCACTTCTCTCCTCATCAACCAAGGTGCAACAAGGTGCCCACCAACATTATATTTCCCTTGCGATGTCAAAACATAGGAGGCATATAAAATGTGTGAAAAATTGAAAGATATACCCTCAATATGGGTAAATTGCAATTAGGTCCAAAACAAGCACACATATAGCAAAACTAGCTCAAACTTCAAGAAAACTGGACCAAACTGAAAGCATAAGCAAGTCACATGTTATTAAGACATATCACATGATTAGATTAAGGTATAAACATCTTATTAAGTAAAATAAAGAAAGATCAAGCACTAATCTAGGTCAGGGGTCTTACAACCATAAACACCTAACATGGATTTCACCCCCAAAATCCTACGTGAAAAGAAACAGATACTTCCTATGCATCTCATCCTCAAATTCCCATGTGGCTTCCTCTACTCCACGATGATGCCACAAAACCTTAACCAATATGATATCCTTCTTCTTCAACTTATTCACCCTTCTATCCAAGATCAACATCAGACCCTCCACATATGACATGTCCTCTTCCAACTCCACCTCAATAGGATGCAACACCAACTTTGTGTCAGGGTGACACTTACTCAACATCAATACATGAAAAAATGGATACAACTTGTGCAACTCATGTGGAAACTCTAACTTATAATCCACCTTCCCAACACACGCCATGATAGGTTAAGATCCCATATACATGGGAGCCAACTTACCCTTCTTCTCAAACCTCGGCATGCCTTTCCAAGGAGATACCTTGAGGTACACCTTGTCTCCCACTTAAAACTCCAATGGCCTACGACGATTATCAACATAAGACTTATTCCTGTCTTGGGTTGCCTTCAGTTGTTGCTATATCATCTTGATCTTATCTGTTGTCTATTGTACAAGCTCAGGCCCCAAAAGTTGATACTCACCCATTTCATACCAACACAATAGAGATCTACAACATCTCCCATATAAATCCTCATAAGGTTCCATGTCGATACTCCTCTGATAGTTGTTGTTGTATGCAAACTATATCAAGACTACCCAAAAACTATAGAACACAAGATCTCAACAAATCCTCCAATGTCTTAATAGTATGTGGGTGAAATGTCATATTGAACCTCAAATGTGTACCCATGTCTATGTGCATATGCTCCCAAAAGTGATTGGTAAAGTGAGGATCTCTATCAGACACTGTCTTCATGGGAATACTGTGCAAATAGACTATCTTGTCAACATATATTTGTACAAGCTTCTATGTTGTATACATCATCTTGACTGGAAAAAGTGCCCTGACTTGGTCAACCTATCCACTATCACCCAGATGGAATCATGACCTTTAGCTATCACAGGAAGACCAACCACAAAGTCCATAGTGATATGATCCCATTTCCACTGCGGTATAGTTAATGATTGTAATGTTGTTGTAGGTTTTGATGTTTTGGCTTAACTTGGACGCTCCATATATGTTGCCATGAACTTAGTCATACCATGCTTCAAGTCAGGGCACCAATACACATCTTTCAGATTATGGTACATCTTAGTACCACATGGATGCATGATGTACACTGAAGAGTGAGCCTCTTCTAGAACCAACTTCCTTATATTATCAACATCAGGAACCACTGCTCTACTATGGTAACACACTGTCCCATCCTCAAACTCATGGAAGCCATCACTCTTCTCATCGCCATACTCTGCTCGGATGCACTGTATAACAGTATCATCATGTTGTGCATATCTGATCTGTTGCCTCGACATAGGCTTTACCTGTAACTAAGCCAACAAGCCTACCAACAAGGAAACCTCCAACTTCACATTCATCTGGAAAAGATACACTAACATGTCTCGCTTATGGCAAAAAACACAACTAAACCTATCAGCAGATGATGACAAAGAAGACTTCTTGCTCAAAGCATCTGTCGACATGTTTGCCTTCCCTGGATGGTAGTCTATGGTGCAGTCATAATATTTTATCAACTCCATCCAACGTCGCTACCTCATATTCAGCTCTTGCTTCCAGAATATGTATTGTAGATTCTTGTGGTTGATGAAGATCTGACACTTCTCGCCATAAAGGTAATGTCTCTAAATCTTCAAAGCACAGACCACAACTGCAAGCTCTAGATCATGCGTCGAGTAGCTCTCCTCATGTTTCTTAAGTTGTCGTGAGACAAAATAAATCATGTTTTTATTCTACAATAGCACGCAACCCAAACCATTCTTTGAAGCATCACAAAAGGCAATATAACCCTTCCCTCATTCTGAAAGAACCAACACCGGTGCACTGGTCAACTTCTCTTTCAGAAGCTGGAAAGAACGCTGACACTTATTGTGATGACCATCACCACTAATACCAGATTACTCAAAACAAAGAATGGAATTATTATTAATAACAACATTACCTCAACACAGGGTAAATTTGAACCATCTGCAATTCTATTTTCTCAAGCAAAAGCATATCACAACAAGACTTCAACATTGGCTATTTGTATTTCATATATACCAAAATATGCTACATAATATGTTCACACGCTATCAAGACACAACTGATACATATAAAATCTGGCTATATGTACAAATCATTATATACAATTATGGTACAATCTAAAATCTATGTGTTGATAACAAACATAAAATCTCCCAAAAGATTTAAGAGTATATGGAAGACACATAGGACTTCTACTAAGACTCTTCAACAGTAGCATGTCCAACCTTTTAATATCTACTGATCTCCTTATTGCTCAGCTTCAGCACCACGACCTCGACCTCCTCGTTCATGACCACTTAAAAAGTTGTAGAACTCATGGGGTGAGACCAAACGTCCCAGCGAGAGATATAACTATTTGCCTAAGTCTATTATAAGCATAGTTAATAGTGCATGTAGATTAAATACTTCACAAGCTAAGCAGATTTAGTTAAATAATATGTATCCAACAGATAATATAGATAAAACAAACTAGGCAGTTATCATTTAGTAGTAGATTAATTAGTAATCTAAGAAGGAATATGAAGAACACATATAACTGTTACAACCTAAATAGTAGAAAGATAAGGCATGATATCATCCAATGTGATTCGTATTTAACCCTAAAAAATACTACATGGCTATTTAACCACTTTAACTATTATACCCTAAGGATTGGGGGTGTACCACTCAAATCCAACTGACCACTATTAACTCAAAATCAGTACCATACAAGATTGGTGGAAGAGACAGACTCCATGATCATCACCAACACTACTTGGTCAGTTCAAGTCTGCAATGCAGTGACACATTAGTCAAACTACTAAAGACAACAACTTGTAGTCATGGCTACAATCTTGTAGAGACAACAATTCATAGTCAAGCTATGGTCCTGTAAAACAACTAATATATCTTGGTACATGGCACAACACTAGAGAACTCATGGCCATTTAATAATAAAGTATTATATCACTAAAACAACAATTCAAGGATATAGGGAGTTACCTCCACTAATACCCCACATATTCAATAATATGCACTCTGAGTTTCCTGTAGGAGTTACTCATTTCATTATCCAGCTAAATACTGACATTGAGGATGGATCTATGGTACATGTCAACTATATGATTAGGGTTTCAATTGATTAGATATTCCAATTGGTTATCTTTTAACACATCAATCAAGTTACAATGTATCAACCCTAAACAAATTCTACCAAATTAAGGATGATGTACAACTTTAGAAGATATGAAATGTACAAAGTGAGAGCTTGTCTCATCATTACAAGACTCTTGTATCGCAATCAATGCATCACTGTGGGGTATCAACCCCACAATTACATTTTATAGGATTTGTTCTCAAACTATGCTCAAAGTATGTAACAAATCATAAGATCCAAATCACATAAAACCTGTGCAGTTAATATCACAATGTATCTCAACAATGATGTATGATTATAATCACCACCTTGTATTGTACAAGGTTCATCATAGAATTCACATAGTTATGCACCTTCATCTCACATGCAAGGTTAGGGTTTCATACACCGAAGAGAGAAACTCCATTATAGAATAATAATCTTCAAGTAAAGTAAGCACACACATCACATAGACATTAGATTAGGGTTAGGGTTCATATGTAGTCGATTTGGGTTTCATAACACCACTCAACCTCTAAACCCTAATGCCATCACCTCCCACATTGTTGAAGAGTTCTAGATTTAAGTATTATAATTAATAACTAACCATTCAAAGTTACATCATCTTATATAAATTGTACACTATGTATTGACCATATACACATACATGAGTATAGGTGTATTGACCCTTCACCATACATGTGTTATGACCTAGACACAATCAATGTGTCATGACCGCAATACTTTGTTTCGACCTAATGTATCATGGTGTAGCGACCTCATGAATTTTAGGTGTATTATCCTCAAGAGACATGAGTGTATTGACATCCAAAACAAAGTGTTTCGACCTTCACTCTTCAAGGTGTTTCAACCTTAACCAATCATGGTCTCAACCCTAAAGGAAATAGTGTTTCGACCTCAACCACACATGGGGTATCATCCGTAACAAGGTAAATAGTTTTGAACACCTTTTACATAAGTTTTACGATCCTATATAAAAGAGTAACGACCAGAACACTTCCATAGATCACTACCTCCCTTTACTATACTTGGTCATGACCACCCTTTACAAAAGAGTACCAACCACCATGCAACATGGTATTACGACCCTCATGAGGTCTAGACTGCTACCATCATGGTTGTAACACCTAGAGAGATCAGGGAACATCATACTTCAACCAAGAATAAAAGAATCTATTCAAGGGTGTTCTTCAAACCCTAGATCGAGATCATGAAAGATCATCACATGAGTTATATTTAGGACAAAGAAATCGAGATTTATAAGCATGTAACCAGGTTCAAAACTCCCTGTTATGTATGTTATAAACACACCAAATATATCTAATATAGTTTCATGGATCAAAGAACAAAAGATCATCATCCATATCTCAACTATCACAAATCAGTTATAAATATTTTAGGGTTTATAAGAACTATAACTTGTTTTTAGAATGCTACAAGGTTCAACCCAGACCATCATTACTTCTTCTATTATAGAGAACACATTTTTAAGATATGGAAAATCAACATATGAACAACATATGATCGGTGTAAGGTGCACATAATAGAAGTAGGAAAAAGTTATAAAACCCGCCTATTATGGGTGATCCAAGCCTCCGAGATCTTAAGATCCAAGGAAAAGAAAGAAGCCCCAACCAAATCCAATCCTTTGACCACCAAAATTCCTTCAAAAAGAAAGGAACGCCATGGTTAAAGGAGAACTCAGGGAATGAAAACTCAAACCCTAGCTCAAACTAAATAATAAGGTGAAGAAACTCGATGTTAAAACATGATTTTTTATCCTTGTGAAGAAGAGATCTTCAAGAAACGTTACCATGAATCACCCCCAGCTCTCATGGTCGAGAATGAGGAAGAAGAATATGAAGATGAGAGGAAAAAAGTGATCAAGAATTTGGATCACTTACCAAGAGAAGAAAAACTCCAATAAATCACCACCAAGGAGTTGATATAGTACAAGATCTTCTTCTAACAAGGTAGATCGGCCACCTATGCTTCAAGATCTAACCCTCCTTGCTCCTGAAGATCCAAGGTCAGTTCTTGAGGAAGAAGAAAGAAGGTAGAGCAGAAAAAGTCTCTCTCAAGTGAAAAGAAAGGGATATATACCCTAAGGAAGAGAGAGAAAGTAATTTGTGAGGTGTCACCATAATAGATCGCCTAAGGACACATGTCCTTCAATCAAAAGATCTTATCTTCTCCAACATGCAAAAACACAAAATATCCATATGTATCCAGAAAGTGTAGCAACCTCCATGGTCGCTGCCATCTCATCTTGGTCGTAATACTTCATCCATTCTTGGTTTTGACCCAAAACCCTAATCCATCATGTATGCATATATGCATGGTCGATACACTAAAGGATAAGAGGTGCTTCAACCTCTAGGTTGTTTAGGTCGAAACCACATGACCTTATATCATGTGTTGCAGTCGCTACCCTCACCCAAGAGTGGGGTAGTGGTCAAAATACTCAAACTTTAGTTTGCCACCACTTCCATGTAGCAAACCCTAGAACGCTATGATGTGTTCCATCACCAAACATGATTCAAACAAAGCGCCCCATATTACCATATTCTATCTCATGATTCTAAAACATAAGAAACATTTCCCTACATGTGACAATTACAAGGTAATCCCTCACTCATGGTAAATTGCAATTTAGTCCAAAACATATGCAAATATAGCAAAACAAATCTCAACCATTATTCAAATTGGGTAAAAATGCAAATGCAAGCTTGTCATATGTTATTAAAGAATCTTACAATATTAAATTAAGGTTTAAGCATCTTATTACAAAAATAAATTACACTTGAGCACAAATCTAGGTCAGGGATCTTACACTTGTCATCCCAGACAAACGATACACTTTTCCTTGTTAACTTTTTTAGGGGTAACACCACAATGTTGAAGTTCTTGATAAACCTCCTATAGTAGCCTACCAGACCTAGGAAACTGTGAACCTCTATTCATGTTTTCAGTTGTTCCCAATCTAACATAGACTAAACCTTCTTAGGATCCACGTGAACACCTTCAACAAATATCACATGTCCAAGGAAAGACACCTATTTCATCCAAAACTCACTTGTTGAACTTGGCATACAACTTATGTTGTCTCAACAAAGTCAATGCCTACCATAGATGTTGCTCATGTTATTGTATGTCTCAGGAGTATATCAGGGTGTCATCGATGAACATAACCACGAACTGATCAAGATAAGGCTGGAACACCCTATTCATCAATCCATGAACATTGTTGGTGCATTAGTTAGCCTAAATGGCATAACCACAAACTCGTAATGACCATACCTAGTCCTAAAAGCTAACTTGAGTATGCCATACACCTTGATCCACAGCTGATGGTATCTTGACATCAAGTCCATATTAGAAAACACTAGGACACCTCTCAACTGATCAAATAGATCATTAATCCTCGGCAACGGGCACTTGTTCTTGATTGTCACCTTGTTCAACTATCAGGAATCAATGTAGGACCTCATAGATCCGTCTTGCTTCTTCACAAACAATATGGTAGCACACCAAGGGGAAGTGATCGGTATAATAAAACCCTTCTCTAGAAGCTTTTGCAACTACTTCTTCAATACTTGCATATCAGTTGGTGCCATCATATATGGTGATTGTGCAATCAGTTGTGTACCAAGAACCAGATTGATCTCAAAGTCAATCTTTGGAGGTGGGGGAACACTAGAAAACTCGTTGGGAAATACATCTTCAAACTCTCAGACAATTAGTACCTCCTGGATACTAGGACTCCTCACCTCAGTATCCACCACATGTGCTAGGAAAGCTTCACACCCTTGCCTCATCAACCTCTTTGCCATCAACGCTGACACCAGACATGTCAGAAGAATTTTCCTATATCCTTGAAAGACCCACAAGACATCATCGTCAAAGAATGTCACTACCTTGGAAATACAGTCCAAGACCACCCAGTACTTCTCTGAGTTATCCTTCCCAAGGATCACATCGAATTTGTGCATGTCAAGTGGTATAAGGTCCACACAGATCCTCCCACATACCCAACTTACAAGGCATGGATTTGATAATAGATTAAAGTGGCATAGTTGCATATGTGGAAACCAAAATATTATGTATGATGTAATAATTATGTCCTTCACTCCATTTGATTGTTTGTACTCCAAAAATCATGCATGCACCCATGAGGGAAGGGGGGTCATAGAAGCAAGTAAAAGAGGAATGAAACACTCTTCCCCACTGCCTTCAACTCTATAAGACAATGCCTGAGATATCTACATTTGTCTTTGGGGTGGCCATATATAGAAATAATGACAAAGAAAAGAAGCTTCTAGCTCCAAGCTATGTCATATGAGGAAAGAGATATCTAGGTTCTCAACATGGATCAATATTAGTTCTAGGGGTATAGGTGAAGCTAGATAAGAAGTGGGGAAGTCTCAACTAGGTCCTTGGGTCAAGAACACTTCCTTAGGTGGGTGGAAATAAATAAAGGATGGGGGATTGAGGTTTAAGATAATTACATTTTTGGGGCAGGAGTTCAGGGATTGGTAAGGTTTAAGGAGGATCTATATGCCTCAAAACTACTTAGATTGCCATGGGGTTTTATAGTTCATGGTAGCAATATTGGGGTTGCATGTCCTCTACAACAGGGTTAAGCTGAGAACTCTAAGGCCACACCATATGAAGGTGCATGGACCTTCTCCTCGACTTTGTGGTGTTCTAGGTGTGGCTAACTTTTTTCTAGTGGTCATAGGAGAGCATCACACACATTGGTCCTAAGAGGAGAGGTAGGGATTTTGAGGAGGAGATCGAAGTACATTGGGGTAAAATTAGAAGGATTTTAGACTATAAGGGGAGACAAGAAAGTGTGAAACCTATTACATGGGTGTGGAAATCCTAGATTAGTTGTAGGTATATTAGCAGAGAGATATATGGTTTTAGGATTTTGGGCAAGTCTTCAATTGGTTACCAAAATGTCCAAACTATAGATTGACTGGTATCTAGAATCATCTTGAGTGTTTTTAGAGTATAATTAGAATGTGTGGATATTGACACATGGTTGGTACTGTTTGGACTGCAATCAATCATTGTTTAGATAATTTCCCATAGGAACTGGGTGAAAGGGACAACCCTCCACCTGTTGTGGTACTTGGATCCTTTTCAAGTGTTATTGTTGAACAAAGTTCTCAAAATTTATTTCTAAACCTCATTTATAAAAAGAATTCCCTTATTAATTGAATAAATCCACTGTGTCACATTTACTATTTTCATGGCCTTCCTATTATATAGACCCACAAAAATTCCCAATACAAGATGATATTTATTCTACCATAAAAGGAGTATCAATAATTCCATTTCCATTTTATTTATTGTTTACTAGAATTCATTAATTTTCTCTTAGTCATCTCATAGTTTTTTTACCATCATATGTTTACTCCACCTATGGATATAGTCAATAGCATAGTTATCCTTTAGTGACATAATTGTAAATTCAATAACTCTAAGCTAGGCCTTTCTTTGAAATGGGGGAGTTTGTAATTAAATTTCATCATAATTAGGTATCTAAGAATTAAGTTTGTTACATGAATGGTTCTGTTAATACTAATGATATATGAAGTGAAAGATCTTGGGAACTAGATTCCAACTAATAAATGCATTGTTAATAAGAAAGTGGTCAAGATAAAAATGATTTTGGTGTATGATTTGTAATAAGTGTCATAAATATATGAACCCTTCATAAGTCGGTATTAATTGTATACGTTTGTGTGAATTACATATTTAGTTTTGTTACAATGAACTTAGTCAATCTTGTTGGTTTTTGTGGAGGGGACTGGCACAACAGAAGCAATAAAATTTTCTCCACATACCCTACTCAAGGATCTCATCGACAACAACATATTCGAAAAGAGGGGCAAGGATATACCTTGTCCCAAAGCAAGTTTGGCGATTTCCCTTCACCTAGTGATGTGTGTCGCTCCTAGCGTGCATAGAAGGTCCTTAGCCATCCTCCAAACGTAGTCAACTCAACGTCTGCATCTCTACTTTGTCCATGCGGATGGACTGAAACTCCACGTCATGCTTCCTAAGTTGGCGGGAAGGAGCAGCCTTTTGCTTGATCGACGTGCTAGCGTCATTTGCCCTCCTATCTCTCTTGGGGATGACGACGGCTAGGGGTTTATGTACAAGAGTGTAAACTCAGCGTGAGCGTATTAGAGTTAACCAAAAGTCGGTCGTCATACCCCTATTAATAGCATAGAAAGGAAGCAGTGTTTCCCAAAACCCTTGGGTAAAACAAAAGACTGCGGCTGTAATTTAAACAAGCCACTCGTGGACTACTAAAAGAATATTCTAGAAACAATTAATTAATCCAATTAATCATATTAATTGATTAACTAATTTCTGCTATCCATTTGTAGTTAATTGCTCTTGATCAGCCAGCCGACTTAACAATGGAATCTAATTAATTGTCTTAAACAATTGAGCCAATTAACTCAGATTATATTCCTATGTTATAGTAGCAGATTACCTAAACATGTTAGTAATCAATTTGATTCAGAACATTTCTAGTCAGGTCTTCCAATCACATCCTATGTGTGTGAGCTAGTAGGCTCCACATTACGTTGGCAGTGATATTCATAATCATACTATGATTTCACAAGCAATGATTGGTATCTAGCAAGACTTCATTGCTACCCAAGTAATTGGAGAAGTTGGAGAACAACTTAACCTATCATCTATGACTGGTGTTATAGTGAATGTATAGTTCCTTTGTCTCTAATATCCAGATTGAACTCGAGGCATGGAATTGTCATCCTCTTCAACATTCAATCCAAGTTCCTTGAACTAGAGCAGACTTACTGAGATATGTGTAAGCTCAATATCACATATTGAATCACATCATAATGTCCATGCATTTCTCAGTCTCGCTTATCAGGTGTCAGGATATCAAACTCCTATAGGAGGGACAAATCCCATTTACATCACTCATTGGAATCCCCCATGTGTCACAGTGCACCCAAGCACCACCATTATGGCAATCCTTATTTAGGATCACGGTGGATTATGTCAAAGCACACCAAAGGACACATGATGAGTGTAGTGACTTCAGGTCTAAGAACCACAATCACCACCATCACTATGAGAGATAACTCTGACTACTAATAATGGTTTCCATGTGTCAGTCTCAAGGTGGGTCTGTCTGATACATTGTTCTCTCACAAGTATCTATATGCTTGGTTTGATATCATATATCATGACTAATGAGATTTTGTCATCAACTAAAACACACTCTAGTCTTTTGTGTTGTTGATGTCGATTAGCCTTCCACAATAACATCTGACTAGGGACATAACAAGAATGCATATACTCTTGACATATGTATGATCTCATCATTCAGGTCCTCAACCTGAAGACATAAGTCATTGAGTAATATCACTCTTTAGACATTTATTATGTTATATCATTATCTAGTAATTGAATAACATAATAAATTGGAATATTGCCTTTATTATTAATAAAATCGCTTACATGATATGCCATTACAATTATCATATGAGTAGCTCTCTAGGCATACATACCAACAAACTCCCACTTGCACTAAGATTCAATCACCCATGAATTTAATCCCAAATGATCTAACATGACCTTCATGCTTCTGCTGCGGAAGTGCTTTTATCAAGGGGTCAGTCACATTGCTCTCAGTTGGTACTCTGCAAATCTTCACATCTCCTCATTGTATGATTTCTCATATGATATGGAATCGCCTTTGTATATTCTTGGAACGGTGATGCGATCTAGGTTCCTTAGCTTGTACAATAGCTCCATTGTTGTCACACTATAGCTAGATTGCCTCGATGATGCTTGAAACCACCCCAAGTTTTGAGACGAACTTGTTGATATGAACAACCTCCTTTGCTATATTTGATGTAGCTATATACTCAACCTCTGTTATAGAATACACAACTGTCTTTTTCTAAAAACTTTTCCAGCTTATAGCTCTGCCGTTAAGACAAAACACAAAACCTGATTGTGATCAGTAATCATCCTTGTTCGTTTGGAAGCTTGCATCAACCATTTACAACTAACTCTTCCTCACCACTATAAATAAGGAATTGATCTGTAGTTCTTCTCAAGTACTTGAGGATATTATTTAAGTGACCTTCACCGGGATCTGACTGGTACCTACTTGTCATTCTCAAAGCACATGATATGTCGGGATGTGTACATAACATTACATACATGATAGATCCAATTGTTGATGCAGATGGAATCTTACTCATATGTGTCCTCTCTTCGGAAGAGCTTTGACACTGAGCTCTAGAGAGACTTATTCCATATGACATGGGTAGGTTTACTCTCTTACACACTTGCATATTGAACCTTTTCAACACTTTGTCAATGTATGTACTTTGACTTAGACCAAGAAGCCTTTTAGATCTATCTCTATACATCTTGATTACTAAAATATAGGATGTGTCTCCTAAGCCCTTCATAGAGAAGGTGTTTTCCAACCATGTTTTAACCAACTGTAGAGTAGGGACACCATTCCCCATAAAAAGTAAGTCATCTACATACAATATGAGGAATACAATCATGCTCTCACTAACCTTCTTGTAAACACACAGTTCATCTTCATTTTGATTAAAGCCAAACTCTTTGACTATTTTGTCAAATTGAAGATTCCAACTCCGAGATGCTTGCTTCAATCCATATATTGACCTTTGCATATTATACACTTTATCTACATCCTTTGGATTTATAAAACCCTCAGGTTGTGTCATGTACACATCCTCAAGAAGATTTACATTAAGTAATGTACTTTTAACATCCATATGTGAATCTCATAGTCATAATAAGCTGCAACGACAAGCATGATCCTGATGGATTTAATCATGGCAACTGGTGAAAAGGTTTTGTCATAGTCAACACCTTGAATATGTCTGAAACCCTTTGCAACCAATCGACCTTTATATGTTTGTACATTACAATCCATGTCAGTCTTCTTCTTGAAGACCCACTTGCACCCTATCGGTTTTACCCCTTCAGGTGGAACCACCAAGGTTCATACCTTGTTGGCATACATGGAGTCCATCTCAGATCTCATGGCTTCAAGCCATTTCTTAGAATCTGGTCCCTCAATAGCTTCTAAGTAGGTTGTTGGCTCATCATCTATGACCAACTCATCACCTTCTTGAGTTACAAGATATCCAAATCTTTTAAGCTCAAGGTGTGTCCTATTAGATCTATGAGGTTCATGTGTTACATGAGGAATTTGAGAATCCACAACATGTTGTAACTCTTCATGTTCTTCTTGTACTTCTAAAGGTTCAATATTTTCTTGTTGGTATCAAACTTCTTCGAGCTCTACTTTTCTCCCACTGCTTATTTGAAAATAAATTCCTTTTCTAGGAATACAACATTCCTGGCAACAACTACTTTGTTGTCATATGGGTTATACAAATCGTAACCCCTAGTTTCCTTGGGGTATCCAACAAAGTAACATTTATCTTATTTGGATCCAAGCTTTTCGAGAAACTATTTTCTTACATAAGCTTCACACTTCATAAAAGATACATCGTGACATTTCCCATGCCATATCTCATATGGTGTCTTTTGAACCGATTTAGAAGGCACACGATTTAGTGTAAATGTGGCGGTTTCAAGAGAATATCCCCAGAAGGAAATCAAAAGATAAGAAAAACTCATCATTGATCGCACCATATCTAGTAATGTGTGATTCCTTATTTTTGACACACCATTATGTTGTGGTGTTCTAGGCGGAGTCCATTGTGATACGATACCACAAGTTCACAGAAGGTTCTCAAATTCTTGGCTTGAGTATTCTCCACCTCGATCAGATCGAAGTGCCTTAATACTTTTATCATGTTGATTATGTACTTCATTCATGAAATCCTTGAACCTTTCAACAGTTTCTAACTGGTTTTTCATCAGGAATACGTAGCCAAACCTACTGAGATCATCTATGAAGGTAATGAAGTATTGGTAACCACCTCTGGCATTTGGTCTAAAAGGTCTACACACATCAGTATGTATGAGTCCTAATAGATCACTCGCTCTCTCACTGTGACCCGTTAAAGGAGTCTTTGTCATCTTGCCCAACAAACAAGATTTACACGTCTCTATTGATTCAAAGTTAAAAGAGTCTAGACAATCATCTTTATGGAGTCTAGAAATGCATTTCTCATTTATGTGCCCTAGAGGACAGTCCCAAAGATATGTTTTGTTTGAGTCATCGAGTTTAAATCTTTTCATATTTATGTTATATATGTTTGTATCAAGATCTAATAATTAAAGACCACAAGACATAGGACTCTATCATAAAAGATCTAATATTTAGAAATAGAACACTGACCATTCTTAATATGGAATTCAAATCCATTCTTGTCCAAACAAGAAATAGAAATAATGTTCCTATTTATAGTAGGTATGAAATAGCAGTTCTCTAACTCTATTATAAGCCCACTTAGCATAGATAAATAGTAGGTGACTACGGCAGTGGCAACAACTCTTGCTCCAATGCAATACGTAGCTCTACTTCTCCCTTCAACAAGGGTCTACTTCTTTTTAGATCTTGCATATTTGAACAAATATGAGATCCACATTCAGTATCTAGTACCCAAGATGATGAAGTAGATAAATTTATCTCAATAACATAAATACCTAAAGTGGAGATCTCTATCCCCTTCGTCTTGTTATTCAATTCCTCTAAGTATATAGAGCAATTCCTTTTCCAATGTTTGGGATGACGACAGTGGTGACAGGTGCCTTCTTTACTCACACCTCCTTTTTCTTTAAGTGTGGAATATTTAGACTTTTAACCAACATTAGAACTCTTTTTTGCTTTGCCTTTGCCCTTGAGTTTCCCTTTCCCTTGTTGACAATCAACACGGACTTAGGCTCGTCTTTCTTCATTTGTCCCTTGGCAGTTCTCAACATTCCAAGCAACTCTGTCAATGGCTTGTCAAAGTTGTTCATATTGTAGTTCATGACAAATTGGCTATATGATTCCAAAAACAATTGCAAGATCACATATGTGGCCAACTCTTGGCCCAAAGGAAATATCAATATCTCTAGACTTTCCACATACCCAATTAATTTGAGCACATGGGGCCTTACTGGATCACCCTCTGCCATGTTGCATTTAAACAATGCCTTAGAGACATCATATCTCTCTTGGCTTTCTTGTTCTTGATACATGTTACAAAGATGTGTGACCATATTTATAACTCCCATGCTCTCATATTTCTTCTGAAACTCATGATTCATGGATCACAACATGAGGCATTAGATGTCTATGACATCATCAACATTCTTCTGATAAGTATCCCTTTCTGCCTTAGGTGCATGCAAAGCTGGTTCCTCTGGTATTGGTGTGTCCAAGAGATAGAGCTTACGCTCATGAGTGAGACCGATTCTTAGAGTCCTGAACCAATCATGGAAATTATTCCCACAAAGTTTTTCTTTCTCAAGGACTGATCGCAACAAAAAATTGTGGTTGTTTGCCATTCTACAAGAAAATATTTGCACGTGTCAATATTTTAATTTGATAAAATATAAAATTTGGACGATATTAATTAGGCCTTTAATCAATTATCACTTCCATTATTTTCTTCAAATTAATAACCCTCTCTATCAATTTGGAAGATTGTATTGAACAACCTTCTAGTGAGTTAAGATCCATATTTCATCAAAATCATGAGCCAGCTATGACTTTCACCCACAACTTGATTGTTTAGGTAGGCAACACTTGCTAATTGCATCATATACAACTCTTGATAGATGGCACACACAAATCCTTGTCATAACCCATCTTTATGCTTCTAGGTGCTTAATCTGATTAAGGTCACCCAGTTAAGCTTGACCCATATGCCAACACGATAGAATATGTACCCTACTAAGATAAACCCACATATATATCATCACACTTCCACGAGATAGATAGTGCACCACTCTAGGGTGTGCCCACATATAGTCGATCAGGCTTTTCATGTGTGCTACTATGGAAAGCGTATGATGTTGGATCCTAGATGGGTGATTAGATGCTCTAGAGGGGGGGTGAATAGAGTTGAATGCACTTAAACAAAATTCATTAGACCTTCAAGATATATCACAAGATAAGGTTGCTAAATTGGAAATTTGTGTACAACTAAAACATGCATAGCAAGGGAGAGAGAGATTGAACATACACCAATTTACAAGCTGTTTAGAGTGGTTCCACACTTCAAACTAGAAGTGAGTCAGTCCACTACCTAGAGAGGTCAACCTCTAGGATTTCTTAACCTTGCATCTTCATTATATTCATTATAAGAGATACAATATATGACCACCAAAGGACTTACCTATCCAATACAAAGAGTCTTTAACCTTACTATGGACTTACCCACTTTGTAAGGAGTCTTCCACCTTCTTCCAAGTACTTACCTACTCTTGCACAAGTCTTCAGCCTTGCAGGGATTACCCACTCTTTCTTGGATCTTCCTCCTTTGACTTCACCTTCACTCGGAGAAGCTTCCACCAAGGATTTACCTACTTGAGCAAGGAGTCTTCTGCCTTCACCAAGGGTTTACCCACTCTAGCTCCAAGTCTTCAGCCTTGATCTTCACCAAGGGATGCCTTCCCTTGTTCTTCTTCACCTCTCTTAGCTAAGAGAGAGAACCTTCATCTTCATGGTTGAAATGAGAGATAGGGAGGTGGTGGAAGTGAGAGCCTCACAAGATATACATGTAGGACGAGCTCTTTTACAAATCTCCTACTCACTCTAATGGATGTAGCAAGTGATTAAGCTTAGAGAGAGAGAGAAGAGGTTGTAGGAATCACTCAACTATAGAATAGGAACCTCACATAGAGTTTGCATTGAATGCTCAACCTTGGAATGAAGCCCAAGGGGTCCTATTTATAGTTGGGGATGCCTCTTAGCCTTTAGGAACACTTGAGAACAAAAACTAGTCATTTTGTGGCTTGCAACAGATATATTTTCACATGTTGCAACTCCACAATGGCTAGAAGCACTTTTCTACACTTTTTCGTATAGTGCAATCAGTCGAGTTTCAATAAGGGTAACTCGACCGATAAAGTAAAATACAAAACTGATATTCAGACCATCGGTCGAGTTTGTCCTGGGGAAACTCGACCGACCAATGAAAATTGAATTGGTCTGGTACTCCATCGGTCGAGTTCTGTGAAGTATAAACTCGACCGATCAAAAGTCATTTTCAAGATCCAATCAGGATCGGTCGAGTTTGCAACTCACAGAACTCGACCGATGAATAACTGACACGCGTATAACGTGCGTGAAATACGCAAGTGTACGCGTCGAAGTAATATGAATTTATGAGTCCCGAGTTATCGAACTCGGGGAGTTGTGAGGTTAAAGACTATTACTAATTAGGATTGATCAGCTAAGCCGAAAATAAGAGCTGATTGAAAAAGAAAAAAAAACAAAACAATCGATTAAATGGTTGGTTTAATCAATTAAAAATGGAATCCTTAGGATTGTGGTTTCACCGTAGGTTCTCATTGTACTAATTCCTACACAATTATCCTAATTTGTCTCCTATTCCAGGTAGTGTCCTGTAGTCAGAATTGCTCACTGTCATGATACAATTCAATACCTAAGTCTAGGTTGGTTCCACCGTCATAGTAGCCTATACCCTAAACTAGGTGCATTAGAAACAACCTCTGGGTTTCCACCATTAACCGTACATCACCTTGTTCAAGGGATTTATTAATTAATGTGAATCTCGTCTCTTTTCAACCGTTAATTCTTCTTTCAAAGCAATTAAATGCATTAGATTATCATTAGGGTGATCAATCATAATGATATAATGGAGAAAACGAAATCATACCACGGATTTGAGAGACAAATTATGATAAACTATGTAAAAAGTATCATACAACGATTACCCGGGCTACTCCCGGGTCCTAAGGAATTACAGTTTTTAGCTGAAAATAGACGACATGGTATCACAGTAAGTCGAAAAGATGTAAAACACGAATTTTGAGATACAGTAAATTGGAGAAAGGGTTAAAGAGTGGATTTGGAGAAGATGGAGAGAATTTGTCGTCGTTTCCGCCGCCAAAACGCCTCTGAGGTCTTCCGTGTAGGGTTCCTCTACTTTTCTCTCTCCGTTCGGCTACCGTATCGTCCCCCCGTGATAGATCTCCCAATTGCGGTTCTAATGGTGCCTTTTATCACACCCCTAAGCTTGAATATTGCTCGTCCTCGAGCAACACTACTCTTGGATTTGTTTTAAAAAGTCAGCAAGAAGACAAGTACCTATGAATTATTTTTCCTAACCACCCTCCACCAGTCGGTCCCAAACCGGTCCTTGCCAACCACTGAACAAGTAACTACTCTAAAGCGATCAATAATGTTCATAATAGATGTCCACAATAAGGTTAATGAAAAACACTATCAATATGAAGCAGTTAATATCATGGCTAGTAGGACACATGCTTGATGCACCATGTGATCTCCCTATCTATATTGCTCTGATCTACCTAAATAAACTACTTGGAAGCAGATCCCCAAATAAAAATGGATGAGGGGATTAATTGTGATGGTGGCCTACCATACAGAGCAATGGGTGGAAAAAAATGGGTGACTATGAAATCAAGAATCACAAGAATAATCCAAATCATTTATGCAAAAAGTAAAAATATGATGCACCTGTATGATGGATAAAATGTGAATGTATGACTTCTAATGACTATTTTTTTGTGTGGAATGATGCATGCAATGAATGTCTCATCCTAATTATGAGTATAAGTGGGAAGGTGCTCACAAAAAAAAGATCCATAATTCCCTTATTTATTGCTTAGAGAGAATATGGCATTGAACTTGAAATCCTTCTCCTCCTTTTCTCCTATTTTTTATTTTTCTTTTTCAATAACTCTTTCTTTTTTCTTACCCTATTTTTAGCAAGATGAACAGTTCATGCTTGGGTTTTTTTTTTGCTTTTTTTTATTTGGAGAAGGAGTAAGGAGATACAACTTTTTTACACTCTTTCATGACAGAAGATGGTAGAAGATAACAAATATGTAACACCTTATAAAATATGCAATGCAAATGCAACTACATGAAATTTTGTTATGCAAAGTACAAGTGCTCAAAAGATATTATATGATTTTTTTTCTTTTTCTAATGCATAATAAAAATGAACTAACTATATGCTTCCTATAATGCCATGTATTGCAAAGAAGAGGAAAATAACTTGGATTAAACTTGATCATCCTATGGTGGTGAATGAAGATGAATGGAAGGTGGATGAGATCACATGAATAAGAGACAATGTCTTTCCCAACCATGATATGTCCCTCTTCTATCAACTTGTGTAACATGGTAACCTTAGAGTTTATTTCTAGAATTCACATTAAAGATCACGTTACTGTTTGGTTGGTTTGGACTCAAACATCATCGTCATAATACAAGCCATAGGGTTAAGTTAGGTTTTTCATTCAATCAGTATGTCTTCAAGCTGACTAATCCAAACAATTCCTCCAGTTATGTACTCTTAAACATAGAAAATTTAGCTTAAAGTGCAAAGCATAAAAGCACATTCAAATTTTTATTTAGAATTTTCAGAATTGATACCACATCATCAACAAACGGCTAATCCTAACCAAAATTTTATATTTTGTCCACAAGTACACTAGATAGAAGTGGACTCTAAAAACAAAATGAAAAATCTAATTTTTTTGAAACAAAAACATGTAGATGTATGATATAAAGAAAAGATGCAAGAGGTAAAGATAGAAGCACTGTTCCATTCCTCCCCCTAAGCTTGAATATGACATTGTCCCCAATGTCAAAAGCAAAGGAAGATAAATGGAACAGATGTATCGATATGTGAGATGAGATTCAGGATAAAAGACGAGTGGGAGGAATCCACATTAAGACATGCCCTCCAATAAGCACTCAAGCTCAGTGAAGTGTCGATGCTTGCTCAGCTTGTGAGATGTCACTGATGAGAACTCAGTACTACCAACAATGAAGTCGGTGGTACCGACTCAATGCGTCCCTGCACACTGAATGCACATATCAAGGCACCTTTTTTACTTGCATCAAAACTAGATATCACAATCTACAAATAGGAATGTAAAAATAGAATTGAAATTTTAACAAAATAAACCTAATTGGTGGGTTGCCTCCCACAAGTTTCCTTGTTTAACGTCCTAGGATGGACACATGTCAATCAACAATAATCAGGTGGTCGTGGAGGAGGGTAAAGCTCTCTCCGCCTCTTCCTTCTAAACATCTGGTTCCTTGCAACAATGAGAAAAAATAAATAATAGTGAGAAGACCAACATGTATGGTTGACGTTCCATTTTAACAGTAAATTATCATTGTAATGAACATGAACACGACTCACAATCAAGTCTTGATGTGGGTGTACATGTAGAAATAGATAGCCATGAGGTGAAAGGTATAATGATGATTGATCCTTAATTTCTATGACCATCCCCAATGGATCACTCCTATCTACACATAATGAAGGGGTTATATCAAAGGTGAATTTTTGTGCCTCCTCCTCTTCTAATAATTCAATTCCCCCACATTCATTAATATCCTCACAAAAATGTTCAAAATCATCATCTGGATATATATCCCATATAGGATCCTCAATAAGGAAATGAAGAGATGGGTCTTGTGGTGAAGGAATTATATGATGGTTAATGGGAAACTCCTCCACCTTTTCACTCTTAGTATCCTCTTCCTCACTCTCTTCCTCCTCTCTAAGATCACTATCAAATAAAGCACCTTCTGGATCCTCCTCTCCTTCACTCATATCCCAAACACATGTATCAAAATTTTCATCCACCTTATTTGCATCATTCTCCTCATCTTCCTCATCAAATCCCCAATCATATTCAAAATCAATCCTAGGATTCGAGGGTGTGGGATCAAGGGAAGGACATGGTAGGGGTGATTCTAAAACTTCTTCCAGTATGTTCTCCTCACTGTCTAATTCCTTATCCTCAACCTCAACTTCTTCCATTTTCTCTACTCTACCCCAACCTCCATTAGAAATAGGACCTTTGCGATTTAAAACATATTGAACCATAATCCTAATATGCTCACGATGAATTTCCTTTGAGATTTTCTCATAGTGTAATGAAGGTGGACTCAGACATCTATAACCTACATGTGCATTTCCACACGCAGAACAAATAGGGGCCATGCACTTTTTTTATTTTTTTAATGAAAGAAGACTAACTACAAAGAAATATTTAGATGAATATGTACAATGCCAAAACTAACAATAAAGTTTTATGTAATGAAAAATGGGAAGAATAAAAAAATTATAAAAAAAGAAAATAAATACAATGGCCTAGAGTGGACGATCCTAACTTTTCATAGTGTTAACCATGCCAACTCCCCGGCAACAACGCCAAAAACTTGACACACGTATAACGTGTGTGTAATACGCAAGTGTACGTGTCGAAGTAATATGAGATTATGAGTCCCGAGTTATCGAACTCGGGGAGTTGTGAGGTTAAAGACTATTACTAATTAGGATTGATTAGCTAAGCCGAAAACAAGAGTTGATTGAAAAAGAAAATAAAAATAAAAGAAAACAAAACAATCGATTAAATGGTTGGTTTAATCAATTAAAAATGGAATCCTTAGGATTGCGGTTTCACCACAGGTTCTCATTGTACTAATTCCTACACAATTATCCTAATTCGTCTCCTATTCCTGGTAGTGACCTGTAGTCAGAATTGCTCACTGTCGTGATATAATTCACTACCTAAGTCTAGGTCGGTTCCACCGTCGTAGTAACCTATATCCTAAACTAGGTGCATTAAAAACAACCTCTGGGTTTCCACCATTAACCGTACATCACCTTGTTCAAGGGATTTATTAATTAATGTGAATCTCGTCTCTTTTCAACCGTTAATTCTTCTTTCAAAGCAATTAAAGGCATTAGATTATCACTAGGGTGATCAATCATAATGATATAATGGAGAAAACGAAATCATACCACGGATTTGAGAGACAAATTATGATAAACTATGTAAAAAGTATCATACAACGATTACCCGGACTACTCCCGGATCCTAAGGAATTACGATTTTTAGCCGAAAATAGACGACATGGTATCACAGTAAGTTGAAAAGATGTAAAACATGAATTTTGAGATACAGTAAATTGGAGAAAGGGTTAAAGAGTGGATTTGGAGAAGATGGAGAGAATTTGTCGTCGTTTCTGCCGCCAAAACGCCTCTGAGGTCTTCTGTGTAGGGTTCCTCTATTTTTCTCTCTCCGTTCGGCTACCGTATTGTCCCCCCGTGATAGATCTCCCAATTGCGGTTCTAATGGTGCCTTTTATAGCCGTCGTACATGTTTAGGTCAAGAGGAAACCTAAAAATATAATTTTTAATATAATATGTGTTAGATTTAACACATTAAAATTTGGTCCGCAACGTCTGAGTCGATGGTATCGAGTTGGAAGTCGATTGTATCGACTTTGGCACAGTAAAACATCCTTTTCCTTTTCAATCTCGAGCAAAAAATATTTGTACTCTGATGCCATGTCGCTACCATCGAGTTGCAAGTCGATGGTATCGACTTTGCTCCAGTAAATAATAATTATCTGCAATAAAATAATCAATGAATAAAATCAAATAATTATTATAATAATTAAAACATGTAAAATGCATGTAAAATACATGTAAAAATATAAGAAATTATGCACAAGTGATTTTTACTAATTTGGTTAAATATGTATTAAAAAGATATTCAATTAAGCACAAATGACACAGAAAATAACCAAATTAGATATCAAAATAATAACAATTTATGCATACATCAACAACCTGATGTGAATTTTGGAAAATAGATTTTGAGTGCTTAAACATTCGATCTAAGTGCTCTTGATTTTTTCTAAGCTTAATTACAAGTCATACAATCATTACAAGTGATTTACAATATGATTCTAATGGATTTACATCATATTAAAAAATGTGCACTTGATTTGACTTTGACTTGTCTTTTCTCCAATTTGATATGCACAAGTTAGTGCAATTGGATTGTGTCTATACCTAATCTGAAATCACTCAAGTAGAGACATTAGACACCAATATGTGGAATAATTAGTCATCATCAAAATATGGGTTTAGTCAGTTTAGACATGAGTCAACATTGACCTAATTGACCTTGAGTCAACATCTGAGACTTGATATTTTATTTGAGGGGTTTTATATATAAATACATATACCTACTCAACCACCACATACTTATAATATGTATCATATACATACTATATCCATAGTCACAAACCATAGACATGAAATCCACAAACACATAAGCATTGGTTATGGCCATATTACTGTAATCCTTTGGAGCCACAAAGGATTACTAACCACCTATAGTCTTTTGCATCTCATGCAACATCAAATGAACATGCATTTTTCAACATCACCGTGAATAGATTCATGGATGCTCCTTGAAGTTGGACCTTCAAGTTGCCTCTTCTTCTCAAGTATTTAAAAAACAAATATGTTCCTATCTCCACTACATCATGTATACAAGGGAGAACCTTGAGTTACATTTGATGGGACTTGAGAAGGAATATAATTAATTACACTTTGAGATAAAAGATGAGGCTCAACATGCAGGCCGAATACTTATACAAAAGGATCCAAGTATATATATATATATATATATATATATATATATATATATATATATATATATATATATATATATATATATATATATATATATATATATATATATACATATATATGTATGCATATACATATGCATATATATACACACACACACACACACACACACATATATATATATATATATATATATATATATATATGTACGTATGCATATACATATGCATATATATGTGTGTGTATACATATATATGTATATATATATTTATATATATATATATATATATATATATATATATATATATATATATATATATATATGTAGCATTCATAAAAGAGGTTTTAGGCCATAACCATGCATCCATTATCCACACAAAACATTTTCAATGGCGGCATGTATGATTTTATAGGTATAACTATATATACATATATACACTAAGATTGCAATCCTACCACGTGGGACATTCCCCATTAACAATTTTGACTCCCACACAAACAAGGCTGGGTACACAAGGGAAACACCCCTGTGCGGGGTCTGAGGGGTAGCACCCTTGAAAGGTATAAGAAATTTTTATTTCTATGCACTATGAAAAATCATATTTTTCATAGTTGACCCCATATATCAAGTCAAAAATAGCATGTCTGCGGAAACCCCATATGTGCAATTAGGTTTAGATATGTATATTAACAGTTTAAGTTTGTATCACATGCAATCATAAAAAACGGTATACAAAAATTCTGATCATATCAAATTAAATCCAAACGCACTGTAGATCGACGCGGATCTGATATCACTATTGGGTTTTGTGGAGGCAACTGGCACAACAGAAGCAATACATTTTTCTCCGCACACCCTACTCTAGGATCTCGTCGACGACAACGTATTAAAAAAGAGGGGCACAGATATACCTCATCTTGAAGCAAGTCCGATAATGTCCCTTTGCTCGGTGATGTGCGTTGCTCCTAGTGTGCACATGCAATCCTCAACCATCCTCCAAATGTAGCAACTGAGCGTCTGCATCTCTACTTCATCTATGTGGATGGACTAGAACTCCACATCGTGCTTCCTAAGCTGTCTTGAAGGAGCAACCTTTTGCTTGACGATATGCTAGCATTGGTTCCTCTCCTTCTCTCTCGCTTGGGGATGATGACAGTTAGGATTCATGTACAAGAGCATAACCTTAGCATGGACATTTTAGCATTAACCAAAAGCTGACCATCATGCCCCTATTAATAGTAGATAAAGGGAGCAGTAATTTCCAAAACCCTTGGGTGAAACCAAAGGTTGTGGCTGTAATTAAAACAAGCCCCTCGTGAAATGTTAAAAGAATATTCTAGAAATAACTAATTAATTAATCCAATTAATAATATCATTTGGTTAACTAATTTCCGCTATCCGTTCTAATTAATCACTATGGATCTGCCATCCGACTTAACAATGGAATCTAGTTGACTAGCTTAAATACTTTGACCAATTAACTCATATTATATTCCAATATTGTGGTAGCAGATTATCTAAACATTTTAGTAATCAATTTGATTCGAAACATTTCCTATAACGTCCAAAATTATACTCCTATTCCAATCACATCCTATGTGTGTGACCCGATAGGCTCTACATTACATTGGCAGTGATATTCATTATCATATTATGATTTTACAAGCAATGATTGGTATCAAGCAAGACTTCATTTCTACCCAAGTAATTAGAAAAGTTGGAGAACAACTTAATCATCTGTCACTGGTGTTATAGTGATTGTATAGCTCCTTTTGCATCTGATATCCAGACTGAGCTCGAGACATGGAATCGTCATCCTCTTCGACATTCAATTCATGTTCCTTGAACTAGAGCAAACTATCTGAGATATGTGTAAGCTCAATATCACATATTGACTCACATCAACATGACCATGCATTTCTCAATCTCGCTTATCAAGTAGCTAGGATATCAAACTCCTATAGGAGAGACAAATCCCATTTACATCACTCACAATCATCCCCATGTGTCATAGTGCACCCAAGCACCACCTTTATGACAACGTTTATTCAAGATCACAATGGATGATGTTAAAGCACACCGAACAACACATGATGAGTGTAGTGACTTCAGGTCTAAGAACCACAATCACCACCATCATTATGAGAGATAACTCTGACTATCAATTATAGTTTCCATATGTCAGTCTCAAGGTGGGTCTGTCTGATACATTGTTCTCTAACAAGTATCTATGTACTTGGTTTGATATCTTATATCATGACCAATGATATTTTGTCATCAACCAACACACACTCTAGTCTTTTGTGTTATTCATGTATATTAGCCTTTCACAATAACATCTGACTAGGGACATAACAAGAATGCATATACTCTTGACATCTGTATGATCTCATCGTTCTAGTTATCAACCCGAAGACATACATCATTGAGTAATATCACTCTTTAGACATTTATTATGTTATATCATTATCTCATAATTGAAAAGCAGAATAAATCAGAAGTCTGCCTTTATTATTAATCAAATCGTTTACATAATATGTCATTACAATCATGATATGACTGGATCTCTAGACATACATACCAACAAATCTTTCATAACAATATTTTTTTAGGTAAGTCAGGAGATCTTCTTATTTATCCCGCCCTCCTCATGCAGGCAAATTTAACGAATTAAGCATACAAGGAACAAATTGCGAAGAAAACATGGTAGTACTACTACCATTACATTTGTCTTTTTCTAGCCAAGTGAGGATCGCCTCAGGTGGTCTAGTGTAGTGAAATGACCCTTGTTTATTTCTGATGTGATACTTTGCTAGACCATCTGCGGCTTCGTTACAGGTTCTCTGAATATGGGAGAGTTTCCATTGCCCATGTCTGGCCATAATCTGTTGACAACCATGGATGATCCGCCTATGCCTGGGGTGCTCGACAGCTTGTCGCATGACTGCATTGATTGCCAACTTGCAGTCAGACTCTATATCCAGCTCTTCCAACCTCAGCTCCTCTGCCTTCTGCAACGCGTAGAGCAAAGCCAACAGCTCGCCGTGTAGAGGTGATTGAACATTGGATGCCAGCATGCCAAAACCCCACTTCCAGTCACCAGTATCAGTCTGTAGTATCATAGTTGTCGCACTTTTCCTTCTGAGAATGGTTGCGTCTACATTCAGTTTTAGTCTCCCAGCAAACGACTTTTCCCAACTAGCTTCCGTACTCATGAAATGTTGTCCCGTCAAAGCAGCATCCTCTCTCTGCCAGGCCCTCACCATTGCAGCGACCTCCGACAGGATAACACGGCATATATGTTCAGTAGGTTTGACAATCTTCTCAAAGATGTGCTTATTTCTACAGTGCCAGAGGTACCAGCAGGTGACCATAAATAAAATTTGTTTGTCCCCTGCTAGCCGCAACCCTTGACTGATCCATGGGCGAGTATCAGTCGTGAAGAAGGAAGGGGACATGTCACCCCTAAACAGTTTCTCCCACACCATTTTAGAGTGTTTGCAGTCTCGAATTGCATGAATATTGGTCTCCTCAAACTCCTGACAGCGTGCACACCTTGAATCAGTAGTCATATGGCGCTGCACTCGCTTCTAGTTAGTGAGGAGGGCTCCATGCATCAGTAGCCACAAGAAGTATTTGATCTTTTCCGCCACCCTCAATTTCCATAAGATGTCCCACTCACCTTCTGTTCGTAGATCGCGTGGTCGTCTCAACATCTTGTATGCTGACTTGGTTGAAAACAAACCATCTGTGGTGTCCCTCCACACCAAAGCATCCTTCTCATCCTATGGTTTGGGAGCTACGACAGTCGTGACCATGTCTACACCATTCTTGGGAAGCCAGTGCTCCAGAAACTCCATGTCCCATTCTCCATTGCCCAGACTGACACTAGCAACTTGCAGATCAACTAGCTCAGGTGGAATCGGACGGACAACCAACTCTTCTAATCTGTTCTCCTCAGAACACCAGCGGTCTCTCCAGAATTTCGTATCCATACCATTCATCACCTCCTTGTAGGTGTGCTCCTCGATGAAGGTCTTTCCTTTTAGCACAACCTTCGCCAATCTGGATACATTGGGAAGGTTACCGTCTATGTATTGGTCATATTTTAGTTTCATATATCTGCACCACATAATGGATCTGTCTATCGACACTTCCCATGCGTTCTTCATTAAAAGATCTAGATTCCATTCCCTCATAGTTCGTATGCCCAAACCGCCATCCATCTTCCCACAAGTCACTTTGTTCCACGCAACAAGTGGTATAGGATGCACATTCTGACTTCTTCCCCATATAAATTTCTTGATGCTGCCATCGATTCTATCATAGAGTCCCAGCGGAATCTGTGCAGTCTGCATGGTGTACGTGGGGATGGAAGTGAGCGTGGCCTTCACCAAACAACATCGACCTACAAAGGAGAGACTTCTTACTGCCCAACTGTTTATCCGACTGTCGACTCGATTCAGAATGTCGACATATGTTCGTTTGTTGACTCTAGAATGGATGATGGAGACACCGAAATATCTTCCGAGGTCTGATGTTTCTTTGAACGAACCTATTCTGATCACCTTCTGTCTTGTACGTCTGGGAACACTAGCAGAGAAGAAGATATGTGTCTTCTTAATATATATGGATTGGCCCGACGCCTCCCCAAATTTTTTGAAACAGTGTTTGATGACTCTCATCTGCTTGCTCGACGCCTTACTAAATAGTATGAGGTCATCCGCGAAATATAAGTGGGATAACTTCAATCCACTTCTCCCAATAGATACGTGCTTCCATTTCTTACTACCGACGAGTTGTTCGATCATTTGACTTAGACGCTCGATGCACAACACAAAGATATATGGTGAGAGGGGGTCTCCCTGGTGTAGACCCCTACTCACTTTAAAAGCCTTTGTGAGGTTGTCGTTCCAAAGAACCGAACACTCCCCAGTTGTTATTGAGTTCATAATATACCTTGCAATGTTTGGAGGAAGAGCAAGCTTCTGTAAAGTGTCATAAATAAATTCCCAAGACAACCTATCATAGGCCTTGGATAAATCAACTTTGATCGCCATGTATTTGCCCCCTTTTTCTTCTTCATATTATGGATGACCTCCTGGGTCATTGCAATATTATCCGTAATCCGCCGACCCGGTACAAAGCTACTTTGGGATGGTCCAATCCACATTTGCATGAAATCTTTGAGGTGTTCCACTATGATTTTGGAGGCTAATTTCAGACATATATTATTTAAAGAAATTGGCCGCAGCTGCTCACACGATTCGGGGTTAGGGACTTTAGGAATCAACACAATTGTTGAATTGCATAAATCCTTACTCAGCGTTCTCCCTGCTAGTGCGTTATTCAAAGTGTGTAACACTGAGTTCTTGATAATCAACCAATTCTTCAAGATGAACAAACCATTGATTCTGTTAGGCCCAACGGCCTTGTAGAAATTCATGTCCTTGAGAATGGCAAACGTTTCGGCTTCACTTGGTTTGGCTCCTACTTGGTTCTGCTGGCCTTCGTCAAGACGAATAAAACTGCCTGGAATCACCGTCATGTGTCTGCTGCGATTAAAGTCTGTCTCCGTAAGCAGTTGTTGGAAATGATCATGAACCAAATTTTGAAGGTCAGATTCAGTGGACACCCATTTGTTGTCTGCATTCTTAAGTTTGGCAATGGAATTGTGTCTCTTCCGCTGGTTGATGTAGGCATGATAGAACTTGGTATTCACGTCCCCATTCTTCAACCAGTTCAAATGACTTCTTTGCTTAAGCTCTTCTTCTTCCAATTTTAGAATGTCGGACAGTTCAGCCTGCATAGATATGTAAATGTCATCAATAGTGGGATTGTATGCGTCGACGAGCTCTTTTTCCAGGTAACTGATATTTTGAATAAGGTGGGATTTCTTCTTCCTCTGATTCTCCTTTACAGTACAGTCCCAACGAATGATCTGCTCTTTCACACACATTAGGGAACTGTTGAACTCATTGTCACCTTGCCAAATAGCTTGCAACAAAGATTTGAAGTTCTTATCGGAGGACCATGCAGCTCTAGCAATGATGCGCTGGTTATGACTCTTCTTCCTGTTAGACCTGATAAGAATAGGGCTATGATTCGACGGTACCCGAGGCATATGAATGACCGAAAACTGGGAATACCGTTGAATAAAAACATCGTTGGCCACCGCTCTATCAAGGCGTTGTTGTAGCACTCCTCTTTTGAACGTGAACTTGGGTCCCGAGAACCCCAGATCAGTAAGACCAACTTCTAGTAAGATTTCGTGAAACACCCTTGCCTCATTGTAGTTATAGTGGTATGACCCACTTCTTTCCTCCAGGTTCACAGTAGTATTGAAGTCGCCAAGAGCTACCCATGGTAACTCGAAGCTGTTCCCCATCTTAATAAGGTGTTTCCAAATGAATTTTCTCATAGTGATATGTGGGCTGGCATAGATGAATGTGACCAAAATCTCCTTATTCAGGCAGCAGGTAATGAACTGTCTGTGATAGTTGACAATCTCGATGTTGCAATCATGGTTGTTCCAACATATCCAGATCCCGCCGGAGAAACCTCGAGCCTCCACTCTAAAAGAATTGGAGAAGCCAAGTTGTTTTATAGTTCTGGTAGCTTTATCTCTGCTAATCCAAGGCTCCAGAATACCAATTATCTTGGGCATGTATTGTATAATATGTTCTTTCAGCGTTCTTTTATTGTCTTCTCTAGCTATTCCTCTTATATTCCAACACAGAATATCCAACATTAAGGATAGGCTTTGATCGGTTCCTATCTAGCTTAGGACGCGTTCAGAGGATTCTGGTTTTCCTTATTTTGATCTTGGTCTTCCTTCGCCATCAGTACCTCCTCTTCTTCCAGGCTTAACTCATTCTCCGGATCAGGCTACACCTTCTTGCTGCGCCGTCGTGGGTTCTCTTTTAGAAAAGTGTGTCATATCCTCCCCTTCCGCTTCATTTTGGTTGCATTGCCTCTTGTTCTACGACCATCAGTGATATGTAAGGATGCTATCACATTGTTAACCTCCGCTATCTTGGATGGAAGCACTTCCTCCGCTCGCTTTTGTAGACTCTCACATGTAACAACATGATTATCCACCAGTTCGACATTGATAACCTCCACGACCTCATCCATGCCAGGATTCACAGCTGCATGACTCTCTGTATTAGCCAAGGTGTCCACTTGCATGTTGGTAATATTCCCCAGAACCTCCCGTGCTTTAGTTGGGACCTTTGCCACTTTCTTCTTCCACACTTTGGTACTACGTCTAATGTTCTGGCTGCCTTCCGCCTGGCTTTCTGTATTATTCTCCGTCGGGATCGATTCCGTGTTGTCTTCCTCGCCCAACGTAGCAAAACAGTTTGCTCCTTCCGGATTTGCTTCTACTGCGTTGTCCACCCAGATCGAGCGTAGTTTCCTTCCGCCCCTTTTCCTCTGTGTCTGCCATTGTTGGACCTCCTGTGATTGCTCAGCCAATTTCCTGTTGGCTTGCCGCTCACCTTCCGCTCTTAGCGCTGGCTCTGTTATTTCCTCATTTCTGCAGTCCTTTGAGACGTGACCTTCCTCCCCGCATTTTGCACACGCCCACGGGAAACCCTCATACTCAATGGCGTACTCCACCTCGTTGATGAGGATGAATGGGATAAAAGGTCTCGTGGTGTCGATCTCAATAGCTAATCTGGCGAACTTGCTGCGAGAGCGGTTAAACATGTGTATGTCGACCTTGATCAATTTGCCCAGCGCCCTACCAATGAAGTCGAATATAGTAGGAACATATAGATGGAGGGGCAAATCTAGAATTCGTACCCACATAACAATTCATGCTGGTGCTTCTGCTTTCGACTTGAAAGTAGGGAACCAATCCCAAACCAATAGGTTTCGTCCGAAGATCTTCTATGGACCGCCGGTGAGTGCTGCTTCGTAATCTTGTTTACATGATAGTTGCACCACAAAATGCCCTAGATCGAGCTCATACATATTAAATCTTCCCACAATCCTCCAGAGGACTTTCAGTCTGTCGCGCAGGGTCATATACCCTATTTCGGCCCCCAACAGCCTCACGACTACCGCATATCGCCACGGCACGACGAGGGCATCTTCAGCTTCTGGTAAGATTGACATGGAAGGGACTCCCTCCACCGTCGTTAGGGATACATCCTCCTCCGGCAGCCAGTCTTCAAAAAGCTTATCCACAAAACCACTTTGGTTGCGAGGATCGATATGTCCCAAGACTACCTTGCTAAACGAGGCTTGGATCGGTGTGTCGCCGCCGGCCCGTGCAGCTGTTTCATCGCTTGCCTTCTCCTTGTCCATACTCGACTGGCTCTTCCCAGGGCCCTCCTCAGTAGCAGTTCGGTCCGATTGGCTGCCTTGGGCAGTCCCTCCAGACCCCCGCATGCCCGCGACATGGAACTCGAAACCAAGTTCCGGTATAGAAATATTCGTCGTCGGCCTCCTTTCCGTCTCCTCCACAACATGATTTCCCTGGCTCCTACTCACGCAACCCTCCTCGGGGTCCGTTTCCCTAGCGTCACCAGCGCCGCCCTCGCCGCATCCCCCTCGTCCCCCTCTCCCCCTAGGTTTCCCCATCATAACAATATTTCTGAATTGGCTTGATTTTACACATCATTACAATTGCCCTAGACTAAAATTGTCCCTGTGACTTTGTTTATGGTGTATGTCACTAGTAATACATGCTACTACATAGGGAATCAAGTAAAGGGTCTTTTCTCGTGTGGTCGTAACATTATAATAACTGATTAATATTGTAACATCATTAACACCATAGTCTCAAAACAAATTTCAAGTTCTATTTCTTACAAGTAGGAATATATTGACTTTGTGAAAACTAATAACTTAACTTAGTAAGATATAATGGAGGGGGTAGAAATTTTGACTCATGTTTCTTCAAAATAGGTATAGATTGATGTTGTGAAAAGACTTTACCAATAAAATTATACACTACTTATGCCTAAAATTCATATATCATTTTAGAGCAAGAGTAGCACACATGCCCCCTCCTTCCACAAGGCTCCTCCACTTAACATAATAGCATCAATTTGGTCTTGTAAATACAACGGCAAGCGTAAAAATACTTATATAAAATTGAAACGTAAGAGAATGTGAAGAAGCAAATAACCAAATAATCTTGCCCGATACACAATATGTGTAAAACAAATCAACTCGTTGTGGAACCTTTTTCTTATTTTGTGATCAAACAACCAACAAGTCCTTTTGTCATATTTTAATATCTTAGATGGATATGTGGAATATGTAAACTTCGATGTTATTTACATATCTACATGTTAAATGGTTTATATTATGGTATTATAAATTAACTGTGCGTGTTATGTTATTATATGATGATGCGACTTTTTTTTTGCGATGCCTTCAACACATTATCAATAATAATCTTATACTACCATCTTCTACGTATTATAATTCTATTTTTAGATTTAGTATATGGTTTGCCATCAAAAAAGAATTGGAGCTCAATTTGTTAACCGCGCTTCTACGGAGATATTTTTATAAAATATTTTGTATGACAAGAGATTATGTAAATTGGAAAATTATAAAGAAGTTATTATGCTAAATCGACTATACAACCCAAGAATATTATGCTAGTTCAATTCTGACTTTGTTTTGTGCCGCGGCTTTTTCCTGCTTGTTGACAGGGAAACGAGAGTGCCCACTTTCTCCCTCCCGCTCGGCAGATGCTAACACTTGCCCTTTCCTTGATTCCCTTCCATTCAACCTCTACCTCCAAACCCTTGCTCGGCGGCTGCAGAATGGACCAGAGGAGCAGTCGCGTAGTTGCTCGTGTTTCGTCTCATCCATTGGCGCCGCCGAAAGACGTGAATGAAGGCGCTGCCGTGGTAAGCCTGAGTGAGTGGCAGGGGTGGGGAACCTTGTCCCCTGTGCCTGCCATGGTGAACCAAGTAGTTAGGGAAATGACAGAACTGGAGACAGAATGCGGCGAAAAGATGATGTTTGGAGGTCTTGGGGGCAAGCTACAAGTGAGTTTGTTAATCCCTTCCCACGTTCTTCCTTGCTAGATGTGTGATTACGCCACGTGAAAGCACATATCCGACTCAATGAAGCTAAGACACGTACTCTGCTCGATTCGATAGCGATTTCCGGTTGAATATTCAGAAAATATCAATGAGTTGGTTGGAATGAGTTGGGGTGCCGGCGAATCCAACTGGAATGGAACATTGCTCTTGGCGTATTTTATTTAATTCTGAACAATGCAGATACTATTATAGACATGACAAATTGTGCATAATTCTAACTTGAGATGGATATGGCCCAGATATTTGTAAGATATAAAATGCCTTCGCATTTCTGCCAATAGTATCGGGCATTTGTAATTGGTGTTATTAGATGTCGAATTTGATATCTTGAAATGTTTATACTTAAGTGATTCTGGTGTTCATTTTTGTATGCGGATAAGATTTTTAACAATTGTACATTACAAGAGTACACAAAATGCCTTAGCTCTATGTGTTCCTTATGCATATGTAAATTTATAATAAATTAGTAACTGGACATAGCAGTTACTGTTGTCGGCATATATCTATTATGGTTTTTCACAAAAGGAAAATCTTACAGAAGATGTTTGAATGTTGCTTTTTGGTCGAAATGTATATAGCTTCAAAATCTAAACAAGTCCATATTATAGGATTACAGGGCCACAACTAAATGATATCTCACATTTCCATGAAAGCTACACAAAACAATGGGATATAAACAAACAATATCCCCTCACTATAGGTACAATGTCGGCGTGGCAAAGTTTTTGGGTCTTGGGTCTCTAGTTTAGCAGTCGGGTCGACCAAGTTGACCCGGTTATATCAACTTGACATAATATGTTTATAACATAATTTATTTACTTGTGTATACATATATACACATCTGTATGCGTGTATAATTATATATATGTATAAAATCTACTATATGAAAGCATGAAATAATGTCCAAGATGGGACATCTAGTGGTTAGATCCTTGGTTTGTTATCAAAACGTCCCAGGTTCAACCCCGACGACGACATGAATAAAATCACCATATAAAAAAAAACATGAAATGATGAACCGTGAAGGACCAGAGCATACAAAACGAAGAATCCTCACATTATAAAGTAAACACATGGTTTTATAACACACAATACAATTCATATTATCATATATAAATAAGTGGGCATTCCAATGTTTGGAATCTTGGCCTTGGGTGGAGGCTTATTACAATAGTTCCATGGCCATTTAGGTGGTGAAAAATAAAAGCCACAAAATAAGACCGGGTCTCTGACTCGAGGGTTAGGTCGCTCGATGGGCTGTTAAATCGCCTCGGTCATGGAGACAAGGCTAGTTCTTGGCCAAAAATGCGTTTCAACCCCACTTGTCCTGCTAGATCTGTCTATTGGGAGATCAATTGGTTCATCTGGTTGGGTTGGGTTTAAAAACCCTGCTAACTAGGATGGAATGCATGTATTCCCCCTCTATGCATGTTAGATGCTCTATTTAGTCATATAGGATGACCTCACATAGCACTTTAACATATTTACCATACATTTAATTCTTTTTTGTTTAGTTTTGACTTTCAACTCATGTTAAAAGCTGTTTGTTTCTAGTTAACCCATGAATTACCAAAGTCGAAAAAGCTCAATTACTATTACCTTGGCCACATTGATGTAATGAAATGAAACGCCCCGTGGCAGTGACATAACACACTAAATTACTATAATTATTAACTTGTTTACATAGAGTTTTATGAAATATTCACTATTTCCCTCAGTGATACTTGAAAATGATTTATAAACTTTACTTGATTGTCACATATTGCTTATTGACGTGATATTTCGGTACTCTCAAGTTTTGCTAGGATATGAACCTTAATTTGTATCTTAACTAATGGTGTGACATATCACCCGCAAGCGGGCAAATCTTATGGCAGTGTAGCTAGGATCAAACCCAAGAGACAAATTAAGAATTATCTGACCAAAGTAACGAAGCAAAAAGTAGTATTTATCACAAAAGGTTGGTTGATTGACTTAATTGCAAGAAGAGAAATGCTGTAATAAATCTTGTATTATCGAATGGATGGTAACACCAAGATGGATGGGCTTCACCGCCGCAACCTGCGTTCATTCCCTCACTACATCATAATAATAGCATGAAATACTAACCATTGAGGCCGGATAGGGAGCTCTTTGGTAGGAGGGGAATGACGGGGAAGGGACAATATTCAACCTGTTTGGTTGGACAAAGTGACAGGGAAGGGAGGGGAACGAATCAAGCATATTCATGTGTATTTTTTGGACACTTCTCTCCCGGTAAACCGGAGTGGAGACGGGGCAGGGGAAAGGCTTGGAGGGAAACTTAAACACAAACTTTTAATAAATTAAATAAAATTAGAGGAAAAACTTGAGAGAAAATAAAAACTTAAAAAAAATATACTAGACTAAAAATATTATCTAGTGGCAATATGGATGAAAGATTAATATATATAACGAATATAGTAGGAAATTCCATGAGAACTCAAATTTTAATGGATGAATTAATTAGAAATATAGAAATATGAAAAAATAAAAATGTAGAGATAATATCAAAATATAGAGAAAACTCTCATACTTAAACTTAAATATAGTTAGCACCATAAAAACACGAAGAATAATACCTCTGTAACATATAATTGAGAAAAATTATGTAGTCTATGTTTTATGATACATGCATTTTATATTGTAAATTTGTTAAATATAAAGGCAATACTTGCATAGCAGTATAGCACACAACTGACAGGTAAATATACAGTCTAATATCTAAAACATATAGACTTTATGATGTAAATTTGTTCAAAATGTTCTTTTTCCCTTCCCCTCCGCATGCTAGCAAAACACACAAATATAAGCGTCCCCTGCCCTCCCCTCCTATCCTTTCCCCACCATTCACCACATTCCAAACATAGCGTAAATCCACTTCTATCGAATTGAGGAGTCAACCCAGACAAATATCACTCTAGGCTCCCCGTTGTGTTACCTAAAGGTATTGTACGCATCACCTCAAAAAACACAAGTTTGAAGTTCTCATCAAGGATTCAACAAGAAACAATCAAAATTCTAGATCTTGAGTGCAAAGTTGTCTACATTTAAGATCTAATAAACAAGCAAATATGTTGGCCCTCATATTGAAGACTATAAAATGTTTGATTTAAGACATAGAAAAGATCATACAAGCATAGATGCAGTAAAAAAGGACAAAAACAGATAGCGGGGATGTTCCCTGCACCCTAGGGAGGTGACTGCTCACCCCTCATGACAAGAACAAGAACAATAAGGTAAGGAGAAGAGATGGCTGTCACCACAAAAGGTAGAATGGGTGTAACCATGGTGTGTGGCAGCAATCTCCGTGCCCAATGACGTGGCTGATTGACGTGGCAGTCAGGTAACACCCTAAATGGTCGTCATTTATCCATTCTTCTTTGTTGTCTTTCTTTGCTGGGATCTGCTCCACGGTAGAGGAACCCTGTAGGTGAGTGGATGGAAGGCGACAATTGTCGATGATGGAGTAGGTTGAAGGAGCGTCGTCGACCTAGCCTCTTTCGAGCTCTGGATCATGGAGGCTTGGCAACGGTTGATGGCGGTGGAGCAGTCGACGATGCAATAGCCTTTCAGAGTGGAGCAATAGGTAGGCTAGGGGCTTGTATTTAAAGGCCTGGGGTCAGGGCATTAACATGTGGCAACATGATAATAAAACGTTGTGTCAAGTAATGAATAGCGTTGATGTTGGGGCATTAGTGCTTGGTGGAGCTGGGCTTCACTGTTGGTCTCCAATGCCCTCATGGTCGATGGTGGCCATCTCAGACTCGAGGGTCGATTAAGGCATCAAGATTCAAGACCCTAGGGTCAATGGTGGCCATTGATGCCATCATGGTTGATGGAAGCTATTAATGCTAGAGGGTCAATGCATGCCATTGACGGTGAATCTATGGGGGCAAAAATGGTTGATTTGCCCTCTTAAGACTTGGTCAAAATTGGTTGTGATCGGGGTGCTACCCCACCTCTTGCAAGAGCGACCTCTCGACACACGCCCACTGAAGGGTAGCGGAACCCTCTATGCTGTGCTGGTGTGGGGATCAAGCTCAAGCCTGCCACGAAAGACGAGTAATTACACCAAAATCTAACAAATTTGCATAAAAACCTAATTGAAACAACTTCAAAAGTGAAGTGCAAAATCTTAATGCAAAGTTGATGTGAAAGTGTGAGTAAACCTAAGATAAATATGTATTCATCAACTGTCATGGATCCCATCACCAACTAAGCGTGCCCATACTTGTACTAGTATCTCTTGACTTCTACTGACTCCCCTACTGCATATCTACTTGTCATAAATTAATAAAAGTATGGCTCAGGTAAATAACTTTTCTTTAAATGTAGAGTTCGAGTTCATTAGTGTCCAAACTCAGGGATTGACCTCCATCTATCTGAACGATGGGTCTAGGCTCGACAATGATAGCTAGTAATAGAAACAAACCATGCATTATCCTCTACATTTATTCGAATAGCGGATTCCATACATCTTACAAAAACACCATTTCTTCTTTGGTCTTTTTTTATCTTCCCATTCACCATAGTTTTCAAGGCAACCAGGCGGTGGTATGCTTTGGCTGGGCGCCCAGCCCGCCTAGGCGCTGGCATATTTTTTTATTTATTTTCTACATATTTTACATATATATAACATAACATATATCACAAATATAAGGTATTTCTGTGTATATTTTATGATCTAAACCCTAAATAGTAATGTAAGATTGAGATAGTAGCTAAAAAAGGCTAAAAGGAACTTACATATGTCAAATATATGTTAAAATGACATTATCCAAAATAAAAAAATCAGGATAAGAATGGTCTACACTCCCCGGGCGCCCTAGGCGCCCCTAGGTGGTGCTAGGCGGTCGCCTAGGCGTCCATTGTCAATTTGAGGTAGGCGAGGGGCTAGGCGGACCTCCTTGGGTGCCCAGCCGCCTAGGCGCTGCTGCCTAGGTGGGCGCCTCAACAACTATGCCATTCACTCGCAATATCTTTGGCGAGGGTTGGTAATAAGTATGGTATAAGGAGTTGCCCGGTCCATAGCTACACCCACTTTAAGTGTATGGATAAACAATACCCACTTACCCATTAATCCATTACCCCCTAGTATGTGTACATTAGTTACTGTATAAGGTATGGCTTCCCTGCATCTGCATATATCTATACCCATCATTGCCTAAGTATATGACAAAAGGCGATGTTAGTGAAAAGGAGTTTAACCACATGTGAGTGGCTTGATTGAGCTTTATATTTGGAAACTGATTTCCTTTGTTAGCATAGTTGAGGCACCCGCTTGGGTGCCACATAGTCGACCAAGTGCCTACATCTTTTTCAACTTATTTATGGGATCTGGATTAGTATTATACAATTTTGGTTGTAATATTTATGTCTAGGTGTGTGTTTATATATATATATAATTATATAATTTATCATAAAAAAAGTCATCCATGGGCACCCTAGGTGCTCAGACAAAGTAGGCCACTGGTTGGTCACCTTGGAAACTCTTGATTTGTCTGTAAGGGTTAGGGTGCACAATGTGTGTACCTCGTATATTTATAAAGAGATCAATTACATATAGGTCCACATAGAATAGGAAAATAACAAGTGAAGAACTTAAATAAAACACTATTTAACACTCCCCCTCAAGTTGGAGCATAGATATCAATCATGCCCAACTTGTTTACAAGAGCTGAAATGTTTCTTGCCAATAGCTTTGTGAAGATATCAGCAACTTGGTCCTCTGAGCGAGTGAAAGGAGTGTAGATACGACCAGTCAGAATAGCTTCTCTAATGAAGTGGCAGTCAACTTCAATGTGCTTGGTCCGCTCATGAAAGACAGGATTATTTGCAATAAAGATACCTACTTTATTATCACAATGCATGGGAATAGGAGCAGAAGATCCCACATTAAGTTCTTTTAGAAGAGAATGTACCCACAGAAGTTCACACACTGTATGAGCCTTAGCACGGTACCCGACCTCAACACTAGATCTAGTAACAACATTCTGCTTCTTGCTCCTCCAGGTAATAAGATTTCCACCAATGAAAGTACAGTAACCGGAAGTGGATTTCCAGTCTATCTTACTTCCAGCATACTCAAAATCAGAATAGCTTTCAAGAGAGCAATGACCATGTTTTCTATAGAATAAGCCTTTACCAGGAGATTTCTTCAGATATCTCAAGATATGACACAATGCTTCCCAGTTATATTTGTTAAAGTGTCTATATTAGTCTATTAGTTAAATAGGCTAATTAGTTTAGTGGGCCTTTATATTCTGGCCCGTCTAGTTTAGATTACTTGGGACACAAGTCTCAGGGTTTCTCCCTTGCTCCTATATATAGGACAGGGGTGTCCAGTCTTTGTATCAATCACAATCTATTCATATCCAAGCAATCTTATATTCTAACATGGTATCAGAGCGGGTTCCATCCTGAGAGAACCCTAGCGCCGCCGTTTCCCTCTCTCCTTCTCCTAGCCGCCGACTTCCTTCTCCCTTGCAGCCGCCGCCGCTCCTCTCTCCGAAGAGGACAACCGGGTGAGCGCCCGCCTGCGGGCGGCCGCAGCCGCCATCTCCATGGCTTGGCCAGCTGCCCGCTAGGCATATCCCGGCCTCCATGGTCATCTCTATTCTCTATTCTTTCATTCTTTCCATACAACGCCTCCGCTGCCTATCATAGCAGCTGTCCTCCATCATCATCCGCAACAATCGCCGCCGTAGGCATCCGCCGCGGTAATCTCCATCCGCCATCCGAAAACAGCAGCACCAGCCACCGCCTCCATCAGCAGCAGCACCAGCCGCCGCCACCGCCGTAGCCAACAGGAGCAACACCGCCCCTAGCAGCCGCCATCTCCAGCAAACGACCATCATCCAAGCCGCCATCCCAAAGGAACAGCCGCCGACCATCCATGACGCAACCTGCATCGCCGGCGTCGATACTATCGACAGGAGGTCGATAGTATCGACTTTATCACAACGACGGAAAAGTATCGACGTCGATACTATCGACAGGAGGTCGATACTATCGACTTTATCACAGCAACAAGACGAGCGTCGATCGATACCATCGACAGTCATGTCGATACCATCGACAGTCATGTCGATACCATTGACAGTCATGTCGATGGTATCGACAGTTGATCAGTGACGATGTAAAACGGTATCGACCGTCCGCTCAAATCAGCCTTCCTCGCCGCTTTGGAGAGGGTCCGCCTTGGCTCCGCATGCATCCTCTTGGCATGCAATATCTCCGGAGTCACACAGGAGACTCTTTGTCATCTCCTATGTTGCGACAAAGTGCTTCATCAGCCGAGCGTCATATCCAGCCATCATCCGCAAGCTGTTGTTCCTCCACTTCATCATCATCCCAACGATCTTCATCCGCAAGTTGCTGCTGCGTTGTGCGTCATCATGCTACTGCTGCCATCTACAGTAGGCGATCACCCATCACTCTCCACCGCTACCAAACAACCATGTTTACTACCCCCATATGCATTATCCCTGTCTCTATTCGGATCCTTAATCAGTTCTATCTTTTGCTAATAGGATCCTATTTTGACCCTAATCGGATTTTCGCGGGGCTCCGCCCCCGCACCCCCGAATTTGTTGCCCTAACGGGCCAACAAACCCCCTTTTCGGGTCGGGACTAGATCCATTTATTTTTCTACTCGGATCTCATGTTGACCCATTTAGTATACTCTCTTTGGCTATCGGTTTCATTCTCCACATATTACCCATCTCCATTTCACATATTTCTCTCTTTTTCCACCATTTTCTTTCCCACCCACCCATATTATGTGAGCATCCCTTTTCCACATTACGGGGGGGGGGTCATATATCCATTTCTCCACACCAAACACTCACTTTCGTCGTATTTGGTGTGCGGGGGGGGATAGAGAGGAGAGAAAGAGATGAGAAGAGAGAGAGGAGAGAAAGAGATGAGAAGAGAGAGCGAGCATGAGAATATATGAGAGAATGTATGAGAGAGAGAGTATGAGATGATGATATATGTATTCAGATTATATATATTCCAGGCTATCTTCATGGAGCTTCACATCGTTCATCACACCGGTTCTCTACTTGAGCCAGCAGTGAAGATCCAGCGTCGACACCATATCCGTTGTTGATGATGTATTCCTTCGTCTGCATTCACATGAGACAGATGGGTGCTTCTTCAGAAGCTCAGAGTTTTATCTTCACCGAGCTGCTTCATCACGTCTTCTCCGAGCCGCATCTGCTGTATCGACATCGCCTGTAGCTGATCCTCTTGGGACTTTCCTTGATGGATGATCTCCTTTCCCGTCAAGCCCCCAAGTTTCATGGTTCCTGCATCGTATCAAGCAGCAGATCGTCCATCCGCGTTCGTGCCGCGTTAAGCACGTATTCCAGTGGCGACTTGCTGTAGTATCAGGTCCATTCGTCAACACTACATCCGCGTTCATGCCGCGTTCAACACATATTCCAGTGGCGCATTCTTCAGCCTACAGAGTATCTTCAGATGTCTTCATTTCAGATGCACTTCAAGGAAGACCTTCTTCAAAGCTCGAGTATCTTCAGCCTGCAGAGTCATCATTACTATTTGATTCAGGGGGAGTATTGATTAAGGGGGAGTAACATATTTTGTATGGGAGTGATATTTATCTTCATCTTTCATTTATCATTTCTTTTTTTCGAGTCATGTAACTCTCCAAGCTTGGACATGTGTTTCACCCATGCTCCAGCTTGAGGGGGAGTGTTAAAGTGTCTATATTAGTCTATTAGTTAAATAGGCTAATTAGTTTAGTGGGCCTTTATATTCCGGCCCGTCTAGTTTAGATTACTTGGGACACAAGTCTCAGGGTTTCTCCCTTGCTCCTATATATAGGACAGGGGTGTCCAGTCTTTGTATCAATCACAATCTATTCATATCCAAGCAATCTTATATTCTAACAATATTGTCTAGGCTTGTCAAGATACCTGCTAATAAGACCAACAACAGTAGAAATATCAACTCTAGTGACAGTCAAATAAATTAGTTTGCCAACCAATCTTCTATATCTTTTACTGTCAGGATACAGGGGGATTGATCATCATCCCAATTTACATTAGGATCTAGGGGTGTATCAGTAGTCCGAGCTCCAAGCATTCCAGTTTCCTAGAGAAGATCAAGAACATACTTTCGTTGAGATAGAACAAGAGCATTAACAGTTCTGGAAACTTCAATCCCCAGAAAGTATCTCAGCTTGCCCAGATCTTTAGTGACAAAATGCTTGCATAAGTAGGCTTTAGTAGCATTAATTTCAGAGAGATCACTGCCAGATAACATAATATCATCAACATACACAATTAGAACCACAATACCAGAAGACGTCTTTTTAATAAAGACAATGATCAACATGAGATCTGAGGAAGCCAAAGGTAGACATAATCTTGCTCAGTTTATCAAACCAAGCACGTGAGCTTTGCTTGAGTCTATAAATAGACTTTTTGAGGCGACAGACTTTGTGTGACCCCCCCTGAGCAACAAACCCAGGTGGTTGCTCTATATAGACTTCCTCTTGGAGATCACCATAAAGGAAGGCATTCTTGACGTCCAGCTGGATAAGGGGCCAATCCAGATTGATTGCTACAGAGAGCAGAACCTGCATAGAATTTAGCCTGGCAACAAGAGAAAAAGTTTCAAAGTAATCAATACCATAAGTCTGAGTGTACCCTTTCGCCACTAGGCGGGCCTTCAGGCATTCAATAGTTCCATCAGGATGATACTTGACAGTGTACACCCAACGACACCCAACATGCTTGCAATTAGATGGAGGATCGACCAAATCTTAGGTACCTCTGTCAGTAAGAGCAGTCATCTCCTCAGTCATGGCATGTGTCCAGGCCGTACTTTGTAATGCATCATGAACATTTTTGGGGATAGAAACAGTAGAGAGAGCAGCAACAAAATTACTAACATGGACACTCAGGTGTGCAGTAGAAACATAGTTAGCAATATTATGAGATGTACATGATCGAGTGCCTTTCCTGAGAGCCATAGAATTAAATGTCCGATTTCGAAGTCGTGTCCGATGGCCCAAAAATAGTTTTTTTTCGGAATTTTGCACGAAATTTCGATATTTACGGCCCTAACGATTTTGACGACCAAATAAGCGAATCAAATCATGAAAATTTACCAGGATTATCTAAACGCCAAGATCTACTCAAATATGCAATAATATTTCATATTGGATATGTGGGGGGGGGTCTCCCACATTTGTAAGTGAAGGAAGTTGAACAATTTCGACGGAATTTCGATGGCAAAATGAAGGAATTAAGCTTTGAAATTCTGCAAACACAAAGTCTAGACATAAACACACTAGATTATATAATAAATTTATATGTTTAGAGGTTAGGGTGGGATCCATGTCTTGATGAGTGAGTGCACAAATGAACAGAAATGTCAAGTTTGCTAGACGGTTAGAGACAGTCTGTTACAAATTTCAAGTTTAAACAACTAGACTTTAAAACTTACAGTTACAACTTACAAGTTACAAGTACAACTTGCAAGCTTACAAATTACAACTTATAACATATAAAACAAATTAACAACTAACAAACTTACACATTATGATGTTCCATAATTCTTGCGTAGTAGTAAACTAGGAGTCCAACAATCCTAGTTGAAGCTTGAGTGTCGTGGTGGTTCTTGTCCTTGTGGTGGTTGACCATACATATTCTCATTGATTATATCAACATATGTTGCTCAACTCATAGCATTCTTGTATGCTTGGTTATATGTCTGAATGTGTTCTTGGTAGATCTCATTAGACACAAACTGCATCATCCCATGTTTTGGGAAAAACTCCTCAAGTGCTTTTGCTTGATTGATATATGGTTCTGAAGCAACTGGAGCTGGAGGAGCAATAGCTAATGGAGGAACATACAAAACATCACGGTATCCTTGCCAAGTTTGCCCACCACCATTAGATTCCATATGAACATGCTGTTTAGTATAAGAATAACCTTGCAACTGTGGGTCATTGTATCCATATCCATACATATAACCTGGCTGTATACCTCCAGAAGAAGAACAAGCATCACTATAATTCCCATGACTCCCACCATAACTATATCCATAATTATAGGGATCTTGTTGTGGTGGTTGTGCGACTGCGGGTGCGGGTTGTGTTTGTGCAGAAGGGTACCCAAATAAAGAATCAATAATAGAAGATGAATCCTTGTATGAAATGCTAATGCTCCCAACCGATTCAGCCAAATCAGAAATATAATCACTTTGGTATTGAGGAGCTGGAAGAATAGCTAGAGGTGGTGGTGACGGTTTTGGACCTTCTGGTGTGCCAATATATTCTTTTGTACCTCTAGTTTTTCTTCTTTGGAATGTACTATCAGCAAATGGAATTTGAGTTTCAGCAGGTGCAGCTTCAGCCCTAGGTTCAGAGAGATAAGGTTGATCATCATCATCATTCACAAATCCTGGCCACTTATTTGGAAGAGTGGCTAGTAGTACGAGTTCCACCTTCTTCAACTGCCTGTTCAATATCCATCTCATCTTGAATGTGTTCTTCTTCTTCTTCAATTCTTTGTACAGGGATGCAGTCTCTTCTACTTGTCTCTTGTTCTTCTCTAGTACTAGGCATAAATGTTGCCTCCACAGTGGGATCTGGCCTGCCATCATTTCTGTCTAAAACTGGGCACCACCAATCTCATTCATCCATTGCTGCAATGGATTATCCTCTGGATCAACATTGTCATCACCACCACCAAAGGTAAAAGCAGTATCAATTGAATCATGGATAACAGAAAGGTCCACTTCTCTAAATTCTGGCTCTCTAAGGTCTTTTGCCCTCAACCTCATGTTATAATAAACATATACCAAGTATGTTTCGTCTTTTGCTATGAATGAGGTTGAATGTGGACCAATTTCTTTCGCAACCACCTGCAACAGCTGTCTGTGATAGAATTCTCACAGCAATGCGACGTAGCTCTTCACAACCTATGCCATGCCATGACCACCACTTACATGGAACAACTTTTTCTCTACCAGCATAGCACTTGGGTGCGCAAAGCATCCAATGCCTTCTCTGAACTGCCTCAACTGCAATTGCAAAGTAACATGACAAGGTCAAGGGTAATAAAATCTGAATTTATTCTCAATAAATAATAGATTCGAACTATATGTATTACCTGATCCATAATAATCACCCTCTCTTCAGATGTGGTGACAAGTTTCTGTAGAACTTCTTTAATATCTGCCATGAAGTCACTCTTGAACCCTAACTGGTATTTGTATTGGAATCTAGGGTTCAAGTAGTGGGCTACAAGACAAGAAGACATAGAAATGGCTATAAGAATTATTGTATGTGTCAGTTGTCAATTATCAACTATTAAGAAATAGAAATGTCTATAATTATTGAATACATATCAGTTATGCTCACCAGCTTTGTGCATAGGGTGTAAAAGCATTTTCTCCCACCGTTTCCTTATAATTTTCATGTATTGGGCATTTCCTCTTGGAACAATTTTCAGTATTGTCTCCCTCATCATTGTCATTGCTTCATACAAGTAGGGTATGGTTGGTGACTTATCTCCATCCACCAACCTGAGCACCTTCACTATTGGTTCCATGATCTTAAGAATTTTAGTAACTCTCTCCCAAAAGCTCCTAATGTTGACAAGGTCTTCTATCTTGGCCCCTAGTGCTGTCTTGCTTTCCTTCATTGAACCCCATTCAACTCCAGCAAAAAAATTCTTAATCCATCCCTCTTTGACTTCAGGTTTTGCAATGCCAAAAAATTAGAAGTAAAACGGGTCACTCCTGGCCGCACCAAGTCACCACCACAATACTCCCTCCTCATAGTAGCTAAAAGAAATGAGCGATTGTATATGAAGCCTATGATTGTCCTGGCTTCAATGATCAAATTCTTTACATGTGACAACCCGCCTACATTTTAACAAACCAGAGCATGAAATTAAATAATGACACTATGAGACTATGAGAGTATGAGTCATTTGGAATTGGAAATTGGAATACATGGCGACAAACAAATATATATGACTCACCTATATCTTTCAGAATTAAATCAATGCAGTGAGCCGCACAAGGAGTCCAATAGATTGGATACTTACCCATCAAAGACTTTTCAGCCTTCTTGAAATTGGATCCATTATCGGTTACAATTTGAACCACATTTTGCACACCAACTTCTTTGATATATCTGGTAATCAATTTAGATATGTATCTAGAAGTCCGAGCCTTACTAGAAGCATCAACAGATCCAAGGAAAATGGTGGATCCATTACAGTAGGCAAGAAAGTTGATGATTTGTTTTCTATTTCCAGATGTCCAACCATCAGCCAGTAATGTCACACCATAATTTTCCCACCTACAACAAACATTACAAAAGTAGAGTTAGAAACTCAAAGTCTTCAAAGAGGCAACAATCAAGAGTGGACAATAAAGAAAGAATCTTAGTGCCTTAGTTACCTTTGTTTCTTATCATCAATCAATTTTTGGATCTCCATTTTTTGTTCAGGAAGGTATACATTCATAAGCTCATATGTAGTGGGGGCTTTAACACCCGATCCAGCCTCCCATGCAGTTCTCAAGAGGTGTTGTAGATATGGCTCAGTAGCCACGTGTGTAGGGATCCCATGGGCAAAGAAGAATTTACCCACTGCTTTGCCAACCTTGTTCTTTGCACCAGAAAACATAGATTTCAGCTTCCGTTGTACTGGTTTTGGCCTTCTCATACCTGGCTCATCGATATCTACACCCAATCTCCCTCTTGTGCTATGAGATCTGAACATGCTATAAATTGTCCGTTTCTTTCTTTTAACTTGGGCAGGCCTATCACTGTCATCTCCTAAGTCAACCACAGGGATGGATGCTCTTCCTGATCGGGAACCAGTCACACGACCTGCACTACTGCCTCCACCATGCTAAAAAACAGATGGGCCAATGCCCCTCCTATATGCATCATGTTGTTCTCTCTCCCATGCTTGCTTTTTGGAATCTCTAAGCGCCCTGCGATACAAGCGACGTTGTTGGGAGGTGATATAACCTTCAGGATAATCTACATCTGAGTCAGACTCAACAGAAGAACCTCCTCTCCCATATTCAAAGAGGGTATCAACATAGAGTTGATCAAGTTCTTGTTGATGTTGACGAATGTTTTTCTTCTGACTCATCATTTCCCGGAAATCATCCCTCACTCCTTGAGGGCATTTCTTGCACATGGCCACGTTCCTGTCACCACCAACAATGTGGGATTTGAATCTTGTAATCTCCCCACCCCCTATCTTCTTGTCACAATATTTGCAAATTACTTGTTGCTTAGTACCAGGAACTTGATCACAATGACCCCATGCAAAATCAGTGAGCTTTCTACCACCTTCATCATTTCTCCTTCCACCCTCACTATCACCAACTGAAGAAGCCTTCTACTTCAATTTTAAAAAATAAAAATGTTACATTATATATTTCCTGTGGTGGATTAGGCCACAAGGATGGAAGTTATTAGGGGATTAGAGGTGGATGGAGGGCTGCGGAGGGGTGGACGACGATCGGTAGCGGCGGCGGTACTGTAGCAGTACTGTAGCGGCGAAAAAAGGAGATTTCGCTGTGTGGTGGCGGCTACAAGTGTTATAATCCCAGTACAAGGAAATGGTTTACTAGTAGTGATGTTGTCTTTTTTGAAGATACACCATATTATTCTTCAGCAGGAGATAGTTTGCAGACAAACATTCTTGCCTCTCCTTTGCCTATTATTTCTGACTGTGTGCCTGACAGTACTGACACTGTGACTACTGAAACTCAAGATCCTCCTCTTATTGTTTATCAGCGCAACGCAGGAATAGAGCACCTTCTACGCAAGTACCCCCCTAAAGCAACCAATCTTCTCCTCCAGAAGGTTCTGCTGCACCTGAGGTACACTCTGACCTTGACATACCTATTGCACTCAGAAAGGGTACTCGTTCCTGCACTTCTCATAGCATTGCTCAGTTTGTATCTACTGCTCATCTGAATACTCATTCTAGCAATTTTGTATATGCTTTATCTGCTGTGGCTGTACCTAAGAATGTTCAGGAGGCATTGAAAAGTACTGCTTGGACATCTGCTATGAAAGAAGAAATGATTGCTCTTACTGACAGAGACACTTGGGAGCTGGTGGATCCACCTCCTCAGTGTAAGCCTGTGGGCTGTAGGTGGGTATATGCCGTAAAATATCAACCTGATGGTATGGTTGAGAGGTTGAAAGCACGGTTAGTTGCAAAGGGCTATACTCAGACATATGGCATTGATTACTTTGAGACTTTTTCTCCGGTTGCTCGCCTTAACTTTGTTAGGATTCTCCTATCTGTTGCTGTGAATCTGACCTGGCCTCTTCTGCAGCTTGATGTGAAAAATGCTTTTCTGTATGGTGACTTGCAGGAAGAAGTGTATATGGAGCAACCTCCTGGGTTTGTTGCTCAGGGGGAGTCTCACAAAGTATGCAGGCTTAAGAAGTCTATCTATGGGCTCAAGCAGAGTCCTCGTGCCTGGTTTGATAAGTTGAGCAGGATCATGATTGATTTTGGTTTTCTGAGGTCACAGGTTGACCACTCTGTGTTCACAAAAAAGACTTCAGCAGGTATTACTGTTCTGATTGTATATGTTGATGACATTATTATTTTTGGCAGCGACTCTCTTGGTATTCAGGCTACCAAAGATCATATGGGCAAGCACTTTGCTACAAAAGATTTGGGCAGACTTCGGTATTTTCTTGGCATAGAGGTCTCTAGAACCTCTAATGCCCTGGTGCTTTCTCAGAGAAAGTATGTTCTTGATATTCTGCAGGAGACTGATATGCTTGGAGCAAGACCTGCGGATACTCCTCTTGATCCTAATGTGAATTGGGATGATGATTCCTCTTCTGTGTTTGCTGATCATAAAAAATTCAGGTGGTTGATTGGTAAATTGATTTATTTAACTGTTACTCGTCCTGATATTGCTACTGCAGTGGGTCTTCTTAGCAGGTACCTTGACAAACCCAAACAGTGTCATTGGGATGATGTATGTCAAGTCCTGAGATACTTAAAAAAGTTGCCCGACAAGGAACTTCATTATAAAAAGAATGGGCACTGTGTTCTTGAAGGGTATTCTGATTCTGATTATGCAGGCAACAAAGTTGATAGAAAATCTACCTCCGGTTACTGTACTTTTGTAGGAGGCAATCTTGTTACTTGGAGGAGCAAGAAACAAAATGTCGTTGCCAGATCTAGTGCTGAAGCTGAGTACAGGGCCATGACCCATACTGCCTGTGAGTTACTGTGGGTACGTTCTCTCCTGAAAGAGTTTGGGATTGAGTCTTCTTCGGCCATTCCTATGCACTGTGATAACAGAGCTGCCATCTTCATTGCAAATAATCCTGTCTATCATGAGCGCACCAAACACATTGAAGTTGACTGCCACTTCATCAGAGAATCTATTCTTGCTGGCAAGATATGCACTCCATTCACGAGATCAGAAGATCAAGTTGCTGATATCTTCACCAAGCTGTTGGCGAAGAAACAGTTATGCACACTGATGGACAAGTTGGGCATGATTGACATCTATGCTCCAACTTGAGGGGGAGTGTTACATTATATATTTCCTGTTTTACATAGCCTGTTATTTGTTTTGTTATTTTTCTTTTATATATGGACCTCTCTGTAATTCTTTCAGTATTATATATATGAGGGTGCACACATTGTGCAATCCTAAGCTCTCCAAATCTCATTGTATTTCACAAAAAACATGAATAAACCATCACATCAAGTCAACACATGCACAAAAATAAATCTTAAAGCCTAAAATTGCATGTTAGAAACTTAGTAGTTAAAAATATAACTAAGTACTTCATCATTTTTATTTTAATTAGTTGATTTTTATATATATTTTAAATTTCAGGTCTGAAATTAATATTTAAATTGGTATAAAAATAAAAATAGAAGTTACAATATCAAAAGCACCAAAATTAGTTAACATATATTGTATTAGTTTAGTATTATAATACATTTTAGGTTTTATAAGTGTAAAAATACAAAAAATAAGAAAATTAAAGGTCTAAAATTAATATTTAAATTGGTATAAAAATAAAAAATGAAGTTACAATATTAAAAAGTCTAAAATTAGTTAACATGTATTGTATTTGTCTAGTATTATAATATATTTCAAGTTAAATAAGTGTAAAAATACAAAAAATAAGAAATTTCTTAAAAAAAGCCTTTTAGCCATTTTTTGGTATAAAGACGAAATATATTGATTGCATTTTCAAAATTAGTATACACATACGTATTTCACACTATAGTTTCTTAGATCTACAAGTTTCACTTCAAGATCTTGAGTATTTTAAGAGAAATGTCATTCCGAAATTTAGGATTTTCGGAGTATATATTAAGATAGGTATAAAAGAGAGTAGAGATACAAGGGGGAGGAGTAGATGGGCTAGGGAGAGGTGTAACATACCTTAGAATCAAGTAGAGCAGCCTCCGGGAGCAAGAGATCTCAAAAAAATCGCCAAACAAGCAAAAACGCAGCTCACTCAGCCGGCCAAATACTGTTTCGCGAAACGGGAGTTCTGTCCCGCAGGGATTTTGCGATTTCAAGGCCCAAAATGGGCTTTTTGCACCGGCAAACCACCGGTTTTGCGAAATTTCGACGACAACTGTGAAATTTTTGCGAAATGGCGGACCAGTCCTTGCGTACATGCGTTTCGATGACCGATTATAAAAAAACAAAATTTCGTGCAAAATTTCACAATTTCGATCGAAATTTTGTTCCATGCTGAGAGCAATAGGTAAATCTAGATCAGAAGTTACCTCGGCAGGAGAAGGACCTTTTGAAGGAGAAGATTGGTTGTCTGTGGGGGGGGGGTCTTGAACAGGAGTAGACTGCGGCGGCTGATTCCTACCTTGGTAAACAATAAGAGGAGACATAGTCTCAGCAGGTTGCAAAGCAAATGTGGAATCACTAATAATAGGCAGAGGCACTGAAATGAGATCTGAACTCAACATGTTCCCCTTATTCGAGTAGTATGGAGTGTCCTCAAAGAAAACCAGATCAATGCTCGTGAACCACTTCTTAGTAGCAGGACTATAGCAACGATATCCTTTCTGAGTCCGTGAGTATCCCAGAAAAATACATTTTTCAGCTCGAGGAGACAACTTGTCTTGAGTCGGTCCAAGCAAACGAACAAAACAAGTTGACCCAAAAATCCTTGGAGGGACAGAAAAAAGAGGAAGATGGGGTTGTAGTATTTGTACATGAATTTTATTCCCAATAACAGACAAAGGCATACGATTTATCAGAAAACAGGCAGTAAGAACCGCTTCTGGCCAAAAATGTTTTGGAACATTAGAATGTAACACGAGAGTTCTAGTAACTTCAAGTAAATGCCCCTTTTAGCAACACCATTCTGTTGGGGTGTGTAAGCACAAGATGTCTGATGAATTGTGCCCACAGAATGACAAAATAAATCAACATTTTTTTGAACAAATTCTAAAGCATTATCAGTACGCATGATTTTAATAGGCATAGAAAAATGGGTTTTAATTTCAGCAAAGAAGAACTTAATAGTAGACAAGACTTGTGATCTAATCTTTCATAAATAACAACCAGGTAGCACGAGAGTAATCATCAATGAACAAAATAAAGTATTTATTGCCTGACAAACTTGGAACATGACAAGGACCCCATACATCAACATGAACTAAATCAAAAATATTTTTGCTACCAATATGAGATTTTTTGGGAAATACAGTTCTTGACTGTTTGCCTAATCGACATGCCTCACATTGAAAACTGTGCGTGCCTACACCAGAAATAGCATTTTTAATTTATTTGCTGACGGATGCCCAAGTCTAAAATGCCACTGTAATGCAAAAACAGAAGACAACAATGTTGAAGCTAGAGCTGTAGTGCCGATCCGTTTCAACTCATCTAAGTAGTAGAGTCCATCAGGTCCTTCATGCCTCTATAGAGATAGCTTGTGTTTGGTTGAGTGTCATATGCATAGCATGTGCCTCACTTATGCTTTCACTTCTGTAGTTTTGTCCCATGTTGCTCATCTCTGCTTTAGTCTCTATTCCCTTCTGTTATATAAGAGACTGTATTGTACAATGTTTTATTCATTCAATAAGCAATTCCCAGTTTCTCTATATGGTATCAAGAGCAGGTCCGGTTCTCTGATTTTTTCTTTCCCACCCTGCCCCTATGCCCTGAGCCCTCAGCCCCTCCCGCTGCCCCTCCCCCTCCCGACGCCACCCTCTTCCTCCTCCACCCCCGCCGCCTCCCCTCCACCCCTCTCCCTCCCGTCGCCGCTCCACCTCCTCCACCCCGCACTGCCCCTCCTTTCCTCCTCCTTCCTGCAAAGCCGCCACCCCTTCTCCTTTCTACCCTAACCGCCAAACCCTCCTCCCTCCACCATCCCATTGCTGCTCTCTTCCTCTTGGGTTTCCCTCTCCATTTTTGCACGTACAATCTTCCGGATAGCCATAGCCATCCCACGTCGAGAGTCTCCTAACTCTCCGGTTATTTTTCTGCCTGTGCCTCATGATGGGATATTGATTTTCCTCATGACGGCGTAGGTTCATTTATCAATCTATCTGCCCGACACGGGTTTCTTTTGATCTGATGCGTCAGATCCCTGCTGCTTCTACTGCCCCATAGTGGGTTCTTTATTCACTGCATGTTGCTGTTGCGCCGCCACCTCTCTACTGCCTGCCTCTGCTCATCATGGCTTCAGTTGAGCCTCCTTGCTCTCTGTGTGTTACCACTGTCAAGCTCGATGGTTCGAACTATCATTTGTGGTCGGCGTCCTTTGTCCTCTATGTTTAGGCCCAAGGCCGGTACTCACATCTTACCACTGATCCTCCTGCTGCCCCTGCTGCTACTGCTGATGAAAAGAGCAAACAAGTTTATGCTCAATGGTCCAAAGACAACTCTGGTGTTATGTCCTGGCTTCTCAATAGCACCGAGCCGCGCATTAGTCAGTCCCTGTTATGTCTTCATGATGCTAAAGCAATGTGGGACAACTTTCTCATGTCTACTCCCATCAGCAAAATCCTATACGGGTTTTTGAGATTTTCAAAAACCTGGCCAAGGAGTTTTCTTCTGATGCATCCATTGAGGACTTCTACAACCAATGCTCTGCTCTCTGGAATGAGTATGAAATCTACCATCCGTTGACTGTTGACATCAAAGAGGCCCAGAAGCAGCGCAATGAACTACAACTGGTTCAATTTCTAGCTGCCCTACCTGCTTCCTTTTCAGACGTTGTCGATCAAATTTTGTCTAGTGACCCTCTGCCTACTCTTCGTGACGTCCTCAAGAGAGTTCAACAGCTACCATATGTGACCTCCACTCCTGCTATTGAGCATCCTGCTCTAGTTACTCGCACTGCTGATTCTAGACGTGGCCGCAGTCGAGGACGTGGTCGTGGCGGACGTTTGCCTCCTACTGGCGGACGAGGCTCCTCTACTGCTCCTGGACGAGGTCAAGCTACTGGTCCTCGCTACTGCAACTGGTGTGGTCGTGATAATCACACTGAAGATAGGTGCTGGATCAAGCACGACAAGCCAGCCTGGGCGAACCAGACCTCTACATAAACTACTATTGATGCTGCATCCGACCCACGAGTTGCCCCTCCGACTACTGAATGGCTTCGCTCTGAATTTGAGAAGTTTTTTTAGGAATGCATGACTCAGCTACCTTCAACATCTGTTGTTGGTTCTTTTGCCATGCTTGCTTCTCTTTCTGCTGGTAACAATAAGTGGTGTATTGATTCTGGTGCATCTGTCCATATGGCAGACAACATCCAATTATTTTTACTATGTCTAAAACCTCTAATATTCCATTTGTCACTGTTATAAATGGCTCTAAGATTCTTGTTCATGGCATTGGCATCGTTCCTGTTAGAGAGTCTGTTTATTAGTTGTTTATATTATCCTTGTAATATGGGCCTCACTGTGTCTTGGCCCATTAGGGTTTAATTAAGTATGTATGCTTCCCTATTCTCCTATTTATAGGAGCAGGGTTTCTCCTATCTAATATAACGATTTGCCTTCTTTTATTATTGAACATGGTATCAGAGCAGCGACCCTGAGCCGCCGTACGTGAGAGAAAGGGGTGACATGTAGCCGGCGGGCGGCCACCCTTCTTCCTTGTGGGTCGGCTGCCCGTGGGCTGTTCCATTTTCGTAGCTCTTGTTTCTCCAATTTTATTTTCCGCTGTTCCTATATGTTCCTATGATCGTCCCTGTCCATCATTGATCCCTGATAGTTGACGGGTGCCGGATCTGCTGCCTGTTGCCCAACTGACGATCACCCCCCGTGAAAGGAAAAAAAACGTCACTAATTTCAAGGACGCACATCCCCCTACAGTGGCCAACTCTCTGTATCTAGTTTCTCTTTTCTATTTACAACAGGAGTTTCAGCCGTTGGTATGCTCCATGCACTCTGTCTAATTGAAGCTACTGTCCTTGCTCAATTCCGATCTGCTTAGGAATGGATCTGGGATGAATATGTTTCTGTAGCCTAGCTGGCCGTTGTACGCTGTTCGATGCTTGTTCATTGCTTCACAGCGGGGTCTGTGCTTTGCGTATTTTTTTCACCCTTTCCATGTGACTTCTGATTTGCGGTGTCGGAAAACAACTGTTGCATGCACATTTTTTTGTGTGGACCAGCATATTAATTTGCAACTGCGTAGCAATCCGCTGTTCGGAATTGACACGTTTGTCCTGCCTGTCGCTGCGTGAATGGTAGCAGCAAAACATGAGAGAATGACAGCTTTTCTTCTTCGCAAGGTTACGTGTCCAAAGTGTCCTTTTTTAATATTAAAACACAACAAAGTGGGAGTAAAATTGTGACTACTCACACCATGCCTTCTGCCTTTTGTTGCTAGTATTACGCGAGTGGAGAATCTGCGGCACAGACAATTTTTCCTATTTTTTAATCTTTAGCCAGCTGCTGCTTCTGGAAAGGAAAAGGTCAAATTTTTTTTCATCATCATCATCATCATCATCTAAGCCTCAATCCCAACTATGTTGGGGTCGGCTACATGGATCCTTCGTTTCCATTCAGCTCTATCATGGGTCATATTCTGATTGAGATGTAGAGATTCAAAATCTCTCTTTATAAGCTCATCCCATGTTAATTTAGGCCTTCCTCTTCTTCTATTTATAGTGTTTGGCTCAATAGCATTGCTTCGTATAGGCGCACTAGTAGGTCTGCGTTGCACATGTCCGTACCATCTGAGTCGGCCCTCACGCAACTTGTCCTCAATGCTCGCCACCCCCACTTTATTCCTGATATAGTCATTTCTCAAACGATCTTTTCTTGTCTTCCCACACATCCATCTTAGCATACGCATTTCAGCCACGTTCATCTTGTTGAGACCTTGTTTCTTCACCGCCCAGCATTCACTCCCATAGAGCATGGTTGGTCGTATAGCTGTTCTATAAAACTTACTTTTTAACCTGAGAGGGATCTTCTGGTCGCATAATACTCCAGTTGCACTCCTCCATTTCAACCATCCTGCAGTGATCCGGTGACAAACATCATTATGGACATCCCCGTCTATTTGAATAATAGAACCCAAGTAACGGAATTTATCACATTTTGGTATATCTACTCCGTCCAACTTGGCTCCATCATTCACACTGCGAGATTGGCTGAAATTGCAATGCATATACTCAGTTTTGCTCCTGCTAATCATCAATCCATTGGATTCCAATGCCTTTCTCCAACGTTCAACTTTATCATTCAATCCATCTTTTGTTTCGTCAATCAAAACAATATCATCAGCAAATAACATACACCAAGGAATATCATCCTGAACATTCTTTGTTAACTCATCCATAACAAGAACGAATAGATATGGGCTGAGTGTGGATCCTTGGTGTACCCCAACTGTGATAGGAAAAGTTGATGTCTCTCCTCCAGGAGTCTTGACACTTGCAGTAGAGCTATCATACATGTCTTTGATCAAGTCAATGTATTGGATAGGCACACCCTTTTTCTTCAAAACCATCTATAACACTTCTCTGGGTACTCGATCATAAGCCTTCTCTAGATCGATAAACACCATATGAAGATCTCTTTTGCTTTGTCTATACTTCTCCATAAGCCTCCTTATCAGAAAAATAGCATCTGTTGTTGATCTTCCAGGCATGAAACCAAATTGGTTGTTTGATACCTGCATTATATATCTTAACCTCTGCTCAATAATCCTCTCCCAAAGCTTCATCGTGTGACTCATCAGCTTGATACAAAAGGTCAAAATTTTTTTACAATAAAAAAATTGCTGGAGTCCAAACGAAGGAAGAAGACAACTATCGCCTTGCTCCACTCACATACCATGTGGCATATTTTTTTTTAGTTCACAATTTGCTGCTGCAGTGCGGGAGTGACATACCACAACAGTGCCAATTTTTTTTTAACCACCATCCTTGCCATCAGTTCTTTTTATTTAACAGATGTATGCCATACATGATTGCTTGTATTATTACTCTGTCATGGCTATCTTGTCTAATTTCTTAAATACGGCAATTGTTCTGCTTGTTGAAGTCAAGTTGCTGCTCCTCTTATGTATCAAGTCTCAATGGTTGTACAAGTCTCATACCATCTTTTTCTGATTATCAAAACCAAAACCATCTTTTCTTTCTGCGGTGTTTCTTCACAACTGTCCACGCCAACCACTCCTTTACTCTTTCCGTGCTTGGCGTGAGGGGGAGAATAGAGGAGAAAGAGTAGAGGGAAGAGATGAGATGGAGGAGAGTTGAAGAAGAAAAAAGAGAAGAATTATGTTATGCTACTTCATGCCACATTAACTGCTGATATATGAATTTTTCTGCTGCTATTTAGTGCTTTCTATTGCTATTATTGTTCAATCATCATCTACCTCGACTGGTGCTATGAAGTTGCATACTTGGACGTCATCTTTGCTACTTGTGCTTTGATTAGCACACTTTACCTGCTGCTTTGTTCTTTTGCACTTTCTGCTGTCCGTGCTTTATTTGCACGTTGACTTTATACTCTGTGGACCAACACTCTCTGGATTTATGACGTCTGCTACTGTGATGGATACTTTATGAAGAGGGAAGATGATGAAGACATTTGTTGTTGACTTTACATGGAGCTTTGTCTACTGGAGTTATGTATTTGCTTGCTACTCTGCGATACTGGTCTTCTATCTGCCTACGTCGTCGACTCTCTACTACTGTGTACCAGCACTATCTGGCTCGTCCGTGCTTTATTTCGCACGTTGACCCGTCCGTACTTTATTTGTACGTTGACCTCTACTGCCTGTGATCCAGCACTCTCTGGACTTTGCTGCCTGTGACCCAGCACTCTCTGGCTACTACGACGACAACGTTGATGAAGACCTTGGTGCCTATCAACTATTATATCTTTTACTCTAGATGATTGTGTTGCTGCTTATTTCTGCTCCAGATGATCGAGAAGTTTTTGTGACCTACTTGTCTGCTTGCTTGGAGTATCTACTTGAGGGGGAGTGTATGAGTATTTGTGTGCTTTATTGTAATATTGAGGGGGAGCAATTTCTTGTATGGGCTTGGTTTATCCTTTCATTTCTGTCTATTTGTTTTCTAGTTTGACTCTCTATCTGCAAGCTGATTTGGGATTCTCCCAACTTCAGCTTGAGGGGGAGTGTTAGAGAGTCTGTTTATTAGTTGTTTATATTATCCTTGTAATATGGGCCTCATTGTGTCTTGGCCCATTAGGGTTTAGTTAAGTCTGTATGCTTCCCTGTTCTCCTATTTATAGGAGCAGGGTTTCACCTATCTAATATAACGATTTGCCTTCTTTTATTATTGAACAATTCCTCTATCTCGCAAGCTGAATCTTCAATCTGTTTTATACATACCACAATTTCCTCTTAATTTATTATATGTCAGTAAAACTGTTATACAACTTCAGTGCTCCATTAAATTTGATCCCTCTGGTTGTGTTTTGAAGGATCTCCGCACGAAGACGAGGATTGGTTCGGGCCATGAAGGACCATATGGACTATACTATTTGGATGGACCGCCTGCAGCTTCTGCTCTCTTGTCTACATCAGACACAAGACTTCAGTGGTACTTCCGGCTGGGTCATCCGTCTGCTGCAAAGTTGAAACTTTTATTTCCTGCATTATCTGAAAACATTTTTTCTTGTGCATCTTGTGTTTTGGGAAAACAAACGAGGTCTGTCTTTTCTGCTAAAAAGGAACTTGGTTCTAAAGAAATTTTTAATATTGTTCATGCGGACATCCTCTGTTCCGAGTCAAACTGGTGTTAAATATTTTTTGACATTAATTGATGATTATTCTCGTGCTACCTGGCTGTTTTTGCTCAATGATCGTGGCACTGTTTTGGACAATATCCGTATTTTTTTCTTCTGAAGTACAGACCCAGTTCAATAAATCCATTAAATTTTTCCGTACCGATAATGCCTTGGAATTTATGCAGAAGTCTGTCACATCTTTTTGTTAGATCGTGGCCCCATCCATCAAACCACTTGTCCTTATACTCCACAGCAAAATGGTGTTGCTGAACGGAAAAATCGCCACTTATTAGAGTTAGAGGTTGCTCACACCCTTCTTATTCATTATAAAGTTCCTCACCGTTTTTGGCCTGAGGCAGTCACTACAACATGCTATCTTATAAACCGTATGCCATCTTCTGTTTTACAAAATCGAATACCTTACTCCATTTTGTTTCCTGATGCGCCTCTATTCTCTGTTCCTCGCATTTTTGGGTGTACTTGCTTTGTTAAAAATTTACGCCCAGGAATGACGAAACTTGATCCTCGATCCACTAAATGCATTTTTTTGGGTTATTCTAGAACTAAAAAAGGTTATCGTTGCTTTGATCCGATACTCAGACATTGGTTTGTCAATGCGGATGTGATCTTTTTGAACATATGCCTTATTTTTCTGATGATGGAGCAAGACTATCCCATGATATGTTGGCACCCACACCTCTACCAGATATTGTTGAAGACTTGCCTTCTAAGTTCTAACCAGTCTGAAGATTGTCCACTGCAAGTGTACAAACGCCGGCCGAAGACAAGCACTCCTTCCATGGCCCCTTCCCAACCAATTCGTCCGTCTGCAGATGATCAAATAAACACTAAGGTAACTTCTGACTTGCACCTTCCTATCAGTCTGCGCAAAGGTGTTCGCTCGTGTACTAAACATCCTAACAGTAATTACTGCACTTCTGCCAATCTGCATAACAACTTTATCTGTTTTACTTCTGCAATTTCTGCTATCACCTATCCAAAGACTGCTGCAGAGGCTCTTGTTATTCCTGCATGGAAGCATGCAATGGATCAGGAAATGCAGGCACTCTGTGATCGCAAGACATGGAAACTTGTGGATCGCCCTTATTCTTGCCCTACTGTGGGCTGCCGCTGGGTCTTTACCATTAAATATCAACCTGATGGGACTATTGAACGCCTGAAAGCCCGCCTTGTTGCAAAAGGCTACATGCAGACATATGGTGTTGATTATTTTGAGTCGTTCTCTCCTGTTGCACAATTAAACTCTGTTAGAATTCTGATTTCTGTTGCTGTTAATAAAGACCGGTCTCTCTTTCAGTTAGATGTTAAAAATGCATTTCTTTATGGAGATCTACAAGAAGAAGTATACATGGAGTAACCACCTGGGTTTGTTGCTCAGGGGGAGTCTGCCTTCAAAGTATGTAAGCTGAAAAAGGCCATCTATGGTCTCAAACAGAGCCCACGTGCTTGGTTTGACAAGCTCAGTCAGATCTTAGTCACTTTTGGCTTTCGTCGCTCTCATTCTGATCATTCAGTCTTTATCCGCAAAACAATGGCTGGACTTGTCATTCTTATTGTTTATGTTGATGATATTATCTTATCTGGCAGTGATACTGTGAGTATACAGGAAACTAAAACCTACTTAGAAAACCATTTTGTCACTAAAGATCTCGGAATGCTAAGGTATTTCTTAGGCATTGAGGTTTCCAGATCATCTGCAGGGCTGTGTCTCTCTCAGAGAAAATATGTACTTGATCTTTTGCAGGAAACTGGTATGCTGGGCTGCAAACCAGCCAACACTCCACTTGACCCAAACATGGACTGGGATGAGGAAAACTCTCCTCCCTATGCTGATCATCACCAGTTCAGAAGGCTGGTAGGCAAGCTTATCTATCTGACCGTCACAAGAGCTGACCTCATTGCTGCTGTCGGATTCATCAACCAATATCTTGATACAAACCCCGACAATGTCATTGGGATGCTATATGTCATATTATGTGATATCTTAAAAGCTCTCCAGGAAAAGGCTTGATGTATAAGAAGTATGGCCACTGCAATCTAACTGGCTTCTCGGATTCTGACCATTCAGGAAGTCGTTCTGATCGTAAGTCAACATCAAGATACTGTACATTTGTTGGCGGAAATCTTGTCACCTGGCGAAGCAAAAAGCAGACTGTTGTTGCCAGATCGAGTGCAGAGGCAGAATATCGAGCTATGGCTCATACTGCTTGCGAATTTCTCTGGTTCCAGAGTCTCCTCCAGGAGTTTGATATATCCTATTCCAGCCCTATACCGATGTTTTGTGACAACAAGGCCTCCATTTTTATTGCGAGCAACCCCACTTTTCATGAGAGGACGAAACATATTGAGGCCGACTGTCACTTTGTTCGAGAAACAATCCTTTCTGGTCGGATTTGCACTCCATATCTCAACACTGAAAAGCAAGTTGCGGACATCTTCACCAAGATACTTCCTAAAGCTCATTTTTAGACTCTAGTTGACAAACTGGGCATGTTCGACATCTACGCCCCAGCTTGAGGGGGAGTATAGAGATATGTTGTGTTATGTTGTGTTTGGTTGAGTGTCATGTGCATAGCATGTGCCTCACTTATGCTTTCACTTATGTAGTTTAGTCCCATATTGCTCATCTCTGCTTTAGTCTCTATTCCCTTTTGTTATATAAGAGACTGTATTGTACACTGTTTTATTCATTCAATAAGCAATTCCCCGTTTCTCTATAGCCCCCATCAATCTTCATCCTCGTGCGAAGGTCCTGAAAAACACAAGTACTTGGTACAAAGGTCAGACTGTAGTTCAGATTACGTACAATTTTACTGACAGACAACAAGTTTAGTGGAAAATTGGACACATATAAAGCAAATCGTAGAAGAACTTGAGCACAGATATCACCAATTCCAGACACAACAGATTTGGATCCATCAGCAAGCATAACAACATATTTAGAACAAGGTTTAGATAGTCTATAAAAAAGAGAACGATTGCCAGAGATATGGGAAGAAGCTCCAGAGTCAATCACCCATTTGGTATTACCAGCACTAGAAGAGGGAGCACTCAAAAGGCAGAATCACAACCAGTGTAGGTGGCAGCGTGAGCTCCTGATTCAGCAACAAATGAGGAGGAAGCACTGGTCTTTTCAAGTAGGAGATGTTCCACCTCAGAGCGGATGAACTCAGTAGCGGAGGAGCTCGAGGTAGCAACAAAATGTGTCTGAGAAGCGCCCTCAGACGCAACATTGGCCCACGCAGGTGTGCCATGTTTCTTCCAACATCTGTCTTCAGTATGATTGGTGCGACCACAGAAGTCACAATACCGCTGAGCAGCGGCACCCCAGAGACATCAACAGATGAGCCACAACTAAGGGAGCCATGACCAAGCGACCCATGTCCCCGTCCAGAAGCAGAAGAATGGTTGTCCGGAGGTTGACCGTGACCCCTACCACGACCACGGCCAGACATAGCAACAAGAGCAGTAGTGTTACAAGTATTAGAAGGCATATTCGACGAGGAAGCCGACAGTCGTTGTAGACGCTGAAAAGCACTCTCCAACATGGGTAAAGGATCACTGGCGATGATCTAGTCAACCACGGCAGCATATGAGTCAGGAAGTCCGCATAGGAACTGGACAACCTGTAGTTCCTGCCGTTGTCGCTACATAGTGGCTAAGTCGGTAGATAAGGGATGAAGATTCTCAAGCTCATCCCAGACACCTTTGAAGGTCGAAAAGTAGTCAGCAATATCGGGCCCAGTGAGATGCAGGCGGGTCAGCTGTTTGTTTAGGTCAAACACCTTCAGATTCTTACTGTGTGAGTAGGTGCTGGTCAGTTGATCCCACATCTCCTTGGCAGTCGGGAGACGAAGTGGAGTAATGCTAATGCGAGTTTCACTGCCGTTCAGAATCCACGCCATCACAGTCGAGTCATCCTTGACCCAATCATCGTAGATCCAAAAATATGAGGAACCGAGAACATGGGTGCATCAGGAAAAAGAATAGAGTAAGGAATACGATTCTGTAAAACAGAGGATGGCATACGGTTTATAAGATAGCATGCAGTGGAAACCGCCTCAGGCCAAAAATGGTGAGGGACTTTATAATGAATAAGAAGGGTGCGAGCAACCTCTAATAAGTGGCGATTTTTTTGTTCAGCAACACCATTATGTTGTGGAGTATAAGGGCAGGTGGTTTGATGAATAGTGGCATGATCAGAACAAAAAGATGTGACAGACTTTTGCATGAATTCTAGGGCATTATCGGTGCGGAAAATTTTAATAGGTTTATTGAACTGGGTCTGTATTTCAGAAAAGAAGACAGATATTGTCCAAAACAGTGCCACGATCTTTGAGCAAAAACAACCAAGTAGTACGGGAATACTCTGTTAGAGAGTCTGTTTATTAGTTATTTATATTGTCCTTGTAATATGGGCCTCACTGTGTCTTGGCCCATTAGGGTTTAGTTAAGTCTGTAGGCTTCCCTGTTCTCCTATTTATAGGAGCAGGGTTTCTCCTATCTAATACTACGATTTGCCTTCTTTTATTATTTAACATGGTATCAGAGCAGCGATCTTGAACCGCCGTCGTACGTGAGAGAGAGAAATAAGAGGGAGATGTAGCCCGCGGGCGGCCACCTTTCTTCCTTGTGGGTCGGCTGCCCCCAGGCTGTTCCATGGTCTCCGAGGCTATTTCTTTCATTTTCTGCTGCTCCGGGCGTCCTTTCCTTCAGCGCTACAGTACTGCCGCGTCGCTACAGTGCGTCTGCTACAGTACGCCGCTGCAGTACGCCGCTACAGTACACTGCTACAGTAGCACCACCCACCCCTCCGCAGCCCTCAATCCACCTCTAATCCCCTAATAACCTCTATCCTTGTGGCCTAATCCACCACAAGCCCCTCCGTCTAGCTCTGTTTCTCTTTCTGAAATCTCCGGACAGTCTCGGTAACTTTCCTGTTCTGGCACGTTGACAGAGTAACGGGATTCATCTTCTCTATCTGTCTGCGCCTCATGGTGGAGTGATTAATCCTCCATGTTGGCGTAGATTTTTTTCTCTATCTGCTGCCCCTACGTGGGTTTTTCTAAGATCAATGCGTGTTGTCGGTTGCCTCCACCTATTTGCCTACATAATTTTTTTTTGCCTCTACCATTGTTTTTTACTGTCCACGCCAACCACTCCTTTACTCTTTCCGTACTTGGCGTGAGGGGGAGAATAGAGGAGAAAGAGTAGAGGGAAGAGATGAGATGGAGGAGAGTTGAAGAAAAAAAGAAAAGAATTATGTTATGCTGCTTCATGCCACATTAATTGCTGATATATGGATTTTTCTGCTGCTATTTAGTGCTTTCTGTTCAATCATCATCTACCTCGAATGCTGCTATGAAGTTGCATACTTGGACGTCATCTTTGCTACTTGTGCTATGATTAGCACACTTTACCTGCTGCTTTGTGCTTTTGCACTTTCTGCTGTCCGTGCTTTATTTACACGTTGACTTTCTACCCTGTGGACCAACACTCTCTGGATTTATGACGTCTGCTACTGTGATGGATGCTTTATGAAATATGAAGAGGGAAGATGATGAAGACATTTGTTACTGACTTTACATGGAGCTTCGTCTACTGGAGTTATTTATTTGCTTGCTACTCTGCCTACTGGTCTTCTATCTGCCTATGTCGTCGACTTTTTACTGCTGTGCGCCAACACTCTCTGGTATGTCCGTGCCTTGTTTGCACGTCGACTCTCTACTACTGTGTACCGACACTCTCTGGCTCGTTCGTGCTCTGTTTCGCACGTTGACCCGTCCGTACTTTATTTGTACGTTGACCTCTACTGCCTGTGATCCAACACTCTCTGGACTTTGCTGCCTGTGACCCAACACTCTCTGGCTACTACGACGACGACGTTGATGAAGACCTTGGTGCCTATTAGCTATTTTTTGCTCCAGATGATTGTGTTGCTGCTTATTTATGCTCCAGATGATCGAGAAGCTTCTGTGACCTGCTTGTCTGCTTGCTTGGAGTATCTACTTGAGGGGGAGTGTATGAGTATTTGTGTGCTTTATTGTAATATTGAGGGGGAGCAATTTCTTGTATGGGCTTGGTTTATCCTTTTATTTCTGTCTATTTGTTTTCTAGTTTGACTCTCTATCTGCAAGCTGATTTGGGATTCTCCCAACTTCAGCTTGAGGGGGAGTGTTAGAGAGTCTGTTTATTAGTTATTTATATTGTCCTTGTAATATGGGCCTCACTGTGTCTTGGCCCATTAGGGTTTAGTTAAGTCTGTAGGCTTCCCTGTTCTCCTATTTATAGGAGCAGGGTTTTTCCTATCTAATACAACGATTTGCCTTCTTTTATTATTTAACATACTCATCAATAAAAGTCAGAAAATATTTAACACCAGAGTGACTCAAAACAGAGCATGGACCCCAGATGTTTGCATGAACAATATCAAAAGGAGCCTTAGAACCAATTTCCTTTTTAGCGGGAAATACAGCCCGCGTTTGTTTTCCCAAAACACAAGACGCACAAGTAAAAGTGTTTTCAGATAATGCAGCAAATAAATGCTTCAATTTTGAAGCAGACGGAGGACCCAGCCGGAAGTGCCACTGAAGTCCTGAGACTGATGTAGACAGAAGAGCAGATGCTGTAGGCGGTCCATCCAAATAGTATAATCCATCTAGTCCTTCATGGCTCGAACCAATCCTCGTCTTCGTGCGGAGATCCTTCAAAATACAACCAGAGGGATCAAATTTAATAGAGCACTGAAGCTGCTTTACAGTTTTATTGATAGATAATAAATTAACAGGAAACTGTGGTATGTATAAAACAGATTGCAGATGCAACTGGCGAGATAGAGGAACAGTGCCAATGCCATGAACAAGAGTCTTAGAGCCATTTGCAACAGTGACAGATGGAATGCTAGAGTTTTTAGTCAAAACAGAAAATAATTGTTACTCGCCTGCTATATGGACAAACGCACCAGAATCAATGCACCATTTATTGTTACCAGCAGAAGGAGAGGCAAGCATGGCGGAGGAACTAGCAGCAGATGTCGAAGGTAGCTGAGTCATGCGCTCCTGGAAAAACTTCTTGAATTCAGAGCGAAGCCATTCAGTAGTCGGCGGAGCAGCCGGTTGGTCGGATGCAACATCAGTAGCAGTTTTTGTAGAGGCTTGGTTAACCCAGGCTGGCTTGCCGTGCTTGATCCAACACCTATCTTTAGTGTGATTATCATGACCACACCAGTTGCAGTAGCGGGAACCAGTAGCTTGACCGCGTCTAGGGACAATAGAGGAGCCTCGTCCACCAGTGGGAGGTAGACGTTCGCCACAACCGCGTCCTCGACCGTGGCCACATCTAGAATCAACACTGCGAGCAACTAGAGCAGGATGCTCAATAACATGATTGGAGGTTACAGATGGTAGTCTTTGAACTCGCTTGAGGACGTCTCGAAGAGTAGGCAGAGAGTCACTTGACAGAATCTGATCGACCACGCCGAAGAAGGAAGCAGGGAGGACAACCAGTAATTAACCAGTTGTAGTTCATTGCGCTGCTTCTGCGCTTCTTTGATATCATTTCATACTCATTATTTAATGTGATAATCAGGTAAACACATATTTTTAGATGTCTTTTAATGCGTTTGTACTACTAAGTGGTGTCGCACTTTACATGACTATTGGCTCTTGCCTATTACAATGTGACTGTCCATATTACAGATGACACTTGCTGACTCGGCAGTACTGGGCGGAGCAGGAGGCAGAGCCTGAGTCAGATGGGAGTGCTTGCCTTGAGACTTTGCAAAGATCTCCATGGAGCAAACTCAGTGTTGATAGTTGCGCCCATCTAACTTCACAGTTGTCACCAGACGACGAAAATCATCATGGAAGGAAGCCATGATTGAGACTGAGTCCAAAAGCCGAAAACAACAGCAGAAGTCATAACCGCCTAGATCCTCTGGCTAGGCGGCAGCAGGCAGATAAAAGGAACTGGAAGGACTAGTTTACATGAAGACTATGCCGAGGCGCAGCCATGGTTATACGGGCGCCCGCCTGGGCGGCCACCCACTGCCCAAAACCTGGGCGCCCAGCCTCAGTGGGTTGTCTGGGTGGGCTGGGCGGTTGGGCGGACCGCCCGGGCAGGCTGGGCGGGCTAGGCGGACCGCCTGGGCGGTTATTGGGCCTTTTAGTGGGCCTGGTCAATGGGCCATCATGTAATTTAGTTTTTTTTTTCCATTTTTTCTTAATGGTTCCTATAAGCAGCAAGTTTTTGGTTGCTCCACTTTTTTCATTTTGCTGGGCTACGTTGTTGTCACATCATGTTGTTGCTTCACCATCCTCCTATCACCATGGTTATTTTTATTTTTTCTGCCTTATGCATTACTAAGCAGCAAATTCACTTCCATGAATGATTCTTTATTTTTGCTTTGCTCTATCTAGTAGAAATAACTAAACAACAATTGGGCAGCAAATTTGCTTAATTTGTTTTTTTTTTCTTCCTGTTGCTTAATTGGACACCAAATTTGCTGCCATACCTTACTGTTGCATCACCAGCCTCCCATCATGGCTATTTCGATTCTTAGTTATGCATAACTAAGCAACAAATTTACTTCATGACTTACTGTTTGTTTTTCTTTTTGCACTGACTGTTGCTTGACAAATCCACAATGAGTTAATTCTGTTTTTATCTCTCCACCTAATAACTATATTGATTGTATTTATGCTGCATTCCTTATATATACATGCTTGTATAATATATATATTTTGACATTGATTCATATAGGTTAAAATCTAATTATATATATATGATACTATATTAATATGTATATAATGATATATATTTAAACTTAAAAATGAAAAAAAAAATGCCCAGGAACGCCTAGGCGCCTAGGCTGTCTGGGCGGTGATGGGCAATGCCCGGCCGCCCGTCCGCCCATACAACCTAGGGCGCAGCAGAGAACCCGGCGGCTCAAAGGCCGACACGGGTAGAGAGGGGGGCTCCGAAGACCCTCAAGACAGACGGTCGAAGGCGACAAGGGGAGGTACGGGCGACACTAGCAAGCCAGGCCCGCACGGGGAGGGCTGCCAGTGGCAACGGCTGGAGCAGTTGGCCACACAGCGGCGGGCGGGAGCCGCGGCAGCATTAGTCGGCCGGCAGGCAGCAGGCGGTGGGCGGGCGGAGAGAGAGAGAAAGAGAGAGAGAAGGGCGGCGGCTGCGGGGTGGGTAGCGACTAGAGCACCTACTCTGGTACCATCTTGATTTGTCCCTAAGGGTTAGGGTGCACAATGTGTGTACCCCATATATTTATAAAGAAAACAAATACATATAGGTCCACATAGAATAGGAAAATAACAAGTGAATATAAAGAACTTAAATAAAATACTATTTAACAGAAAATATGATTGTTACATTCGATTTAGTTAAAAAGGTTAAGATTGTTTGTTATTTAACCACACTTTCTACTTTATTTTGGTCCTTCCATGTATACTATGATTATTTTTACATGACAACTAGTTCAATACCACTCCCTGTTATACAAATTATACTATTAAGAAACTTAATGCAATTCTTTTTCTTTCTAAAGTTGGTTTTGCATATATTATATACAAAATCGTAATTATTTCAAGAAAACATAGGTGGAACGATAAATCATGCAAACAGTTAAAGGGTCTATGTGCTGGATGATTGATAAATCATTTTAACGGTAGAAGGGTCTTAGACTCTTAGTACTGCATAAAGTTAAGCTCAAGGATTATGGTAAAGAATGCAGTTGCTAAAAGGGTAGTGTTGAGTTTGTTGATAGGTTTCCCTTGCACGCCCACTAATACCTACTTACGCACAGGGTGCCGACTTTGAAAATGAGATATATATATGAACCAATAACCTCCAGAGTGAAGAGGGTAAAGTTAACCCTTATGAAAATTTTGCACTGGCTTTTCACCCTGTGCTTAACTTGTTACAAGGTATATAAATACTTTGGGTGCAGGAGTAGGGAATATGTTACGACTCCACTTTGTGCCACATAGTTCATGTCCTTTTTTGATCATTTGTTTGTTTATAAGAATGAATTGAACAACTATCCGTAATTAAAATTTGTATCATGAGAATAGTAAGCCATAAATATGTGGTAAACTATAACTGCATTTTCGTACCTGCAGAACAAATCAATCTTATGCAGTCAGTTATTTTTCGACAGTTCAACTTTGGGCATCTACTTTATTGATATTTTTGGTTGTATGCTGGTTTCAGTTTTACCAGTATTGTAATATATTTGATCAGCATTAATAATGTTTAACTTGTGTTTTTCCCATATTAGTACAGGGCAATATCAAGCTTCAAGAGGACAAGAAACATAGAGCAGTCTATCAGTCTCTTCAAGATTCTGAAACGAAGCTTCAATTTTTTTCGGCAAGGCAAATTGCATGCCGTTTGCTTGGAAGCAGAGGCTATCTTTGCCAAAAGGTTCCCCTTTAACTTTTTTTTCTTACACAATTTTTGATGTCTAATCAAGCCATCATCTGATCCAGCGAATGATACTACGCCTCTGAATGTACCACGTAGTTGATGTTTTCTTCTGACATTAAGTGGTAGCTTTAGTTTCTTCTTCCAATCATAATGAATTACACAATTTAGTGATTTCTTGGGGAACAAAAGAAAGTTATACTGTAGAAAAATTAGAATCGAACTCACTGGACTTTGCACCCTACTGTGTTCAGGACTGTTTGAGCTAAGTTGAGAATTGAGATAGCAAGAAATGACCTGCAATATCATGCATTCATGCATGCTCAGACTCGTATTGACTGACTTACTTTGTTCAGATATTAAATCTTGGGCATTTTAAAGGTCTAGTATATGCATTATGTTCACGACGAGGCTTCTTACTGTACTTTGTATCAGAACAATAAATAGCAATATGAACACGACAAGATGGTGCCTCTTTGACTGCTGCATTATGCCATGTTCAATGTTCACATCTATAGCGCTTTTCCATACAACAGTGAAATAATATGCTCTCAACTTTGGATTGTAGAAAGCATCAATTTCATTCATTCATATCTCTAGAAGGTTTTGTTTTTTGTTCACATGCATAAATATAAAAAATACTTATTTTGGTCTTGTTATAACAGTGACTTTTTATTCTTAACTTTTGATCTTTTTCATTCTTAGATTATACTGGTCATGTACTAGCTCTGATTTATGGATGAGCAGACCTGGGTGAAGTTTATTTCAAGCTGAAATTCGAATGATTTAAGGTTTTTAATGGATCTTTTATACTATTACTATGCCACATCTAAAATTCACTTCGATCAGTATGCTACTTGATGTGGAACACAATCTTGAAGAAGAAGAAAGAAGAAGATAAACGACAATTCTCAAAATTCAATTCATATTCAACTGCGTGGACAAAGGCCCCAAGGCTGGCTTTTATAACACTACATCTACATGACTTGACCCTGAAGTAATGGAAAGCAAATCCTATTTAATAAAATTCGGAATTAAACCAAAACTTAAAATAAAAAAAAGCATAAAACATTTTACGACTAAGTACAGAACCAGATAGTTTGCACTTAGGTCCCTAAATATAAAAGTAAAGCAAAAACAAATAAAATAAAGCCTAATATGTCCTGCATCACTACTCTAGTGCTTAATCTAACGTTTTTCCATCTCCTTCCCTTGCGGCTTGCGTCAATACTTCTAATTAACATAACTTCTTGCTCCATTATATATTTCCTTTTTCTCTACACCTGCCAACACACCAACTTCTACATGACAGATGCCTTCAGAATTTGTTGTGCTTGGCTCTTCACAAGCTCCTGCTCAGGTTTTCATCCCTTCCAAGAGCACATAAGTCCTAGGGGCAATAATCTTTATTGACTCCACTCCCCCATCCTCCATGTCACTTGATGAAGGCATGTATAGTGGTAGTAACAACAGTACTGGATATCCCTGTTAGCCTCATTCATGACATAAAGATGCTTGATTCCCTTCTTTGCCCTTGCCTTGGCAAGAACAATGCTGCCTTGTACAAGTGGACTTATGACCCCCATGTAGAAATTAGGATACCTTTCCCACAGGCCAACTCAAGGTCACATCATTTTGTTCAGTCACAGACGAAGCTTGTTCTCACTTCTCAGCCTAGTCTTCTATATAGCCCAAGACTTTGAAGGCTGTTATACCCTTTTGCATCTGGTCTAACACCTTCCTCCAATGTTGAGGACTGATCCTTTTTTTGCAGATGACATATTAATGCCAAGTTGTATCCTGCCACCCTAGATCCTTTCCACCCAATATTCTTTTTCTACCCTTTCTCCATTGCTCTCCATCTGGGTAGTCACATTGGCTGCCACTATCCTCATTCCTCACATTTTCCATCTTCTTCACCATCAGCCACTCTTCATCCCCCAGACTTGTCAAATGGACGGGTCAGATTGACTCTGTGAGTGCCTGCTCAAATAAATAGAGAACTACTAGCATGTTGATGGAGAATGGTGTTGACCGACGATCATTGGATGTGGCCCTGCTGGGTCTGCCGAACGATTGATGTCAAAGATGGAACAAACATATCCACAACAATGAACAGTTCACAGACAAAATATAGAAAAGTTACCAACCATAGTTATCAAGGTGCCTATCTAGGAGGGCTAGACTCCGGTGGGGGTGCCTAAGCCTGGGTGCCTAAGTACATTAGTGAATTGAGTCGGTAGTAAAGTCAATTTGGTACAATATCAAGTTATTTCAGGTCTAAATTGTGAGGACCATCCATCTGATCAGAACCCTAATACGATCACTAGGATAGATCCTCATATAAAGCTCATCTCAAACTAGCAAACAACAAAATCTCGACAATAAAACATACAGAATACATAAGATTTTATCTTTTCCAATTACAATATACACATCAAAACTCCAAATCATTAGAGAGTACATCATCTTAGATATGCTTGGGTGTCCCACCCGCCAGACCAGGAACATATCGTGTAGTCTTGAAACTAAGACCCACAAGTCATATCTCGATCTATCAAACCAATATTTGACTCAACATATAACCGTGAAACAACTAAAGGATAACAAGACTAAAATCTAAACCATAAGATCCGATATTGAAGAATTGTAATTATTGTTATTGATCTTAACACTTAAAAAACATGTTACATCTAGATTCATATACAAGAAGGTAATAACATGATTTACAATCTAAACCAATTGTACATTTACATATATAAGAGACGGTATAGAAACAACCACGTAGGACTCATATAGTGAGAGTATCAACTACCCACCCAACGTTCCAGTAAAGTGAGAGTATGTGACCACTCTAGAGTGATCCATTTTAATTACACCTATTTCATGTCAACCTTTCTGCTTCTTCTGTTAGACTTAAATCACGTGAAACAACCACGTAGGACTCATATAGATCCCCAACAATTAAAAAACTCCCACTTGAGATAGATAAACATGAGCTGACAATATTTTAAATGACTTTACTGGCAATTCTGGTTAGTTGTAAAACAAGAGTGCATGCTCGCTTATATATAGGAGAGTAGGCGGATATGTGGATACAGTACACTGAAGTGGTAAATGAATCCTCAATTAAGTGTACCGCGGATAAAAGATATACAAGGCGGATAATAAAAACACATGGGCTCAGGCCCAATAACCACATTTAATACCACTCCTCCTCAAGGAGAGTATACCATTGTGTAGTCCCAACTTGATACCTATATGTCAAAAAAGAGTGGTAAGGCAGAGGTTTTGTCAGAATATCAAGAATTTGATCCCCCATCCACACATGAGGTGCCACGATTGCCTTTGCTTTGACCAAATCCTGCACAACGTGGCAATCTACTTGAATATATTTTGTGCTTTCATGGAATAGTGGTTGTTTGCAATGTGAATGACACCCTGGTTGTCACAGTAGAGGGTTATTGAAGTCTGAATAGGAATCCCAAACTTTGTTAGGAATTATTATGGTTATTTGTATATGACTATATGTGCTTTGTTGCTTTATGTTTTTCTGTATTATGGGTTGTACCGTTGTAGACTACTTGTCTTTAGTCTTTTGTTTTATCCCATATTGCCTATCTCTAACAATAGGCTTACTCTCTTATCTTATAAAAGAGAGTTCTCTGTATCTTGTTTTATCATCTAATACAAACAACCTTTCTACTTTATATGGTATCAGAGCATGATCCAACCTAGCCCCTCTAACCCTAGCCGCCATGCCACTTCCTAACCCTAGCCGCTGCCTAACCCTGCTGCTGCCACTAGCCCCCCTCCTCCCTTGCTCCCACCGCCACCCTCTCCTGTCCCCCTTCAGCTGTCGCTGCTGCACCTCCCCTTTCTCCACCCCACGCCGCCGCTGGCCAGCCAACCACCCCTCCCTTCACCGCCTCTACTGCCCAGCCACCCCTCTTTACCGCCGTCGCCGCCCAGCTACCCCTCTTCACCGCCGCCGCCTCCCAACCCCACAACGCCGCCAACCCTCCTTGACGCTGTAGCTGCTCCCCTCCTTTCACCATCCCCACCGCCACTTCCTTTAGCCAACTAGCCTCCCAAATCATCTCCATTCCTCCACCTCTTCTTCCTCCACAGTTATAGATATATTCTAAAATAGCACGTTGACGTTTTAGACGTTCTTCGTTTGCTATTTGCCTGCGCCTCATGGTTGAGTGATTTTTTCTCTCCATGGCGGCGTAGGTTTTCTGTTATCTCTACTGCCCGTCTACGGGTCTACTGGATCTGATGCTTCAGATCCCTTGCTGCTATTCTCTGCCCCTGTGTGGGTCTCTATTGCTGCCCTGAATCGAGGTGTTCTACTGCCCATGTGTTGGGCTTCTGCTGCTGCTATTGCCTTCTGACGACTGCTGCTGCCCCTGTATTTGACCTCTTCTGCTTGCTACTGCTGCTGACACATTAACCTCATGGCGTCTGTTGATCTGCTGCGCACACTTTGTGTCACTACTGTCAAACTGGACAACTCCAATTTTCACACATGGTCTGCGGCCTTTGAGCTATATGTTAAAGCTCAAGGTCGTTACTCTCATCTTGTCTCCGAAGGGCCGACTGTACTTGCTGAAGGTGCAGATGCTTGAACCAAGCAAGCATATGATCTCTGGTCAAAAGATGACTCTGGTGTCAAGACTTGGCTCGTCAACAGTTCAGAACCTAAGATTAGCCAGTCTCTTCTCCGCCTAAGGATTGGTAAAGCAATGTGGGATCAACTCTCGCATGTCTACTCGCATCAGCAAAATCCAAAGAAGGTTTTTGAAATCTTCAAACAACTGGCCAAGGAGTACTCTATGACTGACTTTGTGGAAGACCACTACAATCAGTGCTCTGCCCTGTGGGTAGAGTTTGAGGTGTATCACCCCCTCTCCTCTGACCTTACTAAGATACAAAGACAATGCAATGAGTTGCAATTGGTGCAATTCCTTGCTGGCCTGCCTCACTCTTTTTCTGGAGTTGTTGATCAAATATTATCCAATGACCCTCTGCCGACTTTACGTGACATTCTCAAACGCGTCCAACGGCTACCATATGTTTCTCTAGTGCCCCCAGATCATTCTGAAGCTGCTCTTGCTGCCCGCTTCGATGACTCTTTATGTGGCTGTGGTCGTGGTCGTGGGCGCTCTTCTACTGGACCTAGTCATGGGTCATCTGGACCTGAATCTTCTGAGACACGCTACTGTACCTTATGCAAGAGGACTAATCATAATGAAGATCGCTGCTGGATCAAACATGGAAAGCCTGCTTGGGCAAATCAGGTTACTACTGATCAGTCTGAGTCTGGTCCGTCTACCTCAACTCAACCTTCTGTGGATTGGATTCATGCTGAGTTCGACAAGCTACTCCAGGCTCGCCTTGCTCCTGAAGCCTCTACTGATGATGGTTCTGTCCTACTAGCATCTTTTGCAACCTCTGGTAAAAACAAGATTGGGTGACTGATTCTGGTGCCACTTCTCATATCTCTGGCAATGCTGCACTATTTTCTAATTTAAAACAAACCTCATCTCTCTTGCCTATTACACTTGCTGACTGATCTCAATCACCGGTTGCTGGCATTGACACTATTTGCACTCCTGGAAAATTGTTGTTGCGCTCTGCTCTCTATGTCCAAAGTTCCCCTTAAATTTGTTACTTGTTAGTAAGACTGTGAAGAGCCTTCGCTGCTCTATTACTTTTGACCCAGATGGTGTTGTGTTTCAAGATCTACGCACGAGAATGAAGATTGGTTGGGACCAGGAGGGACTAGACGAGCTATATTATTTGGATCTGCCGAAACCAACTGCTCTGCTGACTACTACTGTTACTAGTTCCAATGGCATTATCGACTAGGCCATCCTTCTGCTACGAAGATGAAACATTTATTTCTTGCTATTTCTGATTCTATCTTTATATGTGAAACCTGTACTTTGGGCAAGCAAACTCGTACCACTTTTTCTAAGAAAAACTGTATTGGGTCCAAAGCACCATTTAATATTATACATGCTGATGTGTGGGGTCCATGCTCTCTACCAAGTGCTTTTGGTTTTCACTACTTTCTTAGCTTTATTGATTATTTCTCAAAGAACCACATGGTTGTTTTTGCTGAAAGATCGCTCCACCATTCTTGATACTATCACAACCTTCTTTGTTGAAATTTGTACCCAGTTTGATAAATCTATTAAATTTTTTCGCACTGATAATGCCTTAGAGTTTGTGCAAATATTTGTAAGCCAATTCTGTCACAAACTGGATACTATTCATCAAACCTCATGCTCCTATACTCAACAAAATGGGGTTGCTGAACGTAAAAATCGGCATCTCGTAGAAGTTGCCTGTACTCTTCTGTTTCATTATCATGTACCCCAAACTTTTTGGCCTGAAGCTGTTTCCACAACATGCTTTCTGATTAATCGCATGCCCTCGTCTGTTCTTGGGAATCAAATTCCTTATCAAATTTTGTTTCCTGACGCTTCTCTGTTTCTTTTGCCTCCTTGCATTTTTGGCAGTACATGTTTTATCAAAATACTTTGACCTGGTATGACTAAATTAGACCCTAGATCTGTCAAATGTGTGTTCTTGGGATATTCTCGGACTCAGAAAGGATACAAATGTTATGATCCTACTACAAAGAAGTGGTTTATCAGTGCTGATGTGGTATTTTTTGAGGACCCTCCCTACTATTCTTTCGACGGTTCCCAACTATCTACTGATCTGTTGAATTATACACCGCTTCCTGTGCCGATTGAGGATGATCTATCCTCTCCAGCGGTGGTCCCGTCCGAGCCTCTGAAAGTGTACCAACGACGCCCGCAAAATACAACTCCCTCTATGGCCCCTCCATCTTCGGTTCCTCAATCCTGGTCTGCAGATCAACACCTATCTCAGGTATTCTCTGATCTAGATGTTCCTATTAGTCTGCAAAAAGGAACCCGGTCATGTACTCAACATCCTATTGGCAATGTTTGTTCTACTGCTAATCTCGGAGTAAATTTTGCAAATTTTACTGCTGCTTTATCTGCTATATCTGTCCCTAAAAATGCTGCACAGGCTCTAAAGCATCCTGCTTGGCGCTAGGCCATGGAGGATGAAATGCTGGCACTTACTGATCGTCATACATGGGATGTTGATGCACCTACCTCCTGCTCTCCTGTTGGCTGTTGTTGAGTCTTTACAGTCAAATACCAGCCTGATGGTACAATTGAACGACTGAAAGCTCGCCTTGTTGCTAAAGAATATACCTAGACATATGGGATTGACTACTTTGAGACGTTTTCTCCTGTAGCACGTCTTAATTCTGTTTGTGTTCTTATATCTGTGGCAGTTAACTGTGACTGACCTTTGTTTCAGCTAGATGTTAAAAATGCTTTCTTATATGGTGATTTACATGAGAGGTATACATGGAGCAGCCACCTGGCTTTGTTACTCAGGGGGAGAATTTCAAAGTCTGCCGGCTGCGTAAAGCCATTTATGGACTGAAACAAAGTCCCCGTGCCTGGTTTGATAAGTTGATCAATATCCTTCATTTGTTTCGTTTTCGTCGTTCTCATTCTGATCACTCTGTGTTTATTAAGAAAACTTCTTCTGACCTCGTTATCTTAATTGTGTATGTTGATGATATCATTTTATCTGGGAGTGATCCGGAAGGTATCCAAGCAACTAAAGAGTACCTGGCGAAACATTTGTTACTAAGGATTTGGGTAAATTGCGATATTTCTTGGGTATCGAAGTTTCTAGGTCTTCCTTAGGTGTGTGTTTATCTCAGAGAGAATATGTTCTGGACCTGTTATCTAACACAAGACTTCTTGGTGCAAAGCCCACTTCTATCCCTTTAAATCCCAATACGAATTGGGATGATTGCACTTCTCCCCCTTATCCTGATCAACAACAATATCGTCGACTAGTGGGTAAACTTATATATCTGACAATTACATGAGCTGATATTACTTCTGCAGTTGGCTTGGTGAGTCGATACTTGGACAAACCTCGCCAGTGTCACTGGGATGCAGTGTGCTACACATAATTTTTGAGGCGGCCAGGCGGTGGCTGTCCCTAGATGGATGCCCAGGCCGCCCATCCCGCCCAGGTCGACTAGGCGGGCGCCCAAGCGATATTTTTTTTACACACTAAATTATACATATGTATATATATACTTATATATATTATTTATGTACTGATTATATATATATATATTATATGATATATGTATACATTACTTATCCAACCCTCTCAAGTTTATTAAAATGACACCATAACAGTAAGAAAATGAGACAAATTTTAATATCAAAAAGAGACAACAAGAAGTATAGTACACTAGAATCAATAAAATGTTTCAAGACATGCCTAATCTAATTGTTCGTTAATATTTTAGATTCACTATCACGATCAGGGATGAAATATTGAATATTGAATTAAGAAAAAAAAATATCACACAATACAAATATTATAAAATAAAATTTAGAAAACAATTCAATGCAGTCCGACAGCCAATTAAGCGGCCACCCAACATGCTTATGGGTCACCCAGGTGGACTAGGCGGTCGCCTAGCTACCCATTCGTCCTAGGTGGACGCCCAAAAAGCCTCTGTGGCTAAGCGTGAAGCTGGGCAGACCCCCTCTTGAGTGACCGGTTGACTAGGCGACGCCTAGGCGGCACCCAGGCGGCCGCCTCAACAACTATGGTGCCACATCTTGAAGTATCTCAAAAACTCTCCAGGCAAAGGCTTATTGTATAAAAAGCATGGGCACTGTACAATCACTGGGTATTCTGATTCTGACTATGCAGACAATCGTTTATACCGTAAATCGACCTCTGGTTACTGCACCTTTGTAGGTGGTAACCTAGTCACTTGGCACAACAAGAAACAAAATGTTGTTGCCCGCTCCAATTCTGAGGCTGAGTATAAAGCTATGGCTCATACTGTATGTGAGCTTTTATGGGTCCGCGGTCTTCTCCAGGAATTCAGTATTTTTTGACTCTGCTCCTATCTCTATGCATTGTGACAACAAGGCTGCTATTTTTAGTGCTAGCAATCCAACCTTTCATGAGCGCACGAAACACATTGAGGTGGATTGCCATTTTGTCTGGGAAGCTCTTCTGTCTGGTGCTATGTCCACGCCTTACACTCATACAACTGATCAAGTGGCTAATATCTTCACAAAATCTCTTCCAAAAGCCAGATTTCACAACATGGTTGACAAGCTGGGCATGATTGATATCTACGCTCCAGCTTGAAGGGGAGTATTAGTATATGTGCTTTATTGCTTTATGTTTTTATGTATTATGGGTTGTAGACTACTGGTCTTTAGTCTTTTGTTTTATCCCATATTGCCTATCTCTAACAATAGGCTTACTCTCTTGTCTTATAAAAGAGAGTCCTCTCTATCTTGTTTTATCATCTAATACAAACAACCTTTCTACTTTATAATGGTCTTCTTCCATTGCAAGTCACATCATGCATTGGCCATTGCTCTATATTCTTCTGTGCTTCATCGAGCAACATCAGAATGCTTGTTGCTCCGCCAGGTAAGAAGATGATTGCCTAGCATGATACAAAGTCTAGATAAAGATCGACGGTCTTGGGCATAACCTACACAAGCTGCATCCACATACTTAGAGATAGTAATGACAATGAAAGACCATTTACTTTTGTGTAGGTTGGTTGTAGAACAACCCTCTCCCTAAAGCACTTGTATATTATTTTCGGAATCATTGAATTCCACGCCAGTGTGTTGTATGTTAACTAACCACTTCGATGACATAAGCAATATCAAGTCCAATGATTGTCAAATGGATTAGCTTCCCTACTATGCGGTGGTAGTCGCGGTACTTCTCTAGATCAGGTAAGAGCTTCCCCTCACTTTGAGCTTTTGTCTGGTGGTCCATTGGAGTGGAGACCGCTTTGGCATATGTCATCCCGATCTCCTGCAGCAGGTCCAAGACAATATCTCTGAGATAGATTAATTCCTATGTTGGAGCGGAGGGCTTCAACGCTGAGAAAATGCTGCAGATTTTCCAAATCCTTAGTATGAAGGTAGGATTGTAACAATTTCTTCAGATTGGAGATTAGTAATTCTGTCAATGATCACAATGTCAACCCATATAGAAAGCGGGAAGTGTGAGGCGTGCGGATGGCACCTTGTGGCCGCTTGAGCGGCAGGCGGGCGCTCAGGTGGGCGCTTTTTGAAAGTGGGTTCCTAAATCCTTATACAATTTAACAGAAAATTACACATATGCTTATATAAATTACATATTGTAGGCAGACATTTTCCTTATCTGAACACATTATACAACATAATAAAACTCCCAAATAGTCTACAAATTATAACACAACTATAAAATAATATAGTAGCAGGCAGTACATGATATATACATTATACTTTAGAGGTACATATGACATAGTAGAAAATATACATTGTACAGTAGTAGGCAGTACATGATATGTACATTATACAGTTGTACGTAGTATAGACTACGAAGTACATCTAAATAGACACATAGATAATACAAGAGAGACAAATGTATGAATCTATAGGTAGCATAGATACAAGAACAAGAGATTAGTATTTATTAGTAATTTAGTACATAGCAAAGCAGCAGTGCATGCATAAATGATAATATGTAATGTAGCTGCAGCAGTTCATACATAAAGATGTAACATGGGTGCAGTAGTACATACATACAGAGCTTGTACATAAAGATGTAACATGGGTGCAGCAGTACATACATAGCTTGTACAAAGTAGGAATGATTTTGATACATATATAATTCAACTGATAAAAAGAAACACATACTTACCTTGAATTACAAACATAAGTTTTGTTTTAAAAAGCAGAATCAGCGAAATATTGCACACTAGTAAACTGTCATACAGAATTTAGATACATATTTAGTTGTTTAGTATGTTAATATATTTCTTTATATTATGATTTTGTAATTTCTATTTATTGCTGGACCTCTATGTAATTTCTCCAGTTCTATTAATAAAAGGGTGAGTAGTCTTGAACCCTCACTCAAGCTGCATTGCAAGCAACCTTGTAATTTATGTTTCACATGGTATCAGAGCAGGGCTCCTAGGGTTCCATCTAGGGCGCGTTGCTTCCCCCCCCCGCCTCTCTTCTCCCTGGTGCCGTCGCATGGCAACAACGCAACGCCGCCGGCCGTTGCACAGCAGCAGCGCCGTGCCGCCGGGTAGCACTGCGGGGCAGCACAACCGCGTCGCCCCGCTGGCAGCAACCACTGCTGCCGGCCCAAAGGGGCAGCCGCCGCCGTTGATTTTGCGGTTGCAACAGTCACCGCCACCGGCCAAGACAGTGACGTAGCCGCCGGCTCTGGGCAGGCCCACCGCCCGTCAACAGCCTCTGGTTCCTCCAGTTGACTCCGAAGGCAGAGTCTACGTAAGACAGCTCGTTAAAACTCAGACCAGAGGCTCTGTCTGTACGCAGCAAATTCCTAATCATATCTCCTCCATGTGTGATTAGGGAATTTTTCGATTGAAGGCTGTGGATGCGTCAGAAACGCATCTAATCTTTTGACGTGATGTGTATCTTTCTGTCACTTTCTATTCTTCTGTGACGTGTATCTCTTCGTCACTCTATCTATTCGTTAAATCATGGAGGACACCAAGACATCTACTATCTACAACGAGATGTCGCCTATCCCCTCCATCAAGCTTAACAGGAAAAATGATCTCTTGTGGATGAATGCTGTCCATACAATGTTAGAATCCCGAGATAAAGCACGACATGTTGATTCTGATCCTCCTACTTCTACTGATAAAGGCTATGCTGAATGGAAACGTCATAATAGTCTGGTGAAGACCTGGCTATGAGGGAGCATTGAACTTGCTATTGCTGCTAGGTTCTTGTTCTACACTACTGCCAAAGACATGGGATGCTGTGAAGAAGCATTACTCTCAGGAAAAGAATGCTCTTCGTCAATTTATGATATATGATCGACTCTTCGCTGAAAGACAGGGAGACAAGCCTTTAGAAGAATATTTTGGGGGTGATCCAAGGTATTGCTCAAGAGCTGAGCTTCTATCATCCAGTGACTATCCAAGAACAGGTCAAAGATAGAGATGACTTGATTACTGCAAAATTTCTATCGGGTCTGAATTCGTCTTACAATTCGGCCCGCAGCGTCATCCTCGCTTCTGACAAACTTCCCAACTTGGAAGAAGCCTACTCGAGAATTCTACAATCAAATTTTGAACCAGTTGATTCTACAACATTCTCACCTTTTGGAGACTCTCATGTATCTGTAGCCGCTACAGTTCGAGGAGGCCGTACATGTATGGGACGAGGACGTGGAGCACGTCAAGTGCACCTTCTGTGACAAACCTGGACACATCGTTGAGAAGTGCTGGAAGAAGCATGGAAGACCTGCTGCACCACTTGTGGGGGCAGCAAACTATGCAAATACTGCTGAGTCTTCTGAGCCATCTGCATTAAGTTCTGGTTCTTCTGGCATCACACTCACAAAAGAAGAATATGATAGATTTCTTTTGGCTACACAACATATGAGTGTGGGATCCTCTTCTTCCTCTGCAAATCTGGCGTTTACCACTGGTAATCAGGCTACCTCTCTACTAGCTTCTGGTTCAACTTCTTCATGGGTGGTTGATTCTGGAGCATCCCAGCATATGACCGGTATGAGGAGATTACTTCACTCCATTGACTCACATATTCCTCTCAAATCTGTGACCATAGCAGATGGTTCAGTGAGAGTGTTAGCAAGTGGATTTGTTTCTCTGACTCCTAAAATTAATCTTAAATCGGTTCACTATGTGCCTGCATTTCCTTTTAATCTTCTCTATGTTGCAAAATTAGTTGATACTGTGAACTGTACAATGACATTTGGGCCTTCTTGCTTTGTATTACAAGATCTCAAGAGTATGAGGACGATTGGTGGGGGGCCTAGGAAAGGTGATCTCTACCTCTTCCACGGTGACAGTCTGCCTCGCCAAGTATCTGCTCCTGCTCCAGCTATCCTTTTGAGCGGTTCTCCCTTACTGTGGCACTACAGATATGGACATCCGTCGTTGGAGAGCTTGAGAAAGTTAGAGCCTGAGTTGTTCCAAGTGTCTTCTTTAGAGTGTCAGTCCTGTCAATTGGGAAAACATCATAGACTGTCTTATCCCAGTCGTGTTAATAAACGAGCATCTTGTCCTTTTGAGTTAGTCCATAGTGATGTTTGGGGTCCTGTAAAGACCAATAGTTATAATGGTTTTCGCTATTTTATTTCCTTTGTGGATGATTTTTCTCGCATGTCATGGATTTATTTATTAAAGAGTCGAGAGTCTGTGTTGTCCATTGCCAAGCATTTTCATCAAGAAATAAAAGTTCAATTTGATTGCAATATTAAAATTCTTCAATCTGATAATGCCTTGAAATATGTTCAACCTGCTATGGCTGATTTTTGTAGCTCTGTTGGGATGATTCATCGCACGTCTTGTCCTCACACTCCTCAACAAAATGGAGTAGCTGAGCGCAAAAATCGTCATCTTCTTAATATTACCAGGACTATTATGTTTCAATCCAATGTCCCTAAGAGGTTCTGGTCTGATGCTTTACTTGTTGCCTGTTTCCTGATCAACAGGCAACCCTCTTCGGTGCTTCAAGGACGTACTCCTTTTTTTGTCTTACGTCCAAAAGATCCACCCTTCCTTGTTCCTCTCAAAGTGTTAGGGTGTACTTCATTTGTCCACAATTTTGATCCTAAGGCTGATAAGTTATCTCCTAGGTCTATTAGGACTCTCTTTCTTGAGTACTCCAACACTAGCAAAGGATACAAGTGCTATTGTCCCAGTCTCCACCGTATGTTTGTGTCTCGGGATGTAACTTTCCATGAATCCACACCATTTTTCTCTAGTGTTCCCAGTAAGGGGGAGCAATTGTGTGAAAGTGAGAGAGTGCCACCATCAGACATCAGTGAGAGAGTGCCACCTATAATTCCTGACTGTACTGTCATACAGGAAGAGCAGCCAGCAAGTGATACTTTTTTTTTTTTTTTGAGTCTTAGGGAGACCCCGCTCCCCCTCCTCCTCAAACAGGTGCCAGAGCCCGGATGACCCAAGGAGTTGGTAATTACAGTGCGCTCAGGGAGATTCGAACCCGGGTCCACCAGGGAGGACAAGCCGGACCTAACCACCTGAGCCACACTGGCCGGGTAGCAAGTGATACTTTAATTCAATAATATCAACATGTTTATAGCAGACGAGGCAGGCAGGATCCGGAGGAGGTAGCGACTCCAGTCTCCGAGCCTTCTCCATCTTCCTCTACTCAAGAGATTTCTGTAGAACCATCTGACCTTGATGTTCCCATTGCTGTTTGCAAAGGTACTCGTTCCTGTACTATTTGACATCCTATTGTAAATGTGTGTTGTTTGTTGAAATTATCCAAGCAGGCCCGATCATTTGCTCTTGGGATTGATTCTGTGGTTGTTCCCAGAAATCATTTTGATGCTATGAAGGATACTGGCTGGAAACAGGCGATGCATATGGAAATGTCTGCTCTTCTACGAAACAACACCTGGGATCTTATTGACTTACCTCCAGGGAAAAGTGTGTTTGGCTGCCGATGGGTATTCATAGTAAAACATAATCCAGATGGTTCAGTTGAGAGGTTGAAGGCTAGACTGGTGGTAAAGGGTTATACTCAGACATATGAAGTTGATTTCTTTGAGACATTTTCACCAGTGGCTCGTCTGAGTTCGGTGCAGGTTCTTATTTCTTTGGCTACTACCTTTAACTGGCCTCTATTTCAACTTGATGTCAAGAATGCCTTTCTCCATAGTGATCTACAAGAAGAGGTATACATGGAGCAACCTCCTGGTTTTGTTGCTCAGGGGGAGTGTCAGAAGGTGTGTAGATTGAAGAAAGCCATCTACGGGTTGAAACAATCTCCTAGAGCTTGGTTTGACAAGTTCAGTGATGTTGTGCTAAAGATGGGCTTCTCTCGTTCTGTGACTGCTCACTCCTTATTTTATTCTAACTTTTCTGGTGGATCCATCATTATTGCTGTATATGTTGATAATATAGTTATCACGGGCAGCGATTCTACATGCATATCACGTGTGAAGGAAGGATTGTAGGGGCACTTTCATACAAAGGATCTGGGCAAACTGAGATATTTTCTGGGCAATGAAGTACTTAGATCTCATGCAGGTACTAATTTGTCTCAGAGGAAATATGTGCTGGATTTACTCCAGGAAGCTAGAATGAGTGAATCCAAGCCCGTGTCTACTCCTATAGACTATCATGTGAAGGAGATGACTGATGATACTGATTATCCAGATCCAGGCTACTATAGGAAATTTTTTGGGAAGCTGATATACCTAACAATTACTCGCACTGATATTTCTTTTGTTGTAGGTGTGGTGAGTCAGCATATGAGCTCACCACAATAGTCACACTGGATGGCATTTTGTCGTATTCTGAGATATCGGAAGGGTGCACCTGGTAAGGGGATCACCTACTATAGACCCAAGACTCCTGTGTCTACTCTTGTTCTTACTGGTTATGCAGATGCAGACTGGGCTGGTAATCTGAATGACAGGAGGTCTACTTCTGGGTATTGCACATTTCTGGGAAATCACCTTATCACCTGGAAAAGTAAAAAATAGAATGTCGTGGCTAGATCAAGCACGAAAGTTGAGTATCGAGCAATGGCTCATGCCTGTTGTGAGTTGCAGTGGGTGCAATCTGTACTTTCTGAGTTAAATATTTTTGTTTCGTCTCCCATAGAGCTCAGATGTGACAATCAGGTTGCTATCTACATTGCCAAGAATCCAGTCTTCCATGAGCGCACTAAAGATATAGAGGTTGACTGCCACTTCATCAGAGACCATATCAAGAATGGCAAGGTGGTGACTCCGCATGTCAAATCTGAAGATCAACGTGCAAATGTCCTCTCAAAGCCATTGAGTCCAACAACTATTCAGAGCTTTTGCAACAAGCTGGGCATACACGATGTGTACGCTCCAGCTTGAGGGGGAGTGTTAATATATTTCTTTACATTATGATTTTGTAATTTCTATTTATTGCTGGACCTCTATGTAATTTCTCCAGTTCTATTAATAAAAGAGTGAGTGGTCTTGAACCCTCACTCAAGCTGCATTGCAAGAACTTGCGTTTCACATAGTACAATAGTATTTTATTAATAAGTTAAATAATGTTATACAGTATCGATAATCTGATATTACATACTAACAATTACATTACATTACCATTTTGGGTCTAGGAAGTGGACCTAGCCCTGCTTTTCACTTAAGCAGCCTCAGGCGGGCACCCAAAAGCAGTGCTCAGGTGGGCGCTTAAGCGGGCTGAGCGGGCCTAAAGCGACCGCTTAATGGAGATCCGCCTCACTGCCGCCTAAAGGCAAATCTGAGCGACCGCCTGGGCCGCTTTTCAAAATATTGCCATATACATAAAAAAAGATGTGAACCCGAGATGAGGAGGAGAATAAGGAATAATCCATAAAAACATTTTAAAGCCATGTTGTTCAAGGACGATACTTAGCTTATTGAACTAGGCCCGTGGAGATCGCTTTAGACCGGATAAGGAGCGGTGAAGTCAGTAGGCCTTGTGAGAATACCCCCCGTTCCCCTCTTAGCAACGAAACCCGGAAGTTGCTGCATCTATACTTCCTCCGCAAGATCACTAAAATCATTTTTATTGTCTAGCTGAAATAGAGGCCACTGTAGATATGCAACCAAGGAGATCAAGATATAGACGGAGGCATGTTTTCAAATAATCACACTATATGAATCACAACCTCCAGTGGAAGTCACATTCCTGAGTCAGAACCCGATCCTCATGCTGTTGAGTCCTCTTCCCAACCCTAACACTGTAACACATCATCACCTCGTTGGGTCAGAAATTTGAAATGACACTTCTGAATTTGTGCTCAATCTGACAAACCAACATCATGCTGACTGCACAATTCATTAGGCCTTAATTAGGTATAGGATGCCTATAACGTGTGTTATGGTCAAAATGCGCCTGCCATGCACACATCAACCAATACCACCGATCCCCAATTCTCTGCGAATCTATGGTACCCAACATAGTTGTCAAGGCATCCAGACAGTGACCAGATTTGTTTGGGTGCTTAATCCGACCATACATCGGGTATTTAATATATACAAATATATGCATCTATCATAATGATCCAAATATGTTAAATATCGTCCTAAAACATCCTAAATAGTTCAAAATGTATAAGTACTCAACATATACTAATTAGATTGAGGAAACGTATCTGTATAATCATCAACTGAAGATGGAATACCAATTTTGATTTTAGTATATCAAATTCTTTAGCATCGAATTTCTGCAACTAAACTAAGAGTTATATAGCAAAATAGTAGGAACTAGAGATGATGTTTACACTTGTAGTAGAGTAAAGTAAAATCTTCCAAAGAAAAAACCAAACATATATTAGTCCAGGACTACACGACATGTTGCCACGTATATTCTGTATAGTGAAGTCCGAACTCTAAAACCAAAATGCTATGATGTTTAGACTTTATAAATTGTGCTTCGAGATCGACTTCTTTCCTGCGGTAAATATGTATTCTTTCCACCTCGATTTGGGATTTTCTTGTTTGCAAATTACATGGTGGTAATATTGCCGGCCACTTTGGTACAATGAAGATCACGACCCTTGTATGTGAAATAGTTTTTTTATTGGCCTTCCATATGTGGCAACATTGCAAGTACTATTTTAAAATGTCGCCTCCAATTAGCAAAAGCTGAATGACACAAACATGACTTTACACAAATATTACTTATTCCACATGAGTCGTGGAAAGATTGAGCATGGATTATTCTTGATCTCCCTCACACCCTTTTAGGTCATGATTCAGTCCTTATTGTCGACTGATGTTTGTAGATGGCTCACTTCATACCTCGTAGCAAGACTTTACTCACTTCTCACATTGCCGGTCTCATTTTTTGCAAGGCTGTCAAGCTGCATGCTCTTCCCTCCATTGTGTCTAATCACAATGTTAAATTTGTTAGCTATTTTTGGAAGAAATTATGGAATCTTTTTGACCCTAACTCAAATATTCTTCTGCGGCTCTGCGTTCCACTCCTAATGGATGGGCAGATTGAGTTTGGCAATTGCAATATGGGTGATTTCTACGTTCTTTATTTCGTGACTGTTTAGGCAATTTAGACTTACATTTGCCAACAACCTAGGAAGCATGGACACTTCTCGGAGGCTTCCGTGTCCGTGTCCGATAGGGACACACGGTGGATAAGTGTAAACACGCCATGGACATGGTCCGGGCGTGTTCAAGTCCCGGTTTTCTTTTATTAGGAGTTGGACACAGCCTGGATACGGCTTGGACGCAGACCAAACACGGCCTGGACACACCCAAAATATGGTCCAACACTAACTAAGAAGGGGAAACACCTCCACTATTCTCACTCTCCTTTTCTACAAATAACAACATACCTCCCTCTTCTTTCTTTGTTGTCCACCATCAACACTAACTTTTTACTGTCCAAAATTCAATGTGCAAAATATCTGACTGTGAGTTCATCTTTGTGATATTTAACTCATATTAAATGTGTGAATAAATTCTCTATAAGGTTTTGACTATTATTGTGATTACAATGTGGGTTTGTTTGACAATATGTCTTTGATGGCTCGATATCATGATGTATGCAATGTGTGTTTGAATGTAAATATGAAATTGGATATAGCGTAGACGAGAAGATCTTTGTGTTTGAATGTGCTTATTCTTTTTTGTATTTATACAAAAAAATTTACATGTATATCTATTTAATTTTTGCCGTGTCTGGCGGCGTGTCCGTATCCTATATTTTTGAAAATCGCCGTGTCCCGTGTCTGTGTCATTGTGAGCATCTGTGTCCATGCTTCCTAGCCAACAACTGAATATGCCTACTGGTTCAGTTCAGTGAATAGGTTCACAGAAAAATGCCCCCCCCCCCCCCCCCCCCCCCCGGTGATGGCTCCTGGGTACCTCTCGCATAAACTTGTTGACCTTTACCTCATCATGCCAGCCCTTCCCACAATGCTGAAACTAATGCCCCACACATCTGTGATTTACACATTGAGATTCAAGGCAAAATTGCTTAATCTAATGAAAATTATAAGCTGTCCGCACATATTTGGCGCAAGTTTACAAAATTCTATGTATCTGACTATGTAATAGCTCGTCTACATCTTGAGAGTTACCCCAAAAACTCCTTCAAGAAACTAAACGCTAGCATCAGGACCATTCCACATCATTCACACCAACAGACCCAATACTTATGTACTGGACCTGTTAGTAGATATGGCCATTAGGCCCACCACTGCAAATTTCAATATGGATAACTTTTACCCAGTCCCCTACCATGGAGTTTTTGGCAATCACGTCCATCTGAATCATCTACAACTCATGCTAGTTACATCTTCACCTATAATAGTTGCACAGTTCTTCTCTGATGACCTCCGGAATGTATCGAGGCTGTCTAAGAGGATCAGATTGGTCTCATTAGTTAGGGCACTTCACTGCTACTGTGTCAAATGGTGTGACCGTTTTCATTCTGAAGCAACATGGATGACTGAGGACGGGTTTTATATATTGAATGCAGATATCCTAGAGCAATATCGCCATACTGGACAGCCGGAATCAAGTCTTTTCAGCTCGAGGAAGCTATGTAGGATACACACTGCATCCGTGTAGTTACGTATGCAGTTGCTCCACTTAGGGACTAATTAGGATCTGTTTCACTTTTCATCATCTCTTTAGATGTATTTTCTTTTATTTTCACTATGGACTTTTGGCAAGTTATGTGGTTTAGTCCCACATTCTTAATTTCTTACCGTCCAAGTCGCCTCGTTGACGCTCATTCTGGGTGCCTATATGTTGGCTGTACTGAATACTCTTTCTTGGAAGATTACACTTGATGATTGAATCTATTTCGGATATTGCTATACAACAATTATTAGATTTGGACCGAGTTATCCCCCCCCCTTTTTACATCAAAAAAGTTATAGATTTTTGATCATTACATTCCCCGTTAATGAGTATATGACACAAGCTTGCATCTTTCCCTGCAACCTGACCCGTAAGAGAATGACTTAAGTTTAAGTACAGGCCTTTAATAATGAATATGACAGATGAAGATGTGAAACTTGATTTTTATTAACGATATCGATAAGTGCTGTTGACCAATCTTGCTAGCTAATAAGCACTTTTTATACAATACGGTATCACTTCAATGGTATTGCTGTTTCAGAGTTTAATTTCATGTGCACCTGATTAATACTTTATAACCACTATCTACTTATAATCTTGTGATTTATGTATTTTCAATGCTGTTATGCACATGTAAGTAGCTTAATGTATGGGTGCAGACACTGATGATGTACGCTGGTGTATGTTCTCAATCTGATGGGTGAACCTCATATTTTTTTGTTCCATTGTGGATTTCTTGCTGTTTTGTTTTACGGTACGACTCCAACAGCTGTGCTTTTTTGTCATCAGATGAGTTTATGCTGTATCGTGTTATCATGAAAGGAAGTTTCTGTACCCTTCTCTGTGTTTAATCTATGAGGGTCATACCTTTTACTGTATTTTCTTTTGACCATGAATGTTATTTGCAGTGCTGGCTAGCCATGGAAGATTGCATGTGTTCTAAAGTGCAAGCATGCTCTTTGTGGAATCAAATCCGCTTTTGGGTGTACATGCATCCAAAGGTACGATACCAAGTGATAATTCATCACTCAGGCATGCATTTCTTCCATATTCAGCTAATCATGGTATTGGCTCGGATTCCCCCCCCTCTATTAGGATTTTCTTCGTCAAAACAATACTGGAAAACTTCTGTGGCAAATTTTTGGAACTGAAGCTGCTAGCTTATGCCTATTTGGCATTCCTGAGCTCGAAGTAATCATGTGGAATGCTTTACAGACTGCAGGTATGTGACTTCTGTATGCTACATCTTGTTACCTTTCTACTCGAGTCACTACTGCATGTAGTTGTACTTGGCCACTAACACCAATTGGCATATTATTCTGTGCTCAGGGAAGGGCAAGGTTTGGCTTCTTTATCCATGTAAAGATGCCACTGCTAATTTTGCTACTGACATCTTTGTTCACAGACCAATGACAGGAATTGAGGGTCACCAATCACAGGTTTGTTTAGATAGGTGTTGCATGCAGTTATGGTGTTTTATACTTATTTTCTTTGACATAGTTTCCACCTTAGTACTTGACTGCCTATATTTTGCTAATCAGTACTTGACATGTTTCCATTGATATATATTCTATTTCACTTGATATGTTTTATCTGCTATGTTGTTGAGTGCTAGTTTTTAATGGAGCACTGCTACATTGACACACTGCCATCTCTTATTATAGCATCCAATTAGGAGTCGAATCTGGATAAAAATGATTATTGCTTATATTCCTACCATGACTAATGGATCTGACTGTCTTAGAAGATAAGGGATACCATACCACAAGATGATTCAGCATGCAAACTAATGATGCTTACTTCATGACACAGGCAAGTTTGAAAATTTATTTCCAAGCATATGTGGGATGCCTGTTGAAGTTGTTGATGCAATTGTGGATAGTATTGCAAGAATCAATGCAATATTTGTCATTGCATGTATAGACAACAATGGTTTAATCACATACTTGTCAAGGCGGCTAGACGTTCAGCATGTCCTAAGGGGCGCCTAGGCTGTTATGGGCGTTTTTTTCGGTATGTCAATTTGCTTCTTACACATATATACTACATATAATACCATAAAGGAAACATAAAAATAGAAGGCAGAATGAGATTTTGACAGCAGTAGATGGGAGTAGGAAGAAGAAAAAGAGGAAAGCAATATAAGAAAATCTGCAATAACAATTGCAGCAGGAGATGTAGAAAAGAAATAAAAGAAAACAGGAAAAAAAGGTGGCTGGGAAGAGGTTGTAACTCAGTAGAGAGGAAATGGAGGATGGGAAATAAAAGAAAATATATATTAACAACAACACCAACAACTTTACGAAGTATAGGTGATGTAAAAGGGGAATAGAAGAAAACAGAATTTATAAAAAGAAGCCAAATAGAGGTTGTAACAGCAGCAGGGGAAAAAGATGGAGGATGAAAAAGAGAGAAGAAAAATAACAGCAGCAGCAGGAGCAGGAGATGTAGAAGAGTAGAGCAAGACTGCAGAAAAAGAAGGGAATGCAAAAGGAGGCTGTAGCAGCAGTATGGGAGAAGAAAAATGAAAAAAAGATGTAGAAAGAGATGCATGAGGAAATGAGTAAGAGGAGTCATAGAAGGAGGAAGAAGAAAAAAGAAGAACCAACACAGCAGTACAAGCCACTAGCAAGACTAAGTAAGCCACTAGCAAGACTAAGGATGAACTGAAGATCAGGAAGGAAAAAGAAATGAAAAACTCAATCCATCAACGCCTAGGCCGTCCGCCCAGCCCGCTTGGCGTCCGCCTATACCACCTAGTATGCCCAGCCAGCCTAATTCCTATGAAGATCCTAGGCGTCTAGTATTAGAACCCCCATGGAGCGCCTAGGTGCCCGCGTTGATAACTAGGTTAAATCCCGCATCAATCACAACACAACATAGGAGCATCAAAAGTCAGTTTTGGGTTGGACAAGCATCTAGGTTGATGCAAAACTGCCCACCCCGGAACTGAACCAGACTGAATTTTGACAAATTTCTAGACTTACAAACGAACCTAGTTTGTAATGTTTAACCTTAAACCATGGATTAAAATTTCAACCAAAATTTCAAAATTTTGGTCAAAGTTGTGGCTTTGGTGGCTACCAAACATCAAAACCTCCCTCCCAACCACCAAAATTTCAAATATGCATTTTCATTATAAAAATTGGAAGGGAAAAAAATCTGAAAACATGAAAATTGTTACGTGTTACTTAATTGAATGCAAGATATAAGATTTAACATGCCATTGCATAAGAATATATATGTATCTACATTGCATAATCGAAATCCTGATCGAAACAATTCTGTAGCTTTTCACTCACACATGAAGGAGTCCCCACCCTATACCAACATATGATATTATTGCATAATTAGGTGTATCTATGTATGTAGATCATCCATGTAAAGTTTCATGACTTAGTTCTCTAAAATACAAAGATGGTTTGCATTAGGTTGGTGAAACAAGTACTTGAGACTCTCTTATATAGGAGAGAGTAAGAAAGATCTAGAAACAGGAATATTCTAGAATAAGGAAAAGGACTAATGGGTTGATAGACAGGCCCATAACATAACACAATAACAAAATGAAAATAAAGCCAGGAAAATATATATACTAATACTCCCCCTCAAGCTGGAGCGTAGATGTCAATCATGCCCAGCTTGGCTATAAGCGTAGTAAATCTAGTCTTTGGAAGAATTTTGGTGAAAATATCTGCAACTTGATCCGCAATTGGTGTATAAGGTGTAGAAATCTGACCAGATAAGACATCCTCCCGAACAAAATGGCAATCAACTTCAATGTGTTTGGTGCGTTCGTGGAAGGTGGGGTTGCTGGCAATGAAGATAGCAGCCTTGTTGTCTCAGTGCATAGGTATGGATGGAGCAACAGAAATACATAGCAACCTTGTTGTCTCAGTGCATAGGTATGGATGGAGCAACAAAAATACCAAAATGTCGCAGAAGACTGCGTACCCAGAAAAGTTCACATGTGGTGTGAGCCATGGCTCGATATTCTGCTTCAACACTTGAGCGAGCAACTACAGTTTGCTTCTTGCTTCACCAAGTTACCAAGTTACGACCTACAAAAGTGCAGTATCCAAAGGTAGATCTCCGATTTATCTTGCTTCCAGCATAATCAGAATAAGAGTATCCAATAAGATTGCAATGGCCATGTTTCTTATACAGCAGACCTTTGCCAGGAGAACTTTTCAAATACTTCAGAATATGACAGACCACATCCCAATGGCATTGACGAGGCTTATCCATATATCTACTGACGAGACCAACAACAGAAGTGATATCAACCCTAGTGACAGTAAGGTAGATGAGTTTTTCAACCATTCTGCGATACCGATGATGATCAGGATATGGAGGAGAAGTATCATCATCCCAGTTGGTGTTGGGATCCAAAGGTGTATTAGCAGGTTTAGCCCCAAGCTTTCATGCTTCTGATAGGAGATCCAAAACATAGTTGCGCTGTGATAAACAAATACCAGATGAAGAATGAGAGACTTCAATTCCCAGAAAATACCTTAGTTTGCCTAAATCTTTGGTAATAAAGTGCTTTTCCAAGTATGTCTTAGTAGCCTGAATGCCTGCATAGTCGCTTCCAGATAAGATAATGTTATCAACATAGACAATGAGAACTACAAGACCAGAGGTAGTTTTCTTAACAAACACTGAGTGATCAGATTGAGAGCGACGGAAGTCAAATGTCTGAATAATAGAGTTAAGCTTGTCAAACCAGGCTCAGGGAGTTTGCTTAAGGCCATAAATAGCTTTGCGAAGACGACAAACTTTGGAAGACTCCCCCTGAATCTCAAAACTGGGAGGTTGTGCCATGTAAACCTCCTTATGCAGATCTCCATACAGAATTGCATTTTTGACATCTAATTGAAATAAGGGCCAATCAGAATTTACAACCACAGAGATAAGGATACGAACATAATTCAGTCTAGTCACATGAGAAAAAGTCTCGAAGTAGTCAACTCCATATGTCTGAGTGTAGCCCTTGGCTACCATGCAAGCTTTGAGTCGTTTGATGGTACCATCTGGTTGATATTTGATTGCGAAAATCCACCTGCAACCAACTGGTGAACAACTAGGTGGTGCATCAACCAAATCCCAAGTATGTCTATTAGTGAGGGCCCGCATTTCAGTTTCAATGGCTTGAGTCGACGCCATGCTGGGTGTTGGAGAGCCTAAGCAACATTCTTAGGAATAGTAACAACACATAAAACAGAAGTGAAATTTGCAAAAGTATTTCCCAGATCAGCAGTAGTGCAGAAATTCCCAATGGGATGTTGCGTGCAAGAGCGAGTGCCTTTGCGTAAACTGATAGGAATGTTTAAGTCAGAAAATACCTGAGATGTTGGTTGATCTGTTGACGAGGTTGGAAGACTTGGTTGGGCCATAGAGGGATTTGGTTCCTTTGGTCTTCTCTGGTAAACTTTTAAAGGAGGAGCCGGTGCAACATTGCTATCTAATAGGGCATTATCAACAGGCATATGTAAAGGTTTTTTCGGTTAGTAAATCAGACGTCAGGGCAGATCCAATAGAGGAGTAGAACGACATATGTTAAAAAAAGACCATCAGCTGACATCATCCATTTCTTAGTAACCGGATCAAAGCAGCGATACCCTTTTTGTGTCCGAGAGTACCCGAGGAAAATACACTTGGTAGCACGGGGATCCAATTTAGTAAGGCCGGAACGCAAATTTTTTACAAAACACGTACTCCCGAAAATACGAGGTATGGTGAACAAAGGAGCATCCAGGTAGAAAATCTGAAAAGGAACTTGATTGTCAAGAACAAAGGATGTCATGTGGTTAATAAGATAACAAGCAGTTGAAACAACTTCTGGCCAGAAACCATGAGGAACATGATAGTGAAAGAGAAGTGGATGCACAACCTCAAGGAGGTGTTGATTCTTGTATTCAACAATGGCATTCTGTTGGGGGTGTATAAGCACTAGAGGTTTGGTGCAAAACAGATTTACTGACCTTTGCATGAATTCAAGGGTATTATCAGTTCGAAAGATTTTAATGGGTTTACCAAACTGGGTACGTATCTCAGCAAAGAAGGTGGTAATAGTGTCAAGAATATGAGATCTGCCTTTTAATAAAAACAACCAGGTGGTTCTAGAAAAGTCGTCAATAAAACTCATAAAGTATCGATATCCATAATACTAGCAACAGAGCATGGCCCCCAAATATCAGCATGCACAATATCAAATGATGCTTTTGAGCTAATACAATTTTTCTTAGTAAAAGTAGACCGGGTTTGTTTCCTTAACTGACATGTTTCACAATGAAAAACTGACTCAGAAATATCAGGTAACAAATGCTTCAATTTTTCCAGTGAATGGTGCCCCAAGCGGTAATGCCACTGAATGCCGGTCACAGATGTAGTCAGGTAAGTCGTCGTTTTCGGTGCATCCAAATAGTAGAGCCCATCTGGTCCCTCATGGCCCGAACCAATCTTCATCCTCGTGCACTGATCCTGAAAAATAACACCATCCGGGTCAAAGGTAATTGAGCTTTGTAAGCTCTTAACAATTCTATTCACAGATATCAGGTTGATAGGAAATTTAGGAAAAAAGAGTGTCGAGTTCAACATAAGACGACCAACAATATAGATATTCCCTATTCTGGAAATAGATGATTGAGAACCATCAACTAGGGTGACATGCGGAATGACAACAATTTTATGCAAGGTAGAAAATAAAGATCGATTGCCAGTAATATGAGAGGTGGCACTTGAGTCAATTACCCATTTATGTTTACCAGACTGTGCAAGAGGAGCAGATTGCGTCAAAAGAGCAGAACCGCCTGTAGTGGAGGTCTCAGCAGAAGAGGCCATGCGAGCTTGGAGTAACTTCTCAACTTTAGATCTGATCCAATCAATAGATGGCGGGGCAGACGTAGAGGCAGAGGTGTCAGGCTGGTCTGAGAAACCTGATTTGTCCAAGCAGGTTTGCCGTGCTTGATCTAGCAGTGGTCTTCAGTATTCTAGAATAGAAAAGTATTGCTTCTTATTGAGTGAATAAAACCAACACAATGCTCTCTCTTTTATAAGACAAGAGAGTAGTACAACGTTTAGAGATAAGCAATATGGGATAAAGAAACAAGTGACTAAAAGACAAATAACCAAAACACACTAAGTAAAAATAGCTATAAAGTGTATATACTAATACTCCCCCTCAAGCTGGAGCATAGATGTCAATCATGCCCAACTTGTTAGTCATAGCAGTGAATCTAGACTTCAGAAGTATTTTGGTTAAGATGTCAGCCACTTATTCTGAGATATGTATGTAGGGCGTAGATATCTGGCTAGATAAGACAGCTTCTTGAACAAAGTGACAGTCAACCTCAATATGCTTTGTTCGTTCATGGAAGGTAGGATTACTAGCAATAAAGGTAGCAGCCTTGTTGTCACAGTACATAGGGATAGGAGTAGAATCAGAAATGCCAAAGTCTTTCAGCAGGCTCCTTATCCAGAACAATTCACATGTAGTATGCGCCATGGCGCGATATTCCGCTTCAGCACTCGAGCGAGCAACAACTGTTTGTTTCTTACTGCGCTAGGTAACCAGATTTCCACCTACAAAAGTACAGTAGCCGGAGGTGGAGCGTCGATCGATCTTGCTCCCCGCATAGTCAGAATCAGAAGACCCAACAAGGTTACAATGACCATGTTTTTTATACAACAGACCTTTCCCAGGATAGCTCTTTAGATATTTGAGAATGTGACAGACTGCATCCCAGTGACATTGTCGGGGTTTGTCAAGATATCTGCTAACAAGTCCAACTATAGATGTGATATCAACACGAGTGACAGTAAGATACATGAGCTTGCCAACCATGCGTCGATACTGATGGTGATCAAGATAAGCAGGAGAATTCTCATCATCCCAGTTGGTGTTTGGATCCAGAGGAGTACTAGCAGGCTTTGCACCAAGAAGACCTGTTTCAGATAGAAGATCCAGAACATATTTACGCTGAGATAGGCACAATCCAGAGGCTGACCAAGAAACTTCAATCCCAAGAAAGTAGCACAAGGTGCCTAAATCTTTGGTGACAAAATGTTTCTCCAGATAACGTTTAGTCGCATGAATGCCAGCAAGATCACTCCCTGATAGAATGATGTCATCAACATATACAATCGGAATAACAATGCCAGAAGTACTTTGTTTAACAAAGATAGAATGATCAGATTAGGAACGCCTAAAATGAAAATTTTGAAGAATGGTACTCAGTTTATCAAACCAAGCACGGGGACTTTGTTTTAAGCCATAAATTGCTTTCCTCAAACGACAACTTTGGAGGACTCCCCCTGAAGTACAAATCCGGGAGGTTGTTCCATATAGACTTCCTCATGCAGATCTCCATATAGAAAAACATTTTTCACATCAAGCTGAAATAAGGGCCAATTAGAATTAATTGCAACAGAAATAAGTATGCAAACTGAATTCAGCCGGGCCACAGGTGAAAAAGTCTCAAAATAGTCGACGCCGTAAGTCTGTGTGTAGCCCTTGGCAACAAGCCTAGCCTTGAGACGCTCAATCGTGCCATCTGGTTGATATTGAATAGTAAACACCCAGCGACATCCAACCGGAGAACAATCAGTGGGAGGATCAACCAACTCCCAAGTGTTACGATCAGTAAGAGCCTGCATCTCAGCTTCCATGGCCTGATGCCAAGTTGGATGTTTAAGAGCCTGAGAAGAATTTTCAGGAATAGAAACAGTAGAAAGAGCAGCAGTAAAATTGACAAAGTTAGTCCCCAGGTGAGCAGTAGTACAAAAATTCCCAATCGGATGTTTGGTACATGTTCTAGTTCCTTTTCTTAAACTGATAGGAATATCTAAGTCAGAGAATACCTGAGGTGATGACTGATCTGGCATTGAGGAAGAAGATTCTGGAGGGGCCACAGAGGGAGTTGTCGTCTTGGGTCTTCTTTGATAAACTTTTAATTAAGGAGTAGCAACAACAGGAACAATATCAAGGGAATCAGAATCATCAATCATCGGTAATGGTGTCTCCATTAATAAATCTGACGTAAGGGCAGACCCAACAGAAGAATAGAATGGCATGTGCTCGAAGAAAACAACATCAGCCGAGACCATCCATTTTTTTAAAACTGGATCATAACAGCGGTACCCTTTTTGAGTCCTAGAGTACCCTAAGAAGACACACTTGATGGCACGGGGATCAAGTTTGGTTAAACCAGGACGTAGGTTTTTAACAAAGCAAGTGCTCCCAAAAATACGAGGAGGAACAGAAAATAAGGGCGCATCAAGGTACAAGATTTGATTCCCAAGAACTAAAGATGGCATGCAGTTAATGAGATAGCACGCAGTGGAAATAGCTTCAGGCCAAAAACACTGGGGAACATTATAGTGAAAAGGTAAAGTACGAGCAATGTCAAGAAGGTGGCGATTCTTGCGTTTCGGCGACTCCATTTTGTTGCGGGGTGTAGGCACAGGAGGTTTGGTGAATAATACCCAGTTTGCGACAAAAACTGTTGACCGAGGATTGCATGAATTCAAGAGCATTGTAAGTGCGAATTTTTTTTATAGGTTTGCTAAACTGGGTACGTATTTAAGCAAAATAAGCAGTAATAGTCTCAAGAATATTAGACCTATCCTTTAGCAAGAAAATCCAGGTGGTCTTAGAGAAATCATCAATAAAGCTCAGAAAGTAACGAAATCCAGATATACTCGAGACAGAACAAGGTCCCTAAAAACATTAGCATGTATAATATCAAACGGGTGTTTTGAACCAATACATAATTTCTTTGAAAAAGTTGCTCTAGTTTGCTTGCCCAATTGACAAGTTTCACAATGAAAAACAGAATCTGAAATATGAGGTAGTAAATGCTTTAATTTGGCTGCCGACGGGTGTCCCAACCGATAGTGCCACTGGATGCCAGTCACAGAAGATGTCAGATACGCTGCAGTCTTTGGAACATCCAAATAATATAAACCATCTGGTCCCTCATGGCCCGAACCAATCTTCGTCCTCGTGCGCAGATCCTGAAAAACAACACCATCCGGGTCAAAAGTAATAGAGCAACGAAGGCTCTTCACAGTTCTATTGACAGATAACAGATTTATAGGGAACTTAGGAACATATAAAGCAGAGCGCAGAGGCAGACATCCAGGAGTGCATATATCACCAAAACCAGTAACCGGTGTTTGAGAGCTGTCAACCAGAGTAACATGAGGTATAACAGTAGTGTTATGTAAATGAGAAAATAATGTAGGATTGCCAGAAATATGGGATGTCGCACCGGAATCGATCACCCAAGTGTTTTTACCGGACTGAGTCAGAAGAGCAGTGCTACCATCAGTGGAGGCCTCAGTAGAGGAAGCAAGCCGTGCTTGTAGTAGTTTCTCAAACTTCGATCGGATCCAATCAACAGACGGAGGTGCAGAAGTAGTGGCAGTGTCAGGCTGATCGTTGGTGAATTGATTCGTCCATGCTAGCTTCCCATGCTTTATCCAACAACGATCTTCATTGTGATTGGTACGCTTACAGAAGGTACAAAAGCATTGTTCAGTAGTCTCAACAGGAGAAGAGGAGCCACGTCCTGGTCCAGAAGAACGACCGCGGCCACGTCCCCGACCACGGCCGCGTCCACGTCCCTGACCACGGTCGCGTCCACGGGAGGAGTCACCAGTCCGAACAGCAAGGGCTGTTCCGTCAGAAGTGTCAGGTAGGTTTTGCGAAACGGAAGGAAGGCGTTGAACACGCTTCAGAACGTCTCTTGAGGGTAGGAAGGGGATCACTAGAGAGGATCTGATCAACGACTCGTGCAAAAGATGAAGGCAGACCAGTGAGGAACTAGACAAGTTGAAGCTCGTTCCTTTGACACTGGATTTCCGTGATATCTGCAGACAGAGGATGGTAGACCTCGAACTCATCCCAGAGAGCACAACAATTGTTGTAGTAATCCTCCACGGAGTCACTAGCAGAGTATTGGTGGGGGGGGGGCGGCGGCTGGTGGAGGAGAGAGAGGAAAGAGGGGTGGCGGCTAGGGTTTATGTGGGCATAGGTTGGGGATGGGGTTTAAGGAGGATCAGCCCGCTCTGATACCATCTAAAATACAAAGATGGCTTGTATTAGGTTGGTGAAACAAGAACAAGAAACTCTCTTATATAGGAGAGAGTAAGAAAGATCTAGAAACATGAATATTCTAGAATAAGGAAAAGGACTAATGGGCTAATAGACAAAGGCCCATAACATAACACAATAACAAAATGAAAATAAAGCCAGGAAAATATATATACTAATAAGTTCCTTTATTTTGTCGTCAAAATTTTCGAAATTTGTGTCAAAATCTTGTGTCGATAGGAGCGGAGTAATCGAAATTTTGACCAAAATTTCTGTAAATTTATGCTTCTGGACCATAAAAAAGGCTTCAAAATTGACATTTTAAACTATGCCTGAGACTGAAACCAGATTCTATAATTGTCTATCCTTCAAATAATAACCAGATGAATTTAAATTTATACAAAATTTCTCTTTTTTTTGTAATATAGTATTGTTATTTTAACTTATTAGATAATTCATTTGTGCAAAGTTTTAATAGCTTATAGTATATTCTAATATGCACCCTTTTTAGAACCCAGACCGTCCAAATGTGTGAACCTAGAACTGACCCAGTTTGAATTTGGTCACCAGCTTTCAAACCCAGAACCGACTCAAACTAACAAGATCCAAACCCCTGACCAGTTGTTGGAAATTACGTGTTTAAATGAAAATTTTGACAGCCCTAGAACCACCTAACAATATATGTGCCAAGAAGGATATTTGTATATTAATACAACTATTTCATTTTCTGAAGAATTTGGGCATGTTAACAACAACTGTAAGATAATTCTAGCATCTTGAGAGAAATATGAGAACCTAAGCTGAAACCCAACAGTTCTCCACAAAGTCTTGGAAGGAACTTCTGCTGGCATCAATAAGCTCAGATTAATGAAGTTTCTAGGCAGCCTTCAGGTATTTTGAGATAAAACATTAAAGTAAAATGACATTCTTCAGCTATGCTGTACATTTTTATTTCTCATTGGTTATGGTTACTTTGGCAGTGGGAAGGCATAACTATACGATATGCAGGCTGAGAAGCTTAGAGTGTCTCTAAACCATGGAACAAAATTTGACCGAAATGTCAAAATTTCTGTCAAATTTTTTGACTTTTCTCCAAACAGAGACCAAAAACGTACAATCTGACATTGAAGCGCACAAACACAGACAATGTGATGTAATTTCAAAAAAATTTTGCCCATAGGTATGGAATTCCGCTAAACACTGGCAAATTTTGCTGCAAAAACCCAATTTGGGCCGTAATTTCGAGAAATGGTATAAAAACATAACTTGCATTTCCAGAAATTTGTTCCTAGGACTGCTGCTACTACATGTTTGGGATTTGTGCGATTTATTTTGAATCGCTTGCTTCTAAAGGCTATGTTTCTTGGTTCCAAGGTTGTTTCCCCTATCCTTCGTCCATCTACACCTTATTCTAGTCCTACACTCTTCTATAGAGATCTAAAGAAGTACTCCGAACATAACAAAGTTGTAACTTGTAAGTTCTAGATCGTTTAAAAATCACATGATCTACAAATAAAACTTTTAGATCTATTAAATAATGGTATAAAATATGTAGATCAACAATAAACTTAAAATTATTACACATATATTTCGTTTTTATACATAATATGGCTTTAAAAGCTATTTTGGGAATGTATTTTCTTAGATCTATGCATAAATCTTTCCCCATGTAACTTGATTAAATGTCAAGACTAGACTTATACAAGTTGTAATTTGTAATTTTCTAACTTGCAACTATAAGTTTTAAGTTCTAATTTGTAACTTGTGTATTTGTAAGTTAGTAACAGTCTAACAGACTTGACATTTTTGTGCATATGTACACTCACTCATCAAGACTCTCAACATATCAATTCATTATACAGTCTAATGTGTTTATGTCTAAAGTTTAAACATTGTGTTTGCAAGTCATAACTCGATTCCTTCATTTTACCATCGAAACTGTCATCGAACTTCTGTCAAAACAGTTCAGCTTCTTGAACTTACAAGTTGTCACAACACTATAAATATTGAAACTTCCATCAAAATTTTTGTTTCCGTGCCATCAGATACAACGTCAAAATTTGAGATTTATTCTATGTTCTAAACACCCGTTGATTATATAAGTGGGAATTGATGTGATGTTAAACAAGAGTCCATGGTTCCTCTTTAGTAGGAAGGTTGCTCTTAAAATGTGTTATCACTTATCACTTGTAACATTCCATCCCGTCTCACATGAATGTCAAAGGTCCCCCAAAGACCAATTGGCCACATTTACCAGAATCTGATTTCCAAAGGATTACTTTGCAGTGCCCCCTCCTTGTATTCACATCAAACTTTTTAGACCCGAGTAAAAGTTGACCTGGCAAAGCTTCTGGGTCATAGGTCTCTGGTTCAACTGCCCAGTTGGCCGGTTGACTTGTTGACATTAGCATGACATCACACATGTATATGTATGTATGCATGTGTGTATGTCAACATAATATATATGTGTGTGTGAAAAATAAGATGTTTGCTGTATATCTTATTGGTTGACGACAAACTCCTCTCCTATATATAGGAAATGAGGCAAGTTCAACGAAGCAGACTTAACCCTAATGGGTCAAGACAATTAGACCTGTGTTTTACCAATGAACCTACTAACTAAATAGACTAATAATACTTTCTAACATCTAACACCAGCTCCAGTCGGAGTATGGGTGAAACAAAAGTGTAAAGTAGAGGACATGATAAATAAGAAATAAAAGTGTCACCCCCATACAAGAATATCACCCCCCTTAAACTCGATTCTTCAACTAATAAAAGAACATCCGTTGACGCCTCCTTTGAAGTTATATTCTGCAGGTTGGAATATTCGAGCTTTGGAGAAGATCTTTTGAAGTGCATTTGGAATGAAGAACATATAGTAGATGGAACCGAAGCGCCATATCAAAAACTCACCACAGTCAATATGAAGTAGACGATCAAAGCACCACAACTATGCCATCTTTAAAGGAATGTGTGAGTAGAATAAGCACAATCAATACATCCATCATTTAGTAGTAGATGTATCTTCAAATCGTCTAGTATGTAGCCAACTGGACCACAATATAGAAGACACAAACATGCATAATGTGGCACGGACATGGGCACTACAAGGTGATGATGATTGCCGTGCTGGTTCCATAATTCAGGAGCGTGAATCTTGGGGGCTTGACATGATTGAAAGACACCATCAAGGAAAGCTCAAGTAGATCACCAGAAGCACTATCTCAACACTTAAGAAACAACAGATGCAACTTGGAGAAGACATGAATAAAATAGCTCGGTGAAGATACAATTTGGAGTCTGGACGAACATTGCAGGTGCACTATATGCAAGCTAGATATTGACAAGCTACTGAAAAGTATGTAAAGCAACGATCTATCTCACGAGAATGCAACAAGATTGCTAAAACACTAACAACAGAGGGTACAAGAGAGCGTAGCAAGCTTTGTTCAAATGTGTTAATGTTGTAATTGAGACCCTTCAAGACAACGGGGCACATATAGCTAACCCACATGCATATCGTGGCACGTAAACAAAAAAGCACGATGCCATTGGGAAAGAGATACACCAATGATGCATTGGAAGTCAGTGAAAGATACACAATGCTGATTGGGAATTAGGCGTCACAAAGAGGATGAAACGACAAATGTGCTGAATAGTAAGAAGCTCCAAGAATCAAAATAGGCTGGACTGAGACATATCATCTCTCTCAAACTCTCTTCCCTCATACTCCATCTTCATACTTTCTATCTCTCTCCCTATATCTTCCCGCACTCCCAACTACAAATAGAAGTAGTAGTTGGGGTGGAAAAGAGACCGGTGACAAGTGTGTGGGACACTATAATCGTTGTACATTGATATGCTCACCGCTGTCCTATATATAGGAGAGGAGACAATTACAAGGAAGCAGACTAAACCCTAATGGGACAAGGCAAAAAGACCCATAATAGACAAATTAACCTATAAACTAAATAGGCTAATACTTTCAAACACCCCCCCCCCCCAAGTTGGGGCATGGGTGAACACATGTCCAAGCTTAGAGTTACATCATTCGATTAAGTGATAAAAGATAGAAATGATAAATGGAAGATAGAATTGTCACTCCCTATACAAAAAATGTTACTCCCCCTTGAACAGTACTCCCTAACTAAACACATGATGACGCCTCTTTGAGATGTGTTCTGCAGACTAGAAGTGCTCGAGCTTTGAGAAGGTCTTCTGAAGTGCATGTGGAATGAAGAAAATCTGATATATGGAATATCTGATATATGGAATCTGAACGCCACAACAAAAATCTCGCCTCAATCAAACTGGAGCAAACGATCAGAAGTACCACGACTACACCATCTTCATTGGAGAGGAATGTGCGAGTGGAATAAGAACACAATCAACACATCCCACGTACAAAACACGTCTTGAACATGGAGGCACACTGTCGATGTAGCAATAGCGGTGTCTTCAAATCATTGGAGAAGTGTAGCCAATTGGAATTAGCATAGAAAACCACAAACAAACACGAGTTGGACGAGATGCTGATGCTGGCATACTTCTAAGTTTGGCGCATGAATCTTGGGAGCTTGATATGAATGAAGGCACCATCAAGGAGAAGCCCAAGAAGATCAGTGGAAGATGCAACATGACGTAACGAAGTTAGCTCCGTCAAGACAAATCTGGATGAGAAAAATCCTTGCAGATACATAATGCACAGGCTGGAAGATGATGAGCTGTTGATGTGAAGAAGCACCATCCGTCTTATGGGAATGCAGTGAGAATGATCAACAAAAATGTCATCAACATTAAAGGGAACTAGAGGCCGGAATTAGCCGCAACAACTCTTGTCCTGACGTACGTAATGTGGTGCGAACGTGAAAAGCTTGGTGTCAATGCTACAACTGTGAGATCCTTCAACACAGTCTCACATGTAAAATGATGCTAAGTGGGAATGACGCGCCACAATGACATCAAGAATGCAAATGTACTGAAGAATATGAAGCCCCATGAAGATAGCCTAGAATATATCATATCTCTCATCTCTTGTCTCTCTCCTAATCTGCTATCTCTCATGTTCTCCTCATACCCTCCTCTCTCTCTCTCTCTCTCCTCTATATCCCACCTACACCAAATACGACGAGAGTGAGTAGATGGTGTGGAAAAGAGATATATAACCCCCTGCACGTGGAAGAGACACACGTGATGCATGGGAGGGTGGGAAAGGAAAAAGGTAAAATGAGAGGTGTAATATGTAGAGAAGAACAAAAGAGAAATACTACCAAAATGGAAACTCAGTAGAAGGAGGAACACTATCAGAATGGAACTCAGTAGGAACATAGTTATCCAGTGTCCTGCCTTGGCTCGCCTAGGCACCCTAGGCTCTAGGTTACCCGCCTTAAATTGGGCGCCTAGGTTTTAAGATAATTAAAGTGGATCCCTTAGGCCTTTTGGGCCCAAATGAAGACACTTGAAGACCAAATTAGCATAGATTAGGTCTGAATTTGGTCAAATTAGATAATATTTAGTTATTTTTGGAAAGATATAGATCTGATATAGTCCAAATCAGATCTAATTTGGGCAGATTAGGTCTGGTTTGTGGGGAAATAAGTCTTATTTTGGGAAAATATGTCTTATTTGAGGGAACTAGGTTTGATTTTGCCAAATTAGGGCTCATTTAGGTCAATGTAGGGCAAACTAGGGGAATGTATGTTTGATTAGGTCATGTTATGCCAAAATAGATCTAGCTTAGGCTAAATTGGGGAACACTGAGTTAAATTAGGTCCAACTCGATCATGTTAGGTCAAATTAATGCCAAATATGTCTAGCTTAGGCCATGACGCGTGATATAGGTGAAGTTATCATTGATTAAACTTAGAACAAATAATGATGTATAAAGTTGAAAAAATAAATATATTACACAAAATTATTTATATATATGTAAATTATAAACAAATATGAAGAAAGCCTATAAATGCCTACGCCCCTAGGCTTCCCTTGGTGGGAAGGACCGCCTAGCCGCCTAGACAAGTATGGTTAGGAAAACAAGTGGCACTACCATAATGGATCTCGGTAGGAAAACCGATAGCCAGAGTCAATATACAAAACAACCCATTTATAAGATCCAGATAGAGAAATTAAACCGATCTTTTCTTGACCTGAAACGTGGGCGTGCAGGGGTGGAGCCCCCATATTTTTTTGGAGGTCAAAAACATAATAGGTTCCAATTATCATTAGGCAGAGATAGACCTTTGGAGGACGTCATAACTGAAACTGGAAGTACATAGACTGCTTCTGACATGGCATGTTTGTATCTTGACACACCGTGTAACTTATCCGGGGTGAGAGGCAGACTCCTGATGACACACCGTGTGAGGTTGCTGACACGCCATGTAACTCCTTTGCTCGAAAATGATTGACTTCTTGCAACACGCTGTGTAGGATGTCAGAGGCGTAAACTAGATCTTCGCCGACACGCTGTGTAACTTGCGATCTGGGCGAACTTGAAGATGACAAACTCTCGTTGACACACCTGTGTTGTACAGGCTCTCGCCTGGGCGCCTAGGCTTAAGTCAGCTCGCCTCAAACTGGGCGCCCAGGCCCCTAATTGACCTAAGTTGTTGTGTAAGGCCTTTTGAGACCCAAATTAAGCCTTTTGAGGCCCAAATTAAGCCAATTGAAGGCTAATTTAGCATAAATTAGATCTAAATTTGATCAAATTGAGTTATTTTGTGGTTAAATTGGGTCTGATTTATCCCAAACGGGATCAATTTAGGGTAAATTAGGTCTGATTTGGGGGAAAATAGGTCTGATTTGGGGAAAATAGTTCTAATTTGGGGAAATTAGTTCTAATTTGGGGGAATTAGGTCTAATTTGGGGGGATTAAGTCTAATTTGGTCATGTAAGGCCTCGTTTAGATCAACATAGGGAAATTTAGGGTGGGTTAGGTTTGATTTGGTCATGCTATGCAAATTAGGTTTGATTTTAGGCCAAATTATGTCAAATTTGAGCAGATTAGGTCTCATTTGGGGAAAATAAGTCTGATTTTGGGAAAATGGTCTGATATGGTGAGATTAGGTCTAATTTTGCCAAATTAAATGTTGTTTAGGTCAATATAGGAAAAATTCGGGGAAATTAGGTCTGATTGGATCATAATATACAAAAATAGGTTTTATTTAGGCCAAATCATGTCAAAATTGGGCACATTAGGTCTAATTTAAGGGAAACAAGTATGATTTGGGGGAATTTCTTTTAAATTGGATGACTAGGTCTTATTTGGTCAAATTTTGTCTCATTTAGGTGAATATATGAAAAAATTATGGAAATTGGGATTGATTAGGTCATGGTATACAAAATTAGGTCTGGTTTAGGCAAAAATTAGGTTAAACTAGGTCAAATTTGGATCAAATGAGTTTAAATTAGGGCCAATCAGTTCTAATTTAGACCTTGTTAGTTTTGATTTAGCCTAAATTCTACATAATAGTATTATTCATTGTTTTGGCTACAAACATTATACATGTTTAGCTTTCCGATTTCGATATGAATTTTGTTTAGGTAAAACTTCCACAATTCAATCCATATCTAATGATAATGTTGCTTTCTTCATATAATGCTAGCACATTGATTGCATATTTATCATGTACATTTATGTATAAGGATTGTATTTTTCAGAAATTTTACATATATCTGTTAAAACAAAAAATATATAAAAACGCCTGGAAACGCCTGGGTCTCCGCCTGGGCGCCTAGGCAGTCTGGGCGTCCCCCTGGAACGCCTGGCCGCCTAGCCGCCTATACAACCACGGACACACCGTGTTGGCCTTCGACACACTGTGTGACTTGTGATCTGGACAAACCTTTGCGCCGTCGAGTAAATTCTGAACTGCTACACACCGTGTTGGTTGGCCAACACGATGTGTAGGATGCCGCTGAGGCACGACCGGACAAGAATTAGTGCCGTCAAGGAGTTAAAGAATCCATGGGTCGATGGGAATTATCGTCGTCTTTTGTACTCTTATAGATCATGTAAACATGAAAAGTGGAAGTTCCTTGCTTGGCCACGACCCAAATTGGACAGAGATTAGCGCTGTCCAAGGTCCCGACAAATGGTGTAGCGATGGAGTGATAGGCGGACGTCAGCTGGGCAAAAGGCGGTGAACATGGCGGCGGTTGCTAGAGACGATTGCAGCAGTGGAAGGCAGATGTGATTCGTCGTGGCTGCTTCAATGACAACGGCTACGTACGGAGTTGCGCGACGAACATATCTTCTCTGAGGAGAACTCGGGGAAAGTGACGACTCGACGATGACGACCAAAAGGGAGACTCGGTGGTTATATTGATTGTGGATTGAAAAACTTAGATAGTCGGGAAAAATGACGTCGACACATAGATATGCGAAAAGGAAAGAGTGGCGACCATGGAGGTTGGGATGTGCCTGGCGGCCGACCGACCTAAGCCATGGAGACAGCGGCCGCCCGCAGGCGGTGCTCTCTCGTTGTTGCTCACTGTAGGAAGGAGAGGCGGCGATTAGGACATCATTGAGCGTGGAGAGAGAAGAGGGAAGCGGCGACGACTAAGGTTAGATCCCAAGGGCACGCTCTGATTCCGTGTTGACAAGTGTGTGAGACACTATAATCGTCGTTTATTGATATTTACACCCTTATCCTATATATAGTAGAGGCAATTACAAGGAAGCAGACTAAACCCTAATGGACCAAGGTAAACATGCCCATATACATATTAGACTAATTAACCTATTAACTAAATAGGCTAATACTTTCTAACAGAGACAATGCCCCCACGTCTGGAAAGGGATGCACACATCTAAGATAGGGAACATGGTTTTAAAAGGCGCGCCTCGAGGCGTACACCTTGAGGCGAGGCGGCCCCCGATATGCCCCGAGGTGTGCGCCATGGCCTGTCTACATGAGGCGGGCGCTTCAAATGTGTGAGGCGGCGTATTGAGGGGTGAGAGAGGTTTAAGCCTTTATGCTACAGGTAAAGGAGAAGGCGTAGCAGGAATAGGGTGGAGGTTTGAAGGAGAAGACTTACTGTAATAGCTTTTGCTATTGCTGCAATATCCATGGCTGTTGCGCCGGTAATCGTAGCTTGTTGCTGCTCTATTTTTTTGGATCCTTGCTGCCGTAGGCTGTGGCTGGCTTTACGGTTTGCTGCTGTTGCTGCTATGTCCGAGTAAGGACTCCTGCTATGGCAGCGGCTCTCCTTGCAGCTGCGGCGGCCAGTGTTGCTCCTTTTCCAAGAAGCGGCGATTGCTACTTCTCATGCAACAGTGGTTACTGCAGTTGGTTGCGGTGGCGACCATTGTTCCTGTCGTGGACTAGGAGAGGGGTTGTGAAGTGGTGAAATAAGGGATGCGGTGGGAGAAAGTTTTCAGGGAGTGGGAGAGTCGAGAGCTTTGAGTGGGGAGTGACTGGGTGAGTCGTGAGTGGGTTGGTTTTGGGTTGTTTTCTAAATTATAAATGGACCATGTATGTGTTTGGGCCAAACAAATCTGCAGGCTTTGTTTTTTTAGTTTGTTAACATACAAAATTACATATACATATTTAACAGGAACATATATATACATGTTTGAATATTTTAGAATTTTAGTAAATTATTATATATATGTAATTATATTTACATTTTTGTGCCTCACACTTTTCTGAGGTTTACGCCTTGACCGCCTTGAGGCTTACGGCTCGCCTCACGGAGACAAAAACGCCTCGATACGCCTCATGCACTTTAAAACCTTGATGGGGAATATATTCTTCAATCTTTAATTGAGAGGTCATTGTAGGTTTTGGAAATAGAAGATATTGATATATATGCTTTATGCTTTATATTTAGTTTGTGCATTAGACTTGTCTGTCTTTAGCTTTTCTTTATCCCATATTTACTAATCTGTTTCTCACTCCCTTGTCCTATAAAAAGAAAGTGCCTTGTATTTGTTTTAGACACATCAAATAAAGATTATTGGTTTCTATATGGTTGAGATGGTTTTGATCCACCTTAGCCCTTTCTCTCTTTCCCCTCCCTAACCTAACCCTACGCTTCCTTCCCCTAGCCGCCACCCCCATCCTCTTCCCTTCACCTTGCCGCCCCATCCTTTTTTCCATGCCACCCCTCTCCCCTTTCTCTGCCCTTCGCTACATCTCTTGCCCGCCGCCATTCCCCCTCCTCTCTTTCCTTTCCCTAGCCGCCTCCCCATCCTCTCTGCTTTAACGCCCTCCTCCACTGCTGCTGCCGCCCTTCAACCCCCTCATCTAAAACCCATCCTCTCTCTCGCCCTATCTTCTCCTCTCTATCCAAAAAGATCTTCCCACAATATCCCTTTGACGACTTAGTAAATCTCACACCATGGCGTAGGTCCTCTTTGCTTCTCTCTACTACCCCTATGTGGATTTCTCTGATCCACTGATATGGATCCTGCTCTTACTGTTGCTGCATAGTGTGTTTAACACACTACATCTCCTTCATCGTGCACGTCACCACCCCATCTCTCTTGGCATCCACGGATCCGCCTTGATCTCTCTCTGTTACCACTGTGAAACTTGACAGATCAAATTATCCTCTTGGTCGACTTTGTTTGAGTTCTATGTTAAAGTCCAAGGGGGTTTCTCTCATATCTTCTGCTGCTTCAGCCCCTCCTGAAGCATCAGCCAATGAAAAAGTCAAACAAGCCGACACTCAGTGGACCAAAGATGATTAAGGCGTGATGACGTGGATGGTTAATAGCGCCGAACCGAAGATTAGCCAATCTCTCCTTTCCCTTCAGAATGCTAAAGCAATGTGGGATCAACTCTCATATGTGTACTCTCACCAACCGAAGGTCTTTGAGAACTTCAAGAATCTGTGAGAAAGGAGTATTTGACTGATGGACTTGTCGAAGATTATTACAATCAGTGGTCGACCCTCTAGGATGAATATGAAGTCTATCATCCCCTCTCTTCCGATATCAAAGAAGCTCAGTGCCAATGCAATGAACTTCAGTTAGTTCAGTTCTTAGTTGGACTCTTTCACTCCTCTGGTGTTGTAGGTCAGATCTTATCCGGTGATCCCTTGCCTACTCTATAGGATGTTCTTAAGCGTGTCAACACCTCTCTTCCATGTCATCCCTACCTTCTACTTCCCCTGATCATTCTGTACTTGCGGTTTGCTCCAATGATTTTAGTAGAGGACCTAGACGTGGACACCGTCGCAGTCGTGGTCATTCTTGTGGTGCCCCTAGACAAGGTGATGTAGGACAGGCCCCACCTTCACACACTTATGAGTGTAGGCGTCACTGTGTTATTAATTAGGCTTTATTAGCATGCTTTATTTTATTATGTCCTCGTTTTTGGGCTCTTGTAAAGTCGAGTGGTTTAGTCTAACATTGGCTACCGCCCGTTTAGTCTTTCTTTTAGAAGCCTATATAAAAGCTCTATCTGCGTCCATGTAGAGTCACAATTGATGAATAATAATTATCTTTTAGCCATTGCTTTGTCTTTTGTTAATAGTTAGTATGTAGTATTACATTAAGTGGTATCAGAGCCTACCTAAAAGCATCAGGGTTAGGTCTTGCCTGCAACGACAACCGTTCTCCACCAACCTGTCCCAACCCGTCATCCTCCCTGTCATCTACTGCCATCTCCAACCACACCCGCCGCTGCCTGTTACTGCCATTTCCGCGTAGAGTTAGGGGGCAGATATCTTACCTCCTCCCGAGGTAGTTCTCTCCATCCCTATCAAAAGCAAGGAGCAACGATTGTCATCATTTTGGGTAAGATCTGTTCATTGTTTACTGTGCTTTTGCTTATCTTCTACAATTTTAGTACATTCACAAACATGTCCATAGGGCTTTTGGTTCCTCTACCAAAAATTTGCCAATTCCTAATTTTTTTGAGAGTTTTTTCCCCTGTTCAATGCATCACTTTACTATCATATATCTGTCTGCATTGTTTTCTTGAATTGTTTTGTGTTGTCCATTATAGAACTAAGTTTTCATTTGGCACAATATTTTTTTGGCTTTTTCATTGCAAATCATTATGTTTGGCCGTAGGTCTAATAGCCCGGTTTTAGAACCCACGTTAGAAGCAACCCTTACGTCTTCCCAACCCCCGTTTACCCTTGAGACTCTGGGTCAGTCAATCAATTCCATCATGGCTGAGCTTCACACTATTCACCAAATACATACACTACAGGCCGGTTAGAACTCGACACCTTTTATGGGGTATGAGATGCCACCAAATCCTGGAAATGCACCACAAAGCCCTTTGAACCCTACTCTGCAACTCTGTCCACCAGAACTCCATGAGCCCCCTGCCTACCACCCCTATGGAGAAGTTGATCCTTTTGTCGAACCCGATCCTTATCCACAACACCCATATGTGGAACCCCACCCCTATCAACCACCCTACTCTCAAACATCCCAAACTGCTACCCCATAAGCACACTATGCACCACTGCCACATCTCCCTCCACATGATCCTCGTGCTCCACCTTTTGTTCCTACGCCTCATCACCAACCATGGGCTCCACCTCAAGGCCCGCATCCTCCCATGGCACCTCATCCTCGAGCCCATGCCATGATGTTTTTCATAACCCCCTCGTGGACCTACTTTCCCCCACAACCCATACGGTCAATACCACCCGGGACCTCATCCACCACATCATAATGGTATCACTCAACAAGTTAAAGTAGATGCCCCCACTTTTGATGGTAAACTTGATCTCAAAGCTTTTCTCTATTGGATTTCTAGTTTGGAAGATTATTTTGACTGGTATGACATGACTGACGCTCAACGGATTAGGTTTGCCAAGATGAAACTCGAAGGGTCAGCCAAGCGATATTGGCAAGATGTCTAGCGCGACATGGAGCGTATCAGTCAACCTCCCATCCTCTTTTGGGATGAGATGAAGACTAAGCTACACGAGCACTATTTTCCCGCCCAATACCAAAGACAACTTCTTTCTGACTGGATGGCCCTTAGCCAAGGGTCATCATTTGTTCAAGATACATGGAACAATTTATGGAGGCTAAGAACCGTTGTATTCACAATGATTCTGATTGGCAACTGGCCGCTTGTTTTGTGCACCGTTTACACCTTGACATAAAACGAGTAATGAAGTTACAACAATATGACTCCTTGGATGATGCTTTTCACCGTTCCCAAAAGGTAGAGAGTTACCTACAACTCGCTTCTTGTGGTCCTTCTTTTCTCGTTTTGGCCAAAGTACTCGATCAACCAATAGCCCTCACTATCTCGTCTCGTTTGGCCTATCCTATACCACAACTATCTCCCCAGGGTTCTTCAACTCCTTTATCCAATAAAGGCAAGGAGATAATGTCCACTCCAAACCGACCTCCTGCACGAGGTTGTGAATGCTTTCATTGTCACAACACGACTAACCTAGCTGCCTAATGCCCTCGTCGTGCTTTTTTGTGTCCTCTGATTCTCATGATACCACCCCTAAGGATGACATCGAATATGATGACCCTTTGAACCTTCTGATGATGACACTGATTACAACTATGATTATGATCCGTCATATCTCCAGGTCATGCGTGTTTTGGCTGCCCCTTCAGAAGGGGACGAATGGAAACACACCACCCCTTCCAAACCTTCTTCAAAACGTTGGTAAAAGCTGCAAACTACTCATTGATGGTGGTAGTTGTCAGAACATCATTTCACCCCATGGATTGAAGTGCATGGACTTGCGCCCAAAGCCCGATCCTCAACCACATAAAGTCCACTGGGTGAACTGAATTAGCTTACCCATCACCCAACGATGCCTTGTGCCCATCACTCTAGGTGCTTATTCATACCACATTTGGCGTGATGTGTGGCCTTTGGATGTTGGCCACATCGTTCTTGGTCGTCCTTGGATTTATGACTTAGATGCCCACAATGAGTGACGTTCCAATGTTTATACCTTCAAGCACTAGGGCACACACATACAATTATCACCTACTTGATTCATCTCTCCTTTGAAAAAGAGTTCTCCACTAGACCCCTAGACCTCCAAATCCCAACACTCTACACCTTGTCACCCGAAGAGAGTTGGAAGAAGCCAGTTACGAATCTAGATGCATGTATGTCTTATATATCAAAGAATCCACTCCTATCTCTGATTTTAAGCCCCCACCACCACAACTTGTCTCCCTTCTCGATGAGTTCAAAGACATGACACCCACATACCTTCCTGATGAGCTTCCCCCTTTGCGTGATATTCATCACGAGATTGATTTGATTCCGGGGTCTTCGCTACCTAACCGATATCATCACCGTGTGAACCCGACTGAGCATGCTGAATTGAAACGCCAGGTTGATGTCCTCCTTCTCAAAGGATTCATTCGAGAGAGCAAGAGTCCTTATGCGGTTGCTGCTCTCCTTGCCCCCAAGAAGGATGGTAGTTGGAGAATGTGCATAGATTGTCGACCCATCAATAAGATCACAATCAAATATCGTTTCCCTATACCACGCCCTGACGACATGCTTGATCTATTGACAGGATCCCGCTATTTCTCCGAGTTTGATCTCCGTAGCGGTTATCACCAGATCCGTGTTAAGGAGTCCCATGAATGGAAGATTGCCTTTAAAACCCCAGACGGATTATATGAGTGGATAGTTATGCCTTTTGGCTTGTCCAATACACCCAACACCTTCATGCGAGTCATGAACCATGAGTTCGACCATTCATTGGAAATTTTTTAGTGGCATGCTTTGATGACATTATGATTTTTAATAAGACCAAGCAGAACACCTAAATCATCTCTGGCTTATCTTCGACACACTTCAAACTAGGAAACTATATGTCAATTTAAAGAAGTGCTCGTTCTTTCAAGATAAAGTCCTATTCCTTGGCTACTTTGTATCCTCTATCGACATTGAAGCTGACTCGACTAAAGTCAAAGCCATCACTGATTTGTCCCAACCCACTTCGATTTCTGAGCTTCGCAACTTTCATGGGTTGGCTACTTTTATCGTCGTTTTGTTCGAGGATTTAGCACCGTTATGGCTCCTTTCACTGAGTTAATGAAGTGTGACAAATTAGAGTGGTCGCCATCCGCAAGACGTGCTTTCGAGGCTGTCAAAATTAAGTTGACCGAAGCCCCGATTCTTCGCCTTCCTTATTTCTCACTTTCGTTTGAAGTATCTTGTGATGCTTCCAGTGTTGGCATCAAGGGCGTTCATAGTCAAAAAGGGCACCCTGTGCCTTTTTCAATGAGAAACTTAATGACACAGCGTAAATATTCCACTTACGATAAAGAATTTTACGTTGTTGTGCAATCCCTACATCATTAGAGGCACTACCTTCTCCACTAAGACTTCATCCTTTGGTCTGACCATCAGGCCCTCCGCTTTCTAAATTCCCAGAAGAATTTAAGTGTGCGTCACGCCCAGTGGTGTAAGTTTCTTCAGGAGTACACTTTTGTTCTCAAACATCGCTCAGGTGTTGAGAACAAGGTCGCATACGCTCTAAGTCGTTGCTTGACCACCCTACAGTCTATGAGCGTTGAAGTCGTGGGCTTCGACCGTCTGAAAGAGCAATATTCCACCTGTCCTGACTTTGCGACTATTCATTTTGATCTTCTCAGTAGTACACCTGGCCATGCTTCTGATTTTATTCTACGAGATGGATTTCTTTTTTGCGGCACGCAGTTATGTATCCCTTCTACTTCAATTCGAGATTTTCTCATTTGAGAATTACATGCTGGTGGCCTCGCTCGCCATTTTGGTAGATATAAGTCCATCGTTCCAGTGACAAACATATTTTATTGGCCTTCCTTACAACGTGATGTAGCTCTCCGTCGTGTCTCAGTGTCGTACTTGTTAATTGGCCAAAACCAAAAGATAAAATATGGGTCTTTACACTCCCCTTCCTATTCCCCACGAGCCTTGGAAGGATCTAAGTATGGATTTTATTTTAGGTCTTCCCCACACTTCCCGTGGCCATGATTCCGTGTTCGTGGTTTTTGATTTTTTTTTTAAATATGATCAACTTCATTGCATGTAGTAAGACTTCTGACGCCTCACATATCACCTGGCTTTTCTTTAATGAGGCAGTCAAGCTAGACTCCCCACTACCAGATAGTCTCTGACCGTGTTGTTAAGTTTGTTAACCTTATGGAAAATCTTTGGTACCAACCTCAAATTCTCTTCTGCCTTTCACCCTCAAACTGATGGTCAAACTGAGGTGGTTAACAGGAGTTTGGGTAACCTCATGCGATGTCTGTTGGTGAGCGTTTAGGCAATTGGGACTTATTGCTACCTATTGCTGAATTTGCTTACAACAATTTTGTTAATCGATCCACAGGAAAGAGTCTTTTTGAAGTTGTTAATGGATACAAACCTCGCCAACCTATAGATCTTTTACCTCTGTCCACTAATGACCGTACTCCCTATACTGCTAAGACCTTTGCCCAACACATTCATGATTTGCATGTCGAGATTCGTCGAAAACTTACTTTGTCTTATGAAAACTATAAGCTTTCTGGCTTTCTGCATATGCACACCGCATGTTTCAAGAAGTTAATGTGGGAGATTATGTGTTAGTACGTGTGTGTCCTGAATGCTACCCCAAAAATTCCTTCAAGAAGCTTCATGTCAGAGTGTCAGGACCTTTCCAAATACTTAGTCGATATGGCCTTAATGCCTATGTACTGGATTTGCTAGCAGATTGGGGGCATCAATATAATATTCAATGTGGAGGATCTTTCTCCTTATTGTGGTACATTCGAGCCCCCTCCACCACCAACAACAGCTTCTTCAGATCATTACTGTGCTCCATCGTCTTCAGCAACGTTACCGCCTCTGCCTCGACTTTCTCAGCAACCGCCCGAATGCATCAACACCATCTTGGACGACCAGATTGTCCTCACCAGCCAGGGCACTGTACATCGTTTCTTGGTCGCTGGAGAGGCCGTTCTTCAGCATGCACCACCTGGATCACCGCGAAGGATTTCCACCGCATTGATGCAAATCTTCTTGAGCTCTACCTCAATACTGACTCGACAGAGTCGAGTCTTTTGCAGCCGAGGGGAGTTGATGTAGGACAAACCCCACTTTTACGCACTTATGAGCGTAGGCGCCACCATGTTATTAGTTAGGCTTTATTAGCATGCTTTATTTTATTACGTCCTTTTTCTTGTTTTTGGGCTCTTGTAAAGTCAAGTGGTTTAGTCCCACATTGGCTATCGCCCGTTTAGTCTTTCTTTTAGAAGCCTATATAAAGGCTCTATCTGCGTCCATGTAGAGTCATGGTTGATGAATAAGAATAATCTTTTAGCCATTGCTTCGTCTTTTTTTGATGGTTAGCATGTAGTATGACATACAAGGTTCTCTACCTAGATCGGGATGAGGACAACCTCCTACTAGAAATCGCTTATGCAACTTTTGTGGGTGAACAAACCACTCTAAAGACTGCTAATGGGCAAAACATGGTCAACCTGCGTGGGCAAACACGTCACTTCTGATGCTTCTAAAGACCCCTCTACTGCTGCCTCCAATTCTACGCTGCCCACGGTTGAGTGGATCCTCGGACTTTCAGAAACTTCTTCAAGCATGCCTGCCCTCGTAGCCTACCACTCAGCCTCAGGATGGAGGTTCTTCTGCTTGCTTCCCCTGCTACTTACGGTAAAAATAACAGAGTCATCAACTCAGGTGCTTCCGCTGATATATCCGGATGTCCTGAATTGTTTTCTGTTCTAAAACAAGTAGAGTTCCACTAGTAACAATGGCGGATGAAACTCAGTCCCCGGTGCACGACATTGGCACTATTTTTCTCTTATAATTTTCCCTTAAAATTGTGCTATATGTTCCAATATTCCCTCAATCTTTTATCAACCAATAAAACTATTAAGAGCCTTCAATGCTCCATCACTTTTAATCTCGAGGATTGTGTGTTTCAGGTTCTCCGTACGAAGACGATGATTGGTTCGGGCTATGAAAGACCATATGGACTGTACTACCTAGACGTGCCAGAATCTGCTACTGTTCTGTTATCATCCTCAGTAACTGGACTACAATGGCACTATCGTCTGGGACATCCATCAGTTGCTAAAACTATGATGCTTCTTTCCTGAGATACCTGATAAAACTTTTCTTTGTGAATCTTATCAATTTGGCAAACAAACTCTGGTTGTGTCTCATAAGAAAAAAGACATTAATTCGAAAAGTCTATTTGATATTGTTCATGCTGATATATGGGGGCCATGCTTTGTTACTAGTCTTTCTGGCTTTCACTACTTTCTGACTTTTATTGATGGTTATTCTCGGGCGACTGGGCTATTTCTTTTAGAAGATCGTAGTAACATTTTGGACACTCTTACCACCTTCATTGACAACCAAACTCGGTTCTAGAAAACTGTCAATTTTTTTTTGAACTGATAATGCCTTAGAGTTCATGCAAAATCTGTTGGCATGTTTTGTACTGCTCGCGATACTATCCATCAAACCTTCTGTCCCACACACCACAACAAAAAGGTGTGGCAGAAAAGAAAAGTTCGCCGTCTTCTTTAAGTAGCGCATACTATTCTTATTCACTATCATGTATCAAAAAGTTTTTGGCTTGAAGCAGTCTCTACTGTGTGCTAGTCCCCTAACTATATCCATATTTTCCACTTTTTACTGTACCCCCTCGCATCTTTGGCAACACCTTCTTTGCTAAGAATCCGCTTTGGGATAACTAAACTTGACTCTCGTTCCACTAAATGTGTTTTTCTGGGATATTATAGAACTCAAAAAGGATACATGTGTTATAATCCTGCCACTCGACATTGGTTCATTAGTGCCAATGTGCGTTTTTTTGAACACTTGTCGTACTACTCTCAAAAAGGACCTGCTTTGTCTAGTGATCTACTAGATCCCACTCCACTCCTGGAAGATGTACCCCCTGAAGTAACTGAAGTTCTTGCTCTTCTCATGAAAGTTTACAACAGAAGGACCAAGGTTACAGTTCCTTCCATGGCCCATCAACAACCAAATCCTCCATATGTAGATCACAACACCTCCAAGTAACCTCTGAACTACACCTTCCCATAAGTGAAAGGAAAGGTATTCGTTCTTGTACTCAACATTCATGATGTTTGCTATAATCTTGGTGCTAGCTTTGCCTCCTTTACTGCTGCTATCTCTGCTGTTTCTATTCCAAAGACTACTACGCAAGCACTCAAACTCTTGCCTGATGTCAAGCAATGGAAACTGAAATAACTACTCTTTGTGATCGGAAGACTAGGGATCTTGTTGATTGTCCTTAAGATTGCTTTGTAGTTGGATCATCGATGGATATTCACTATTAAATACCAGCCTGGTGGTTTGATTGAAAGTTGAAAGCATGCCTAGCTGCGAAAGGTTATAATCAGACCTATGGGGTTGATTATTTTGAAACCTTCTCTTGTTGCTAGGCTTAACTCTGTGCGGGTGCTTATATCAGTTGTTGTGAATAATGCTTGGCCCCTTTCTCAACTTGATGTTAAAAACATTTCTATATAGCAACTTGCATGAGGAAGTCTATATGGAACAATCACCTAGATTTGTTGCTCAGGGGGAGTGGTCCAAAGTCTACAGACTTAGGAAAGCAATTTATGGCTTAAAACAAAGTCCACGTGCGTGGTAACAAATTGAGTCAGGTTCTCCTTAAATTTAACTTTCGACGCTCACATTCTGATCACTCTGTTTTCATAAGAAAAAAAAACACTTCTGAGTAGGGATGGCAGTTGTGCGGGTATAGTGCGATTTATGCCAAAATCATAACTGCACCATGATAAAAAATAAAAACCATATCCACGTGTTTGATATGAGAAACCATATCCGCACCGCAAAAAAAGGCGGTAAACCACACCATACCACACCGCACTACATCACATCAGGAACAAATTGTTTATTACTCTTAGTAGCATTATATGTATGATTTAAGAAGTTGTACACAATAATTAAAAACATAACATAGAAGTGTGAAACAAAAATGTCTTGTTCATATTACATGACAAAAAACATAAAATTTAAGGTTCATGTAAACAGACGTTCTAAAATCTTTTTGAAAACCAGTAAACACAAATATATTCTTGTAAAAACTCATACTTTCCCATTCAAAGTTCAGTTACCATCCTCTTCTAAAATGTATTTATTAGTAGATAGACTTTGCTGTGTTTTTCTCTTTTACACTTAGTCTATTTTCTATTTTTCTTTTCCTTTACACTTATGTTTTATCCCACATGGGTTATCTCTAGACCCTGTGGTTCTTTTGTGTATTATATAGAGACTCTTGTATATTCTTTTATCATCGAATAATACAAGACCTTTTTCCGCATTATCCAGATGGTATCAGAGCAACAAGATCCACCCTAATTCTTTTTCCCCCCTCCTTACCCTAACCTACCCCTGTGCCGTCAACCACCACACCGCCGCCGACCCCCTCCCCTGCGGTTTTCTCCCTGCCGCCGCCGTCCTTCTTCCTCCTCCTCCCTTCCTTCCTTACTCTACCACCACCGCAATCCTTCTCTTCTCTTTCCCTGCCCACCGCCCCATCTCCTTTCTTCCCGCTGCTACAGTACCGCGACTGCTACAGTACCGCGGCGCTACAGTACTTGCTGTCCGCCACCAACAGCCACCACCACCACCAATTTCCCGGCCCCTACACCACCCACAACCCTCCACCACACCCCCACATCCTCACCATCTCTATCCTTGTAGCCTAGACAACCACAAGTTCCCTTTTCGATCTCCGTTCATTTTCTAAATTCGTTACGTACAACCCCGACACTTTCCAGTTCTGGCACGTTGAGGGTCTAAACGCTACATCCGGATCTGCCTGCCTGCGCCACATGGTGGAGTAATTGTTTCTCCATGTTGGCGTAGGTTCTACTTCTTTATCTTTGCCCCATGAGGGTTTCTGAGGTCCATGATCGGATCTCCTATCTGCTGCTGCTGGTCCATGTGTTGGACACTTCCTGCTGCCTACTGATTCTACTGTCTGCCATGCGCTCGTGCTGCTGACTGTCTGCTTCTACTCTCATGGCGACTTCAGATTTACCACGGTCTTTGTGTGTTACTTCTGTTAAGTTGGATGGCTCCAACTATCACCTATGGGCTGCTTCATTCGAACTCTACGTGAAAGCACACGGGCGCCACTCGCACCTGACTACCAAGGGTCCTGCTGTACCTGCTGCTACTGCTGATGACACGACTAAGCAAGCTTATGATCTCTGGTCCAAGGAGGATTATGGGGTTATGGCCTGGCTGGTCAACAGCGTTGATGCTAAGATCAACCACTCTCTGCTTCGCCTTCAGACTGCTAAGGAAATGTGGGATCACCTATCCCATGTTTACTCTCATCAACAGAACCCCAAGAAGGTGTTTGAAATTTTCAAGAAGCTTGCGAAACAAGACTTCTCGACATCTGACTCTGTGGAAGACTACTACAACTCGTGCTGTGCTCTGTGGGACGAGTTTCAGGTTTATCATCCTCTGACTGCGAATCTTGAAGAACTACATCGTCAGCGGAATGAGCTCATGCTTGTTCAGTTCCTGGCTGGCCTTCCTACTTCGTTTGCTGGGGTCGTGGATCAGATCCTCTCCAGTGACCCGTTACCTACTCTTCGGGACGTCCTCAAGCGGGTCCAGCGTCTTCCTTCTTTGACGCTCTCTACTTCTGATGGAACAACACTTGCTGTCCGTTCTGCGGATTCCTTTCGTGGTCGCGGCCGAGGTCGTGGCCGTGGTCGTGGTGGTCGCTCTTCTGCACCTGGACGCGGTTCTGGCTCGGAGTCAGGGGAACCCCGCTACTGCACTCACTGCAAGCGTACTAATCACAATGAAGACCGCTGCTGGATAAAATATGGTAAACCTGACTGGGCGAACCAGGTTACCACTGAACAACCTGCATCTACCTCTGCTGCCTCTGACCCTACTGCTGATTGGATTCGCTCAGAGTTTGAGAAACTGCTTCAAGCCCACCTTGCCTCTACTTCTGCGGACTCTCCTGAGAATGGCGCTGCTCTCCTGACGACGACTGGTAAAAGCCCTTGTGTGATCGACTCTGGTGCGACTGCACATATCTCTGGTACTGCTAGTTTATTTTCTACTCTGCGCAAGACTTCTCTTATACCGCCTGTGACGGTTGCTGATGGTTCCAAATCTCCTGTTTGTGGCATTGGAGATATCACTTCTACTAGTACTCTACCTCTGCAGTCTGTGCTATATGTGCCCAAATTTCCTCTGAATTTACTATCTGTCAGTAAACTGGTAAAAAGTCTTCGTTGTGCTATTACATTTGACCCGGATGGTGTTCTGTTTCAGGATCTGCGTACGAGGACGACGATTGGTTCAGGCCATGAGGGACCGGATGGATTATACTATTTGGACGAGCCGAAGCCAGCTGCTTTCCTGACATCTACAGTTCCTGATATTCAGTGGCATTACCGTCTGGGCCACCCGTCTGCTGAGAAGTTGAAGGCTTTACTACCGACTGTTGCTAGCACTAGATTTTATTGTGAAACATGTCAATTGGGCAAACAACACCGTTCTACTTTTTCTGCAAAATTTTGTATTGGCTCTAAAGCCCCTTTTGACATTGTGCATGCTGACATTTGGGGACCGTGTTCTGTGCCTAGCGTTTCTGGATTCAAATATTTCTTAAGTTTTATTGATGATTTTTCCAGAACCACATGGTTATTTTTACTGACAGACAGATCTACTGTAGTTGAAAAAATTTCTGAGTTTTTTGCGGAAATTCGGACTCAATTTGCTAAGCCCATCAAGATTTTTCGCACAGACAATGCCTTGGAATTTGTGCAAATTTCTGTTCAGTCTTTTTGTAAACGTCAGGGCACCATTCACCAGAATTCCTGTGCTTATACCCCACAACAAAACGGTGTCGCTGAGCGTAAGAATCGCCATCTCCTTGAGGTCGCCCGCACACTTCTCTTTCACTACCATGTTCCTCACAAATTCTGGCCTGAGGCAATCTCCACTGCTTGCTATCTCATAAACCGCATGCCTTCCTCTGTACTTCACAATAAAATCCCTTTTCAAATTCTTTTCCCTGATCTACCACTGTTTGCTGTACCACCGCGTATTTTTGGGAGCACATGCTTTGTGAAGAACCTTAGACCTGGTCTTACTAAATTAGATCCCAAGGCCACCAAGTGTGTTTTTTTGGGCTATTCCCGCACTAAGAAAGGATATCGGTGTTATGATCCTGCTTCACATAAATGGCTTGTATCTGCGGATGTGGTATTCTTTGAACACATGCCATTTTTCTCTTCGGAGGGTTCTGCTCTTACGTCTGATTTGTTGACTGATACGCCCTTACCTATGGTGGATGATGAGTATGATAGCCCTGCTCCTGTATCTACAAGTGAGAAGCCCCCTCTGCAGGTTTATCACAGAAGACCAAAGCCAACAGCTCCCTCTATGGCCTCTCCATCGTCCACGTCCTCTGCGCCAGATCAACCACCTCCGCAGGTATTTTCTGACCTTGATGTTCCCATTAGTCTGAGAAAGGGGACACGTGCTTGTACGAAACATCCAATTGGGAATTTTTGTACGTCTGTTCATTTGAATTCTAATTTTGCCAACTTTACTGCTGCTCTGTCTGCTATTTCTGTCCCTAAGACTGCTGCTCAGGCTCTTAAAATCCCAGCATGGCGTCAGGCAATGGAAGAAGAAATGACGGCTCTTACTGATCGTCATACTTGGACTCTTGTTGATCCTCCTACTGATTGCTCGCTAGTTGGGTGTCGCTGGGTCTTCACAGTGAAATATCAGCCTGATGGTACGGTCGAGCGCCTGAAAGCCAGGCTGGTTGCTAAAGGATACACTCAGACCTATGGGGTTGACTATTTTGAAACCTTCTCTCCTGTGGCACGACTTAATTCTGTAAGGATTCTGATCTCTGTTGCTGTTAATTCTGATTGGCCGTTATACCAGCTCGATGAGAAAAATGCCTTTCTCTATGGCGATCTACATGAAGAAGTCTACATGTCTCAGCCCCCCGACTTTATCTGAGGGGGAGCCATCTAAAGTCTGTCGTTTAAAAAAAGCTATCTATGGCCTCAAACAGAGTCCACGTGCGTGGTTTGACAAACTTAACACTATTCTCCAGGATTATTCTTTTCGCCGCTCTCAGTCGGACCACTCTGTTTTTGTTAAACAATCCACAGCTGGCATTATTATTCTTATTGTGTATGTTGATGATATTATACTCTCTGGGAGTGATGCAGCAGGTATTCAGGCAACTAAGCGGTATCTTGAAAAGCACTTTGTTACTAAAGACCTCGGTTCTTTACGCTACTTTCTTGGGATAGAGGTCTCTCGCTCTTCTGCAGGACCGTGTCTTTCTCAGCGGAAGTATGTTCTGGACTTGTTATCTGAGACTGGACTCCTAGGTGCTAAGCCTGCTAGCACCCCTCTTGATCCTAACACTGATTGGGATGATCAAGCCTCTCCTGCATATCCTGACACTCATCAGTACAGACGAATGGTCGGGAAGCTTATCTACCTCACAGTCACACGAGCTGACATTACTGCTGCTGTCGGATTGGTTAGTCGCTACCTTGACAAACCCCGACAATGTCATTGGGATGCTGTTTGCCATATTCTGCGCTATTTGAAGAACTCTCCTGGAAAAGGGCTTCTCTACAAAAAACATGGGCACTGTAAGATACTGGGCTACTCAGATTCTGATTATGCTGGGAGCAAGGTTGATCGCCGCTCCACTTCTGGATACTGTACTTTTGTTGGGGGCAATTTAGTCACATGGAGGAGCAAAAAACAGGCTGTGGTTGCCCGCTCTAGTGCTGAAGCTGAATATCGCGCCATGGCACATACTACCTGCGAGCTCTTCTGGATTCGAAGCCTTCTGACAGATTTTGGTTTTTCAGACTTGGCGCCCATTCCTATTTTCTGTGATAATAAAGCAGCCACTTTCATTGCTAGCAACCCTACCTTCCATGAGCGCACGAAGCATATTGAAGTGGACTGTCACTTTGTTCGTGAGGCGGTTCTATCTGGTCAGATTTCTACCCCTTACATTCATACTGATGAGCAGATTGCTGATATCTTCACAAAGATTCTTCCGAAGAAGCGCTTCACTGATATGACATCCAAGCTGGGCATGATTGACATCTATGCTCCAGCTTGAGGGGGAGTATTAGTAGATAGACTTTGCTGTGTTTTTCTCTTTTACACTTAGTCTATTTTCTATTTTTCTTTTCCTTTACACTTATGTTTTATCCCACATCGGTTATCTCTAGACCCTGTGGTTCTTTTGTGTATTATATAGAGACTCTTGTATATTCTTTTATCATCGAATAATACAAGACCTTTTTCCGCATTATCCAGAGTATTAACTCTTCCCCTCACCAACACACATTTTTTTCTTTCAAACAACATTGTCATATTTAAAACGGCTCCTCAACTATCTCTCCCTTATTAAGCCGTCCTCTTCATTTCAAGCATGTAATCTATTCTTTTTCCTCTAAATTTTTATTTGTAATGAGGCAAAATAAGATATATTTTAGAATTAAAGTGTAATGATATACTTTCTAAGAGAGAGAGAGGGGAAGTCAAAACTATTGGTACAGGAGGGTGATAAAGCATTTAAATAAATTATGGAGAAACATGACTATTAATAATGGATGTAATTATCTCTTATTGCCCCTCTCTTTCTTTTATGTCTTTCCATATATTTCACATTTATTTATTTGTCATAATTTTCTCCAGTAATAACTTCATCTATCAGTCAATACATAATAGTTCACTTATAGTAATAAACCAAATTCTTACCTTAATTATCTATTTCTCATTTTCTAATTGTTGCACGTTTATACATCTCAGTGTTTTAAAAATCGTTTCAGGCGTGCCTGAGCAGCCAACAGGCCCATCCGCCTGGTTAAGGCCTTGAGCGGCCTCTCAGGCGCCAACCCGTTAAGCGGCCGCTTAAGGTCCGCTTAGCCCGCCTGTGCGCCTGCCTGATCCCCTGCTTTGGGCGCCCACTTTTGGCTACCTAATTTTGGACGCTACATTTTTGTATTTGTGCTTTCTTTTTTTATTTTTTCGTAGTCAAATGTTGATGCTGCTACTATATGTTAACTTTCCTAGTATCTACACAGGTGTATGGCCGACTATATCTGCATGCAATATAATATACCTCCATAATAGTATAAGACATTGCTGATGTACATTATATAATATGAAACAGTACTGTATAATACATTAATACATACATCATATATCTAGTTATCTATTGTATTTCTGTACCTTTCTACCTTATATAATACATTAATGCATTCTATAGTGCAATATATAAATTCTAATGTTTACTGAATTTTAATAAATTATATAAACCATTATATACATTCTATTGTTTACTGCATAAAGTACATTAATACACTATATATTTTCTATTGCTTACTGCATTTTAGTATATAAAGTTATAAATATATTTATTACAGTCTATAGTAATAACAATAAACTATTTAGGTATTAGAGCTGTGTCAAAAACTATCTAGGTGCTTTCTTTTGTTGTGTAGGGTGTCTAGATAAGTATAAAAGTTCCTTATAAATATATTGTTTATATACAAATATGTATATCTTTCTGTTAAATTATATAAGAATATAGGTACTCGCTTTTTCAAAGAGCGCCCGCCCGGCGCTCAAGTGGCCACAATGTGCTGTTCGCACGCCTCCCGCTTCCTGCTTTTTAAAACTTTGATATTTCTATTAGATATCGGCATGAAACAAGTCAATAAAGTATAAACAAAATACATTAAATGATTCCTCCAACGATATATCAACTATCTACCACCATTATACAAATGACTATATGATTTCATGAAAATACACATAAATTTAAAGTGCAAAATATATAAAAGTAAAATGGGAATCATAATATTTTCACATTCTAGGGGCACATGTATATATACTAATTGTACAAAGAGGACAATCTATGCGTAGTGATTGTAGAAAAATGGAAATTTCTACTTCTCTATACATTAGTTGCCATTTAAAAATAGACCTACCCAAGAAAAAGAATAGTAATCTAGTAATCTGTGTAAGAACAAGAATAAATAATGTGATTAGAATATTATTCTACACACATGTATATATATTTAAAATAAATAACTGCGGTGCGGTTTTATTTATGGTTATTTTCTTTAGAACCATAGCTGTGCTGCACCACAATAATTTTAAATTTTTTAAAACCATATATCCACACCATAACCATTTGGTGCGGTTATGCGGTGTGGTTATCTGCAAATATGGTTTTTTCACAACACCATTGCCATCCCTACTTCTTGGCCTATTATTCTTATTGTATGTGTGGATGACATAATTTTTTTTGGTAGTGATACAAAAGGTATCCATGCTACGAAAAGGGTATCTAGAACAACACTTTGTTACAAAAGATCTAAGAAAACTCAATACTTCTTAGGGATTGAAGTTTTCCGATCTTCTGGGTTCTGTCTTTCACAGCCCAAATATGTTCTACATCTCCTCAAAGAAACATGCATGCTTGGTACCAAGGAATGAAATATCGTCGAAACGGGTGAAATTTTGATTTTGACATCATCGGCTACAATATGCTGCGAGTGTATCGATAGGATCGCAAACATCGGTATATCGATGGATATACCGCCAAACGCCGCCAAATATCGCCAAATACTGCCAAATACCGCCAAATTTTGACGAAATTTACAGGTACACCAACGGAAATATTGATTTTTGTGTGCTTGAGCCTATTTTTGTTGTTTGAGAGGAGGAAATGGCAAAACAAGGGGATTTTGAAACTAGGGCTCGAATAAACCTATTTCAAGGTATGCCTTTGTATTTTCTACCATTTGTCTCATTTATACCTCATTATCTCAATTAAAATGTTAATTCATCCTAAATTGCCTTAAGTTGGCAAAGATCCCCCAATCTGCTTTTTTATAGGTCTTCCTAATTGTATGTGTTCTTAAATCTACAACACTATCTCATAAGATACATTATAATCATAATAATATACCTAAATAATCCATAATATATAAGTATAATATGCTATCATTTTTAGTGGTAAGCTAATTAGTATACTTATGGTCTTATTACTAGTACTTTTATCATACAAAGGAAGAAAATGTACTACTTCGCAACACAACAAACAAATATTGTAAAAAAGTATAGATTTGTAATTTTCTAGTCTTATATTTGTTTATATATGGCACTTGCTACATACATATATCCCACAACATGGACATGGTTGACATGGTAACTACGTTTTTATATTATCACATCCCCACAACATGCATATAGTTAGCATGATTATAATGGTTTTTATATTTATTCCATAATAATCCATGGAGAAATTCAATACCACATATCAAGATCATGTTGTAATAAATGATGGCGGAGAAATGTGTCACTATCGGTGATGGTGCCTAGCTTCCTTCATAGTCATGAAGTTAATTGCCAAACTCACATATTGAAGAAGAGCAATAGAAAGCCTTGGTGTATAGTTTCTTTCAGAATCTAATATGACGCATATAGAGACAGTATTGTATAATTCTAAAATATATCTTGTTCGATTACCATGAAGTTAATTGCCAAACTCACATATTGAAGAAGAGCAATAGAAAGCCCTGGTGTATAGTTTCTTTCAGAATCTAATATGACGCATATAGAGACATAGTATTGTATAATTCTAAAATATATCTTGTTCGATTACATAATACAAACGAGTATTATACACTTATATAATATTGTACATGACATGTATGAGCAACACATAACTTCATACCACCAACCTTACATAATATACATGTCACGGGAGGAATATGTCAACCATATCAACTCAATATTGTATGAAGCATCAGTGTGTAACTCGACATACAACTGATATGAATTAGTAAGTTACTATGCTATTCATGTGTTGTAAATTGGATATTATTGCATGTGTGTGCATTTATGTTTATGGATTGTACTATTAAAATTCCAAATCTTAATTCCAATATTCTGTCATCGAAATCCTTCATCGAAATCCCTAGAAAACAGGATAGGTTCCCTACCTCCCTCATGATGGACCCCCCCACACACACATAAACCTTATAGAAATTTATTGCAAAAAACGATGCATTTAGGTGTAAAGATTACACCTGTAAAATTTCACGATTTAATTAATTCATTTTGGCGTCGAAACAGCCAGGATTGCATTTGTCGATATTTCTGTCGGTATATCGGTAAATGCCTATTTCCAGGCTGTCGAAATGGCATCGGTATCAGATACCTCGTTCATTACTTGCTACTGAACTTGCTACACCCCTTTGGATCCCAATACCTATTGAGATGATGAATTGTCATCTCCTTTTCTTGACAACTGCCAATACAAAAGATTGGTTGGTGAGTCGTCGTCTCCTTATCCTAACAACTGCCAATATAGAAGATTGGTTGGTAAGCTGATCTATCTCACTGTCACTGGAGCTGACATTGCTTCTGCGGTTGGACTTGTCAATAGGTATTTAGATAAACCTCGACAATGTCACCGAGACGCTGTCTGTCACATACATCCTTGCATATTTGAAGAGTTCTCCAGGGAAGGGACTGCTGTATCGACGACATGAACACTGCATTCTCACTAGTTATTCTGACTCTTATTATGCTGGTAGTAGATGTGAAAAATCTACTTCTGACTACTATACTTCTGTTGGAGGCAATCTGGTTACATGGCGCAGCATGAAGCAGATTGTGGTTGCTCAATCTAATGCTGAAGCGGAGTATAGAGTCGTGGCTCATACAGCTTGTGAACTGATGTTTGTCCAAGGACTCCTCAAGGAATTTGATATATATGATCCAAATTCTATTCCTGTGCACTGTAACAACAAAGCCTCCATTTTTATTGCTAGCAATCCTACTTTTCATGAGCGCACTAAACATATTGAGGTGGATTGCCACTTTGTTTGGGAATCCATTCTATCTAGTCACAACTGCACTCCTTATCTCTGACAGAAGATCACATTGCCGATATATTCACCAAGCTACTTCCAAGGCCCGCTTTACTACAATGGTAGTCAAGCTTGCCATGTTTGACATCTATACTCCAGCTTGAAGGGAAGTATTGATATACATGCTTAATGCTTTATATTTAGTTTGTGCTTTAGAGCTGATTTGTCTTTAGCTTTTCTTTATCCCATTTCTACTAATTCTGTTTCTCACTTACTCTCGTCCTATAAAAGAGAGTGCCTTGCATTTATTTTAGACCAAGGAAGCACAAACACTTCTAGACAGCCCCCGTGCCCGTGTCGGACACGTTTTAGACACGGACACTTCCCGGACACAGCCCAAAACGTTTTGGACACAAATAAGATGTGTCCTGACTACTTTGGTCCTTTTTTGCAGCCCGGACACACGTGGACACGCCCCAGACACTCCATGGACACATCAGTGCTACAGCTGTTGCTGCAGTAGCTGATTTCAGACTGCAGATGTTTAATGTACAGCTGCTGTTTCAATTGAGAAAATCTAACATAGAGCTGATATCTACTCCAAGTTGCAAGCAGACCTGTTAAGAAGAATCATTGTGTCACATGAAGCTGAAATAAATTATCAATCATATTATAGTCTAATAAATTGGTTAATTGACTAATAAGAACTCCTTTACTTATTCTGAAGTCGATTATATCTACTGCAAAAGCACAAGCTGTTTTGATTTTCTAATTCATATTGCTTCTACTAAGACACGATATTCATATAAGATTACATATAAATATAACTTTGGATACTGCTTAAAATAGTTCCAATTCATAAATACCCACATATGTGTATGTTAAAAAAATCCCCATCATTCAATGCCATGTCTGTGTCCTGTAATTTAAAAAATTGTCGTGTCCCGTCTTTGTATGTCAGTGTCCGTTTCTAGAAACGTGTTCAGGCTTCCTTGTTTTAGGCAACATCAAATAAAGATTATTGGTTTCTATAGAAGCAAAAGGACTCCTTGGTGGATGGATTGCCGTATCGCTAGGGATTCTGGGGGTGCGCTCCCCTAATTAAGGGGTCCATATGCCTCACCGGGCGGGAGTCGAGGGGAGGCCACCCCTCGCGGGGGAACAACACCCCGAAAAAGGTCTACAGTAACTCATTGGCCGATCAAGCATAAATTCATCATTACAAGCAAAATTGCAAATGATTTTGAGGAAAGTTGCTAATGTCATTGAGGACGTGTGAGAGAAGACTAGATCCCAACCCGCGATCGAGTGATGAGAATGACAAGGCGGTGAAATAGGAAAGCCCGAAAGCCACCCAAAAGGCAAGTGGGGCCGAGAAACTGTAGTATCTAGTCAACAACCCTATCTATGTCGAGGCGTTGAAATATGAAGTTTGAAAGCTACTCAAATGACAAGTGAGGTCTCGAAAGCAACATAAACTAGCAGTTTTATAGACACCTTGAAGAAGCAAAACAGGTTGGGAGAGAGAGATGCAAATAATCACGAGGTTACTATTGCGGATGGCGCTGGGTCACTACTGTAGATGGCCTCAAGCGAATCAAGTCTTTCGTGGAGTATTAAGACGCCGGAAAGAAGTCCCAATTTGATGCATGCCCTTTAATTGCAAGCCAAGCTCCGGATTCCCGTTTTCTTTTTTTTCGTATGGGTGAGTTGAGAGAGGGAACAATTCATGTGGCTATTGCATCTCTATTTGGAGGAGACAAACACCACGACTTGTGAAGAGAGGGGGAGATACGGGGATGATGCTGGTTCTTGATGACCAAGATGACAAGTGCCAATGCAGGATCTAGAAGACAACCTAAGACCTGGAAGACTTGGGGAAGAGACCCAATAGATGACGTGATTCAGGGAAGTGCATAGATCATTTGATAGAATTCTTATAAAAGAAGTAGAGAGAAGGCGACCATGGAGGCAGGAAGATGTCTGGCGAAGTAGAGAGAAGGCGACCATGGAAGCCAGGAAGATGTCTGGCGGGCGGCCAAGCCAAGAAGAGATAGCGGCCGCCCGCAGGCAGATGCCCTTTCTTTTTCTCTCTAGGGTTAGGATCAATGCTCTGTCACCATGTGAAAAATAAGATGTTCGTTGTATTTCTTATTGATTGGCAGAAAACTCCTCTCCTATATATAGGAAAGGAGACAAGTACAAGGAAGTGGACTTCACCTTAATGAGCCAAGACTAATGGGCCAACATTACAAATGAACCTATTAACTAAGTACACTAATAATATTTTCTAACATTTAAAGATGTACACATAAATAGTTATATAAGTGTGTGTTTGTATAGATGTAAATAATCTGCAATATGAAAGCATGAGATGATAAATTATGAAATATCAAACATTAAAAACCAAACATCTATCATCTAGGTTGTATGGGCGGCCGGGCATTGCCCATCACCGCCCAGACAGCCTAGGCGTTTTTTTTGTTTTTTTTCATTTTTAAGTTTAAATATATATAATTATATACATATTAATATAGTATCATATATATATATATATAATTAGATTTTAACCTATATGAATCAATGTCAAAAAATATATATTATACAAGCATGTATATATAAGGAATGCAGCATAAATACAATCAATATAGTTATTAGGTGGAGAGATAAAAACAGAATTAACTCATTGTGGATTTGTCAAGCAACAGTCAGTGCAAAAAGAAAAACAAACAGTAAGTCATGAAGTAAATTTGTTGCTTAGTTATGCATAACTAAGAATCGAAATAGCCATGATGGGAGGCTGGTGATGCAACAGTAAGGTATGGCAGCAAATTTGCTGTCCAATTAAGCAACAGGAAGAAAACAACAAACAAATTAAGCAAATTTGCTGCCCAATTGTTGTTTAGTTATTTCTACTAGATAGAGCAAAGCAAAAATAAAGAATCATTCATGGAAGTGAATTTGCTGCTTAGTAATGCATAAGGCAGAAAAAATAAAAATGTCCATGGTGATAGGAGGATGGTGAAGCAATAACATGATGTGACAACAACGTAGCCCAGAAAAATGAAAAAAGTGGAGCAACCAAAAACTTGCTGCTTATAGGAACCATTAAGAAAAAATGAAAAAAAAACTAAATTACATGATGGCCCATTGACCAGGCCCACTAAGAGGCCCAATAACTGCCCAGGCGGTCCGCCTAGCCTGCCCAGCCCGCCCGGGCGGTCCGCCCAACCGCCCAGCCCGCCCAGACAACCCACTGAGGCTGGGCGCCCAGGTTCTGGGCAGTGGGTGGACGCCCAGGCCGCCCGTACAACCATGTCTATCATAAAGAAGCAAACAAATGGTTTTGTAATGCTCAAAATGAGTTATAAATTACTTAATAAGTGAATAAATTCATGTATGGAATAGTTGGGGTTGCATGAAAGGACATTACAGCTAGTCACATGGTCATTTAGTGGAAGAAAAACAAAAACAAAACCTGGGTGAGTCTTTGACCCAATGTTTTAGAAAGCGGGAAGCGGGAGGCGTCGGACGACACCTTGTGGCCGCTTGAGCGCTAGGCGGGCGGTCAAGCAGGCACTTTTTGAAAAAGTGGGCCCAGAAAATTTTAGGTAATTTTGTAGAAAATTATACATGTTAGTATATAGTAAACACATTTTCAAAAAAATTATACTTATCTAAACACCTTACACATAAAAATAAAACACCTAAATAGTTGATAACACATCTAAAAAACAATGAATAAGCAAATACAGTTCAATTACACAAGTTTAAGACATAAGAATTACACTTTTTAGTCTCTTTTGCCTACTGTTACTGTAGTAAATTTATATAATTACAACTTTATATACTAATATGCAGCAAACAGTAGAAGATATGTAATGTACTGATTTATATTATGCGGTAAACAATAGAATATATAGAATGTATTAATATTCAGTACAGTAGAATACATCATGTACTATATAATTTACTAATGTATTATTATTTATAAGACAGCAAACAGTAGAAGATATATAATGTATTAGTTTACATTATGCAGTAAACTATAAAATATATAGAATGTATCAATATAAACAGTAGAATATATGATGTACTAATGTATTATTATATATAAGTAGAAAGTTACAGAAATGTAATATGCAATAGATAACTAGATACATCGTGTATATATTAATGTATTATTATAGTATAGAATGTATCATACATGATACAATAATGTTACATATTATACTAACTTATTATACTACTATAGACTTATATTATTGTATTATGTTACAACAGATGGGCTAAATCTAGCACCCAAAAAATAGGCGGCCATAAGTGGGCGCCCGAAGCAGGGTTTCAGGCGGACGCATAGGCAGGCCAAGCGGGTCTTAGGCGGTTGCTTAATAGCTTGCCGCCTGCCAACCCACTCAAAGCCTTAACCAGGCGGTTGGGCATGTGATCCGCTTAGGCGGGCCAGGCGCCCGCTTTTTAAAACACTGCTTTGACCTGAGGGCTGGGTCACCTCGTCAGCATTGAGCCGGACAGGTCACCGGGTCAACTTCAGGTCTTGGTAAAAAATGGATGTCTGCCACACCTGATCCTCTGGACTTGCCAGGCGGTGGTTTAACTAGTCGAGTTGGGTCAGTTTTCAAAACGCTAATTTGCATGTCTCGCATGTCAATCCAAAATCTCTATTTGTTTGACTTTTGTATGCTGGCTTGATCATGTATCAATTAGAATAGAGACTGATATCTAGCACCCATTACTAATACATTTTGTAGCATTTTTGTCACTTGTTTTTATGACTCTAAAAATACATTGGTGTAACATAGTAGTACGCAATAACCACATGTGTGAACAATTTATACTGAAGAAAACGATTCTCCCACTAGTAAAGTTCCTCACATGCTATTGATATGCGAAAATACATACTCATGATCAAGACAGACACACAAGAGATTGTGGGTGATGCTTCATCAACAAATATTGTAGGTTGTTGTAGCCGCTTGTCTCTGTTGGCCCAAAAACTGTAGTAGAAAAAGAGAAGGGGGTGGGGGTGTTGCAGGTGCAACTCGTTGCAATCCTTGGCCCACCCAAGAATCAACAATAGTCGGACTAGATTGGTCACTGCCCTGTTTGGCATGATGCCACTGTAACACTTAGACTACAAGACCTCTAGTCTCAACTAACTGAACCATAGCGGCTGTGAAAGTATTGGGTCAAAGCGATGCCTTCCTGTAGTAGGTTAGCCTTTATTATGTAGGAAGTGAACATCTACATAATAAACCCAATAAAGAAAGGAAAGAAGAAAAGACTACATGTATAACTTCTATTTTCTAACACTCCCCCTCAAGTTGGTGCGTACACATTGTGCATGCCCAAGTTGGAACTCAAATGGATGAAAGTTGAAGGTATAAGGGACTTGGTGAAGATATCTGCAACTTGCCCAGTGCGAACATGAGGAGTCTGAATCTTCTTAGAGAGCACTAAGTCACAAACAAATAGCAGTCCATCTAAATGTGCTTGGCCCTCTCATAGAACACAAGATTGCTAGCAATGTGAATGACTGCCTGATTATCACACATGAGAGAGATTAGAGTTTCAACATACATTCCCATTTCAGATAATATGGACATAACCCACTGTAAATGAAAACAAGCATGCACCGTTGCTCAATATTTGGCCTCTATGCTGGACTGTGCTACAAATTTTGTTTCTTGCTCCATGTCACTAAATGTGATCCAAGGAACATAATATCATGAGGTAGATCGTCTATCTCCAACATTACCTGCCCAGTCAGTATCAATATATCCAATAAGCTTCAAGGAAGTGGATGAGAGATCCTTCCTTGTGAAATAAAGTGAGACCTTTCCTTGGCGATCCTTTAATTAATGAAGGATCCCGATGACCACCATCCAATACGACATATTGATTGCACTCATGAACTGGCTAAAAACTCCCACTGCATAGGAGATATTAGGACGAGTGGCCGTCAAGTAGATCAACTTATTCACAATCCAAAAATACTTTGCTGGATTCGAAAAATCATTGTCATCAGAAATAACTGTCCTGGTATGATAATCCATTGGCTTGGAGACTGGTCTGCAATTTGTCATGCCCGTCTCTGCAAGAAGATCTAGAACATATTTTCACTGAGAAAGATTTGTGCCTTATTGGAACACAAAGCCTCTATTCTAAGGAAATAACGAAGGTTTCCCATATCTTTTGTTTGAAATTGCGTTTGTAGCCACTCATTGAGTTGTGAAATGCCAGTAAGATCATCACCTGTGATGACAATATTGTCCACATATACAACCGAAATAATAGTGCCCCCAGAGGATATGCACACAAATAAAGAGTGATTAACAGAAGACCGTCTGATTTCAATCTGTTTAAGTGCAACACTAAATTTATCAAACCATGTCCGTGATGATTGCTTCAAGCCATACAAGAATTTTTTCAATTTGCACACTTTTTGACACTCCCCCTGAGCAACATACCCAGGAGATTGCTTCATGTACACTTCTTCAAGAAGATCACCGTGAAGAAACACATTTTTGACATCCAGTTGGAGAAGAGGCCAATCATAATGAGTAGCAACAGGAATAATGATCCATACATAAATGAGGCAAACAACAAAAGAAGAAGTCTCGAAGAAGTCCACTCCATGTGTTTGAGTGTACCCTTTGGCCACTAATCCAGCCTTCAAGCGGTCAATAGATCCATACTGTTTCTTTTTAATAGTATACTCCCAATGATAGTCTTACAACAGGCTTCTTAGGAGGAAGATCAACCAAGTCCCAAGTGGAGTTCTCGTAAAGAGATTCCAACTCACTGTCCATGGCTTGTACCCAATTATCGTGTCGGGCTGCTTTTGCATATGTGCGAGGAACAACTGTAGAATCAATCTGAAGAGCAAGCGTGTATACTGCTGGTGATAGATGGGATAAGTAGCACACATTAGAGATCGGTATTGTGCAAGACCGAACACCTTTACGAGATGAAATTGAAAGGTGTAAGTCTGAAACATGAGCATCAAGAGAACTCTGAGCATGAACATGTAGCTCGAGAGTATCTAATGATGATGAGTCAATCTGATGGACTAATGTCCCTGCATCTTTTGGGTGATGCCCTGCTCGCCTGGTGTAAACCAGTGGAAAAGGTTGAATAGGTGGCAATGTAGGTGATGGTGGTGGTGATATAATAGTGTTAGTATCTAGCACACTCAGCACTCGACACAGGAAGTGGTGGCTCTTGCTCTCTCACTCGATCATTCTCAAAGGAAAGTTCACTCTCATGGTTGTTCTCCTCACGCTCGACAGAGTCATTAAGAACGGAGTTAACTCATGAGAAGTAATGTCATTCGACATAAACACACGATGAAGACGAGGCCAATAACATTGATACCCCTTTTGCGTTGAAGAATATCCCAAAAAGACAATGCGGACTATGCGAGGAGACAACTTGTCTGCACGTGGATCAAACACATGAACAAACACAGTGCAACCAAAAATACAGAGGGGAACCAGAAAAGCTTGCTCGTCTGGTTGGAAAATAAAAAAGGGTGGCTCCATGCAAGACAGAAGATGGTTGACAATTAATCAAGAAACAAGTAGCGAGGAGAGCATTAGACCAGAACTTCTTTGGCAATAGACATTTGAAAAAGTAGCTTACGAGCTACATCAAGTAAATGACGATTTTTGCGCTCAACAACCCCATTTTGTTGAGGTGGATGAGGACAAGTCATTTGGTAAATCATGCCAAAGGAATCACAAAAACTAGAGGCAACCTTTTGAACATACTCTAAGGCATTATCAGTACAAAGAATTTTTATGAGTATCAAACTGAACTTGTATTAATTGATGAAACGTTTGGATGACCGACAAAACTTCATTTCGAGACTTAAGTATTCCCAAGTCATTCGGGAGAAATCTTTAATAAAAGAAAGTAAAGAAAGCCATTATAACTCGATTCCTTAACATGACCCCAAACATCACTATGAATAAGATCAAAAGGATGCTTTCAACATTTTATGGTATGACGAGGGAAAGAAACACGATGATGCTTGCCCAGTTGACAAGACTGCCATTCGGTAGACTTTAACAAAGATAAGCAGGGAATAAGCTTATGAAGACTTTGCAAGGAGGGATGTCCATAACGGCAATGCCATTGTAAGGAAGAGAAACTGAGGACAATAGATGGGTGGAAAAGATCTGGCGAGCTGGGTGATCACCCTAAAAAACGTAGAGATCACCTTTCCTAGATCCTCCAATTGTCTTCCAGCTCCTAGGATCCCATAACCAAGGAAGAAAATGTCCGATTTCGATGTCGTTTCGCTAGCCACAGAAACAAAATTTCACCGAAATTTCGATGGAAATTTCGACAAATGCGTTCCCAACGTTTCGACAGCAAAATCAACGAATTAATTTATGAAATTTTACCAAAATTATCTACTAGTATAGATCTACTCAAATATGCACTAATATTTCATACTGGACATGTGGGGGTGGGGATCTCCTCATGTGTGAGTGAAGGACCCTGAATTGTTTCGATGGGGATTTTGATGGAAAATTTTAATGTCATTTTTCAATGGTGAAATCAATGAATTAAGTCATTATAGTTTGCAAGCACAATGTATAAACTTAAAGACACAAAATTGTGCAAAAGCAATATGCTCTAGGTAATCCATAGTGCAATAAAAAGAAAGAAAAATTTCAATGGACAGTGCATTTCGATGTCCGATCGATATGGAAATAATTGTGGAAATTTCGACAATTTTGTGGAAATTTTAAACTATGCCCATAACACAAAGAAGGAAGACCCAAATATCACCAAGCAATTTAAGCAATCAACCAACTTAGCTACAAACATTAGATTAAAAGGAAAGTTTGGTACGTAATGTGCAGACTATAGAGTCAAAGAAGATGGTAGTTGTACAAATCCACATGCCTATACTCGTCTAACCGAACCATCGGCTAGAGTCACAGAAGAATGTGGGATCTACAAATCTGAGGAAAGAAGCACGAATCTACGAATATGCTGGGAGGCCCCTAAATCCAGCACCCATGTAGAAGTTGGGTGGGAAGCAATAAGTGATGTCCCTTGGTTACCTACATGTGAGGCAAGATTGGCGGAGGAACCAAGAGAAACTTGTTGAGTGGCTTGAAGAAGACGATCATACTCCTCGGAGATAGTAATATCCATGCTCCCGCCAGACTCAAGAATGGTATAGATGGTATTCATCCACAAAGAATAATTCCGTGAGGTGAGCTTCATAGAAATTGATTGATCATTGTAGACTATTGTAGCAAAAGTCACTAGCCTTTCGTCCCCCATAGTGAGATCGTAGCATAATGATTGTAGCAGCAGAAATTGAGACAAACTGCTGGCAACACGTCGTGTAGAAATTCTGACACGCCATGCCAAATGATTCTGTTGCAGATTTAGAAAGGAATTAGCGTCGTCAAAGTGAAAGATAGCCCCAGAAAGACGCATCGAGGAGAAAGATAGCCCCGAGAAGACGCACTTGGGAGAAAGATAACCCCGGGAAAACGCACCTGGGGTGACGAGAATTAACATTGTTACTTGTGTCAGTAGATGCTTCAGCACTCATCCACGTACGGGGAATACGTGGAGAGGAAGAAAAATAGGGAAGTTATTTTTCCTCTTCTCTATGGAATAGATTGAGCGGTTCTCCTCCTCTCCTTCAAGCAGCCACCGTGTTGTAGTGCAGATGGAGGAGACGGAGAGGCCGACGGCGCCTGACAAGGGAGAAAGAGGCGGTGGCGGCGGCAGGCGTGGAGAGGAGAGGGAGAGAGAGAGAGGGAAGCGAAGGCGGCGGCTAGGATTAACTCCCTAGGGCTTGCTCAGATACCATGTGAAAGTATTGAGACAAAGTGATGCCCTGTTGTAGCAGGTTAGCCTTTATTATATAGGAAGTGAACGTTTACATATCAGACCCAATAAAAAAAGGAAATAAGAAAAGACTACATGAATAGCTTCTATTTTTTGACAGTGACAAATATGTCCAACACTACTTGTGCATCATGATTCAAGGAGCCCATCAGGAGCTATACTAGTCTCAGCTCTTGGTGCCATATTTGGCACGCTGCCGAGTCATTGTCTACACCCTTGTGTCACTGATACACTTTCTGTATCAACTATCCAGACATTCTGGAAACTGCAATGTTGATCACAAACTGAGAAAGGAAAAGTGAGAACTTAATGTCATTTCTCGTGCAGCACAAAAATGGTAGAAGCTCGAAATGAAGGTACCCATGTAAGCAGTGAGCAGAATGCCTTGGTGATTGGTTGGTTGTCTGCAGGGGCCATACATAAGGAATTGCAATGGAAATTTCCTAGTAGCAATAATTCTGATCCTTGTGCCACAAGGAATTCATGTGACTGAAAAATTAAGGTAGCTACTGGTTGGGTTATTCTATGGCACATTGTTTGAGTGCCATCCTTTTCTAGCACCACAGCTTGCTATGCTGTCCTCTTCTGTATGAGACATTGTGCTAATATGCTCCTTATTATGCTTGAGTTGCATTACACTTTTGCTTGTGCACTCTAAAATTTTATCTTCTTGCACAATCGGCAATGATTTTTTCGTGTTCCTCTTGGTGCCTTCTTGCTAACTCCCGTCCTCCAAACCATTTACGATTGTGTGCTTGTAAATACTGTATCCATCTTCATCACTATGCGGCACTACGACTACATCAGTCCAATGTTTTGTATCTTGACTAGATTTTGATTGCCAGTACTCACGATGGATGTCTTCCAGGATATGGTCTGCAGTATCAGTACCTCCTGCCGTTTCGCATTAATATCCAAGACTCTTTTAGACTGTTAATTTCCTCCACTTTATTTGATCAAATATATTGTTGAGCTGTCCCAATAAACTGCTCTGAACTTGTGTCTTAAAAAAGAAGATTATAAAGTACTGTGTAAATAAATGAAGAATTAAACATGAAATGTTGTATGTTTATATGTTCCTTTTTTTTCCTTCAGAAAATGGTGGTGCCTCAGGCAGAAAACTAGACTTATGTTTTTTCTCTCTCTATTAGTACTTAAAAAACATGCGTCTAAACATCATCTACTATTCTTGAACCATTAAAAACCAGTTGCTTAAGGTTGTCCGCCTTATTTGTCTTCTTCGTCATTGCAGGAGAAAGAATGTATACATTTTATTTTGATTGATGGAACATGGAGCAATTCAACTGCAATGTTTAGCCGTTTGAAGGTACTTGTTTATGCTACCCTTTTTCTCTCGGTTTTCAAAGTATTCAACCTTTGAGGTTAGTTTGGTAGGCAATAGAAGATAAACAGAGCTTACAATTAATGTTACTGTTAGGCCTGTGGCTGCAATTACAGATGGAAGCAGATCAGAATTTTCAAAAGCTCAACCACCACAACCATTTATCTTGATGGATCGTCTCCATTGCCATCATATTAACCTTTACCTTCATGTTCAACTTTAACTAATTGAATCTGTGCCTCTTCAAAGCAAAGCAAAAATCTCCAGTCAACTTACTAGGTCAAAGATTTAACCAATGAGGATGGCGATTCATTGACTTGAGCTTTACAAATCTAAGTAATTATTTTGGAAAATGCATTTGGTTACTTTCAGCCACTTCGATTTGGACTTCTTTTTATTTTTCCCGTTAATAATTTGTTAGTTATATAATTACAGGATAAAATTATGGTACACTCATCTTTTTCTAGGCACCATTCTCTAGAAACATTTTTGGCTTGTAGTTGGTACGATCACGGATCAAACTTCCCAAGGCATGATCGTGTTGTAGAGATGATTTGGAGGGGTGTGGATGTAGCTGGTGCGAAGTTGACAGATGCAATCTTTGCAGACATATTTAGAGCACTTGGCACTCTAGAAGTATCCAAGCAGTTGTATGTGTTTTGCAAGAGCAACACCACCCATGCGATTGCCATAAATGCCCTTAGAAACCTGTCCTTGATGACTTCCTCAGCCTCATGTTGGGTTAAGCAGTAAAGCAGAGTTCGGTTGTCTGATCGTTGACAGAGCTGTCCAGCACCCAAAATCTGTTGTGTGGCAATGTGTTGATTGTTTTCTGACCTTGTTTGGAGGTTCCTTCTGGAGAAGGGTGTCCCTCCAAGAAGCGCTTAATGTCGTAACACTAGGTTTCAACATTATGGCTTGCAATAAGCGAATTGGGGTAGCATTTTTACCTTGATGGTCAAGCTTTCATAATCCTGCATTTGGACTCAAGAGGCAAGGGTAGTCTATGCATCGACGTAGGTATTTCTTGTTGGCTAAATTGGACATTACTATATTCCCATTGTTTTGGTGATGACAAACATTTCTTTCTTGTGGTTTTAACTTGCTATTTAAGTGTTTCAGGGACAAGCATATAATGTGGTGGATAACAAAGACATGGAAGATCAATTTACTAAAATTGCTTTATTTTCATGATTGTAATCAAATGTAAAAACTTGTACAAGTATATAATGTACAAGTACTTAGATATCATGTAAATCAAGCGTTTAGATCTTCCCTATCCACTCACAACACTTAGATAGGTCATCCCCTATGATAGTATCACAATGGCACTTTGATACATACACTTAGTACATGTCTAGATAAACTAAAACATGGACTCCCTCGGTCGAACTATTTCTCGACCGAGACACACTCACTCGACCATCTTCTCGACCGAGAATCACCAGAGTCTATTCCTCGAGCAGGTTCTATAGTCGTTAGACTTGGTGGGAAAAAGTAGTTGGGAGCAAGGAATAAGGTATCCGATTTCGATACCGTTTCGACAGCATGGAAACCGGAATTTATGGAAATTTCGACAAAAATTTCGATAAATGCAATTGTGCCCGTTTCGACGCCAAAATGAACGAATTAATTTATTAAATTTTACAGGTGTGATCTCTACACCTAAATGCATCGTTTAATGCAATAAAATTTTATGTGGGGATAGGTTAGGGATGGGTCCTTCATGTGGGAGGTAAGGGAATTGTCCTGTTTATTGAGGATTTCGATGACAAAATGTAGGAATTAAGTTATGTAATTTTGCAGTTATGAGCTATATACATGCATGTACTTATTTGTGCTATAACATCACATATTCGATATGTAGGGCGTCCCCCACACATTTTACTTGGGTTGATAGTTTGCTGTTGATATTGACTCGACAGTCAACCATTTCATTGGCTCTAAAAACATTAATGCAATATTTCCAAGGAAATCATTATTTATTGGTGTATTTGGCTTCCTAGGACCCTCATTGTCTAATAAACCACCACTAGGATACATGTCGTCTGCATTGAAGAAAATAAAATATAGCATAAAGCATGCATCATATTAGTGTTTGATAATTTGAGTAGCAAATGTTAGGGAATGCAATGTAATTATGATATATTATAGGTATATGCTATGCATGAGTAATAAATGGTGAAATAACCCCAATCCCCCTTTAGTCCTATTCAAAAAACAACAATAACATAAAGGTAACTTCCATCGAAATTTCCATCGAAAATTTTCAATTCGTGTACAAAAAACCTCAAAATTGGCAAAATTCATCGAAATCGTCGAAATTTTTATCGAAATTTCGATAAATGCAATCTTGTTGCCAATTTCGATTGAAATCGGTATAGTCGCATGTTTCGGTACCAGATGCTACCGAAATCGGTATTTTGGGGCGAAATTTTGATGATTTCGCCGAAACCTCTTTCCTTGGTTGGGAGTTGAGTTGAACGTTGCAATACACTTGCTCCAGACTTACCCTCGGTCGACTAAGTTCTCGACCGAGAGACATTCGGTCGACAAACTTCTCGACCGAGAAAGGTTCTGACTGCACTTTTCAAAATTAATTAACTAGCCGTTACAAATACAATTAGTGGATACTTAACGACTAGTTGAGCACTAAGAACACCGTAGAAGGTGTCTAGAACGTCCCCAAGCATTAGCAAACCACTCCTATAAATAGGACAAGCTATAGGATACCCAAGGCATCACTTGTGCATGCAATTACACTTGAGATTCATTCTTTGTGAGCAACAAGCTGAGCTACACTTGCAATCTGTTTTACTTGAGTTCTACATTAGTGTCCTATAGTTTAGTATCTCCTAGCCACCACACTACCACGTTCATTTACAGTGGATAGGAGATCAATTCGCTTGATATAGGATCAAAGCGCTGTACTCAATTGGTAACATTGTTTCTTTCTTCCAATCATGTTCTTTCTATTGTATTTTGTTCTCCTTTGTTACTCCTAGGTTGGAGGCTGTGGAAAGGAGGTTGTTGGAGCTTCTTCAGGTGGTGAAGGTAGCTCGGTAGACTTAGGATTACTTCAAGAATGCTATCTCAACGGGAAGCTACTTCAAGAGGAAGACTACTTCAAGGGGGAGCTTGGAGTTATTTCGAGGAAGGCTGTTTCAAGGTTGGTGGGACTACTTCTAGGTGAAGGCTATCCTAAGGGTTGTGAATGTAGTTGTATCTTATGTAACATCCTTGCTAGGTAATAAAATACAATTGCTTTCAAAATCCCGTTTGGGAACAACCGGGTAGTGGACTGACTCCCTTAGTATTTGCTAAGGGTGGAACCACTCTAAACACCTTGCCTCCTTCTCCAATCTTTTTGTGGTTGTTTGCTTAAATAATTTTTAAAATTATCATAAAACCCTATTCACCCCCTCTAGTGTTTTTCAATTGGTATCAGAGCAGACTTCAAGGAGCTCTAATCGAGTCTTGAAGAAGATGGGTGATGGAGTACTAAACAACCTCAACTTGGAAGGAACACTTGTAGCTCGATCTCCACTATTTGATGGCACCAACTACAACTATTAGAAGAGGAGGATGCAATTCTACTTTCAAGGAATCAGCTGGGATCTTTGGAGAATGGTTTCAAATGCCTATACTCTTCCTCAAACGGAGTATGCTACATGAGATGCAAATACGGTAAAATTAGCTCAATTGAATGCAAAAGCTGTAAGTATCCTTTATTGTTCAATTTCCGTAGGCGAATTCAATAAAATATCAAATTATGAAACTGCATATGAAATATGGCATAGACTCTCTATTACTTATGAAGGAACTGTTCAAGTAAAGAATTCCAAAATTGGTATGCTTAAACAAAAGTTTGAACAGTTTCGTATGGAACCAAATGAGTCTGTTAGTGAAATGTATGCAAAGTTTTCTTCTATTGTTAACGATTTGGATGCATTAGGTAAAGTCATTAGTGAAGAGGATCAAGTGTCTAAAATTCTTAGGTCTCTTCCTCCCAAGTACAAGCCTAAGGTGACTGCAATTGAAGAAGCCAATGACCTCACTCGATTGAGGATGGAACAACTCATTGGCAACTTAGAAGCACATGAGGCAACCTTGGAGGAAGAAGAAAGATTGGCGACTGAACACAAAAAGGAGAAAAGAAAGGACATTGCATTCAAAGCATCAACCAAGATTAGTCATGACACAAGTGAAGAAGATAGTGAAGAAGAAACTCTCATTGTAAACGGTAAGCAGTATAGAAGTTTTAAAACTAACAAAACTTCTAGTGTTTTTTCCTCCAAGTGCTTTGAATGTGGCAAAAGGGGACATTTAAAAAGTGATTGTCCCAAACTCAAGAAAGGAAAGAAAACATCTCACAAGAAGAAGGAAAAAGCCTACAAAGCTGCATGGGATGACTCAAGTGATGATGGTGAGGATGTAGAAGCAGAAGTGGAGTGCCTTGTTGCTACAACAAATGATGAGGTAAGCCATTTTGATTTATCTAAAGAAGAATTAGTTGCTAGCATTGAGGAATTACATGATAAATATATTGATTGTAAAAAGAAACTAAAAAGAGTTACTAAAACTAATGATGACTTGTATGCTAGATTAAATAATCTTGCTTTTGAAAAGGAAAGTATTATTTCTGAAAACTTTACCTTGAAATCATCTTTAAATGATTGTGATATGAAGTTGCTTACTTTAGAAACAAACTATGATCTTTCTCAAGAAAAGGTTGAATTGCTTGCAAAACTAAATAGTTTTCAGACTCGACCTATCCTATGTACTCATTTAGATTATGATGTTGTTATCAAAGAAAGAGAGTTTGTTGTCTAATCTAGAGCAAGCAAAGTTAGATGTTCAAAGAAGAATGAATGAAATTGCTAAATTACAAAAGGAAATTAGTAGCTTGAAAAATAATGGCATTCTTGATAAGATCCTAAAAGATTCTTCTGGTCAGATTGGAACAAGAGGACTAGGTTATAAGCCCAAAGGAAAATCCTATCAAAAACCTAGAGAGAGAAGGACACAAGTGCCCAAGAACAAAGTTATGTATGTGCCTAAAGACAATCTAGCCAAGAGAAGAAATGAGATTGATTCAATCTGTTGTAACTATTGCTTAAGGGTTGGACATTATTCCTTCTCATGTCCTTACAAGAAAAAGGATGTTGAGTTAGTATGGGTTCCAAAGCCCCCAAACTGAATGAATAAAATTAAGTTGAGATATGACCAAAGACTCTAATTTGACTATCTTTATGTCTTATCTCAACTTAACATAATAGAACAACAAATGGACCAAAGTAATCTAATCCATAACTCGAATAAACATATTTCTGAAAGAATTTACAGACACTCTCTCGGTCGACAAATAATTCGACCGAAAGTAAGTCGGTCGAGACACTATTCGACCGACAAAGGCTCTGTATTGGACCTGAAATAACTGGCACATCAGTAAATCACTCGGTCGAAATATAGTTCGACTGTGAGATCAGTCGGTCGAAAATTTGTGGACCGAATCTAAAGCTGGTACAACCTGTAGTCAACCTGTAAAAATCTGGATAAAAATAGTAACTCACTCGGTCGAAAAGAACTTCGACCGAAAGGAAATCGGTCGAGAAAGTATTCGACCGATAAAGGGTCTGGAAAACCTGTTCGACTGTTTCAATTTGCTATCAATTTAGCAACAATGAAAAATTGATTAAATTGGAAATCTACAGAAATTGCCTCTCGCTCGAAATCAAGTTTGACCAAGGGGCGCCAAGGTCGAAGTCAAGGTCGACCTAAAATAAGCTTGACAAAATGCTTAATTGTAAGTCATTTCTTTGCACTCAATCTTAGTATATTGATATGAAACTTGTTCATCATATTGAAAATAAGATTTTAGTGCAAAGCTCTCATAAAAGTTTGACTCAAACTCTATTGCTTATTATGACCTTAGAATTCTTAAATTATCTTGATTATAAGATTAAGGGGGAGCTCACAAAACTTTGTAAACTTTGATCAAATCAAACTTTAAAAACTAGCCATGACCTTAGCATTATTGAATTATCTTGATCTTAAATGGACTCTCTATATCAATATGGACTTAACATCCCTCATTATTGATTAGAGATATATTTCTTGATCCTACTATGCTGTAAATGGATCTCATATCATTTTTAGGGCTTAACATCCCTTATAAAATGGATGAGAAATCAATACATATATCCATCATGAACCTAAATGGATCTCATATCATTTCAGGGCTTAACATTCCTTGTAAATGATTGAGAAATTAAAACACAAATGCCATGAATCTAAAATGATCTCATATCATTTCAAGACTTAACATCCTTTGCAAATGATTGAGAAATAAATTGTGGCTAAATTTGACATAAAAATAAGTGGTTTGCATTAAATTGTGTTGATTACCCTTGCTTTAAAAATTGAGCAATCAAATTATCAAATTAAGGGGGAGAAATAAAAGTCATACTTAATGTTTAACTTGGTTATCTTTTTGAAATGACAAAAGGGGGAGAAATAATATAAAATCAATAACAAAGTAAAATGAGTTTCATAATCTCTCAGCTAGCACACACTTGCATTCACAAACAAGAGAATGGCTACAAAAGGTAAACTTCAGGTATGAAACTCATCTGATTTATATTGCCTTGATTTATATTTTGGAAATGTTTGTCATATTAAAAAAGGGGGAGATTGTTGGCTAAATTGGACATTATTATAATCCCTTTGTTTTAATGATGACAAACATTTCTTTCTTGTGGTTTTAACTTGCTATTTAAGTGTTTCAGGGACAAGCATATAATGTGGTGGATAGCAAAGACTTGGAAGATCAATTTGTTAAAATTGCTTTATTTTCATGATTGTAATCAAATGTAAAAACTTGTACACTTAGATAGGTCATCCCCTATGATAGTATCACAATGACACTTTGATAGGTCATCCCCTATGATAGTAGATCTTCCCTATCCACTCACAACACTTAGATAGGTCATCCCCTATGATAGTATCACAATGACACTTTGATACATACACTTAGTACATGTCTAGATAAACTAAAACAGGGACTCCCTCGGTCGAACTATTTCTCGACCGAGACATACTCGGTCGACCATCTTCTCGACCGAGAATAAGCAGAGTCTATTCCTCGAGCAGGTTCTATAGCCGTTAGATTTGGTGGGAAAAAGTAGTTGGGAGTTGAGTTGAACGTTGCAATACACTTACTCCAGACTTGCCCTCGGTCGACGAAGTTCTCGACCGAGAGACATTTGGTCGACAAACTTCTCGACCGAGAAAGGTTCTGACTGCACTTTTCAGAATTAATTAACTTGCCGTTACAAATACAATTAGTGGATACTTAACGGCTAGTTGAGCACTAAGAACACCCTAAAAGGTATCTAGAACGTCCCCAAACAGTAGCAAACCACTCCTATAAATAAGACAAGCTATATGACACCCAAGGCATCACTTGTGCATACAATTACACTTGAGATTCATTCTTTGTGAGCAACAAGCTGAGCTACACTTGCAATCTGTTTTACTTGAGTTCTACATTAGTGTCCTATAGTTTAGTATCTCCTAGCCACCACACTACCACATTCATCTACAGTGGATAGGAGATCAATACGCTTGATATAGGATCAAAGCGCTGTACTCAATTGGTAACATTGTTTCTTTCTTCCAATCATGTTCTTTCTATTGTATTTTGTTCTCCTTTGTTACTCTTAGGTTGGAGGCTGCGGAAAGGAGGTTGTTGGAGCTTCTTCAGGTGGTGAAGGTAGCTCGGTGGACTTAGGATTACTTCAAGAAGGCTGTCTCAACGGGAAACTACTTCAAGAGGAAGGCTACTTCAAGGGGGAGCTTGGAGTTACTTCGAGGAAGACCGCTTCAAGGTTGGTGAGACTACTTCTAGGTGAAGGCTATCCTAAGGGTTGTGAAGGTAGTTGTATCTTATGTAACATCCTTGCGAGGTAATAAAATACAATTGCTTTCAAAATCCCAGTTGGGAACAACCGGGTAGTGGACTGATTCCCTTAGTATTTGCTAAGGGTGGAACCACTCTAAACACCTTGCCTCCTTCTCCAATCTTTTTGTGATTATTTGCTTAAATAATTTTTAAAATTATCATAAAACCCTATTCACCCCCCTCTAGTGTTTTTCATTTCTATCCCGTGTATAGTGTGTGAACTTGATATCCTCAAAATCCTCCCTAATCTTAGTAAGGAGTTCTTGGTAAGAGATGAGGTGCTCCTACTTGGTCTTCCATTCACCGTTCATCTGTGATACGATCAAGAGCGAATCACCGAAGATGTTGAGATCGTGCAAACTTATTTGCTTGGCCGCTTGGAGGCCTAAGATGCACGCCTCATAGTCATCCACGTTGTTGGTGACACTGAATTTTAGGCAACTGACAATGAGTATTTATTTTTCTGTGGGGTTGATGAGGACGACACCAACTCCTTTGTCGTGCTGATCGGCAGCCCCGTTGATAAGGACGACACCAACCCTTTGTCGTGTTGATTGGCAGTCCTGTCGAAGAACATTATCATGTGTCTGGATCCTTTATTGGTAGAGGTGTCAACCATGTTGATGTTTTGTTTGAGATTTTGAAGTCTCCGTCAACGATGTTTGCAATTGGATTTTCCCTTAGTTGGTCTGCCATTGCTTGAGCTTTGTCGCTCTTCATCAGGATATGTGATGTCAAATTTAGAGGGCAAGACTTGCCATTTGGTGCATCATCTGATCAAAGTTGGACATATCACATAGGTATTGCAAAGGCATGGAAGCCTACCAGTTAAACATGGTATAACTTGAGGTAATGCCGCATCTTCTTGTTAGGATGAACTAGAGCAAGACAATGCTTTGTGACCATGGTGTATTTGCATGTAGTCTTTGAGAAATACTAATTATATAAAACCAACCATGTTCCGTACATAGTAAAACCTAAATATACTTGGATATACCTTGATCTATATCTATATAGGCCATTCATGCTAGCTCATAATGAGCGAAATGGATTTCCCCACATTTACTGAAATGTAATAATAATAGAGTTTTATTATAGTCAGTAGCTATTACATAATGGCTACAATCAACAACTTATATTCTTACCAATATTGTTTTGTAGTTTGTACTATGGTTTTTCATTAGTATTATTGATTGCAGATGTGTCTTTATGTGCAAATAACAATATCCTAAAATTTCAAGTTGAATTTCTGTGTTTCTTGTTCAGTTTCCACATTTTTTTGGTTTTTCAAAATTTCCATTGATAAACCAGGATTTCCCCAAAGGTTCCGTCAAAATTTCCATTATTTCCATTTCCACGGGTGTCGAAATAAATATCATAATTGACACGTGAAATGCTTGCTTCAGTGCATGGGCTTGAAAAATGTCTTTAGCACTCTCTCCAGTCAAGCAGATTTTCTTTTGGGGTTTCTGCTTGTTTTGAAATGATTGGAGACATTTCAAACGATATAACCAACTAAAGTACATCACGCTCTAGGAAGCACATATGCCACATACACTTCTAGGAAGCCCCCACGTCCTTGTCAGACACGTTTTGAACACAAACACTTCCTGAACATGGCCCAAAACGTTTTGAACAAAGCCAGGGCATGTGCTATACGTTTCAGTCATTTTTTGTAGCTCGGACATAGCTGGACACACTCGAAACACTTCATGGACACATTACTGCACCAGCTGCTGCTGCAATATCCTTTTTTTCAGGGTGCAGATTCTGAATATACACTCTTTATTCTTTTTTTTCCTATGGCAGCCACTGTTTATGTCTTGTCATTAATTAAGGAAATGTGGCATGACACTGAGATCTAATGAAAGTTGCAAATAGATCTCTTAAAAAGAACCCATATATAAAGTCTAAGCTAAATCAGATATCATGAATCATGTCGTAGTCTAACAAATCATTTAATTGAGCAATGAGAACTCATATATGTACTCTAAAAATCTACTATATTTATTGAAAACGCAACATGTTTAATTTATTTGCTTCGTGCTGTTTCCATTATACTCACAAACACATATTTATATTCATACAGATACAATATTATACATACACACAATTCCAGTAATTTCTGAAAGTTTTTCTATTCATACAATATACACACATATATGTATATGTTAAAAAATATCTTTCCCTCATCTAATGTCGTGTCCGTGTCCTATATTTCAGAAAATAGAACTGTCCCGTGTCTGTATCTGTGTTTGTGTCTGTGTCTAGAAACGTGTCCGTGCTTCCTTGATCACTCATCATGTGCTCACACCGAGTCAGTGTCGGATGGTTGGCAAACTGACCCACATTTTGGATATCATGCGATGTGTGGTCGGCCAATTCTATGTCGCCTAGAGTTGCTTTTTGACCTTTTGTTAATAAATGCACATGACGAGTGCTGAACTGACACGTCCTGTGTGAATCTTTTACAGAAAAACTGTCTATCCAGGGTTTGCTGATGTGTAGTGCGCTTCATCCTAATTGCCAATAGGTATTCTGATAGTTGGAGCATCATTAATTAATCATTTTCCAGCATTAAAATCAAGAACTAGTGATGATGAGGGCATTAAAAGAATAGAGCACAATGAGGCATAACTTGAGAGAAAAATACCAAGATAAGCACACATATTGAACATGAAACATGATATCAAATACACTTATCATCTGGAGTTAATGCGCTGAAGGTCCGTCACCTTCAACTTTGTTGTTTTAATTCCCTATGTTCTCTTACAAGTTTCAGTGACATCGGATCTGCCAAATGATACAACAATCCATTGAAGTGGACATGTCTTGAAAGATCTCAACCAAACAAGGGAACATGGCATTTGGTTTTGATTTGTGAGTGCCAATTTTCGTATGACAGCTCCACCCACATAAAATGTGACTTAGAGAAAAAGATAACCCATGCATGTTCTTCCCCCTGATGTACTTCTCCCCTGAGATAGCTGCAAGGCAGCCAGGCAGGGCACTCCACATGCCCTGCTAGTTCTTCTGGTGACGACAATCTATTCAGTTTCAGTTTGTCATATCCCCTGCAACAGACAGTTGCAAGTAAGCTCCAAAGTAACAATGACTCTCCCTCATTCCCAGCGACCAACCTAGGAGGGGAAACATACGTTCTCATTTGTTTTATTTCATGTGTCCTTTTGAAGTTTGACAAATTGATGAGTCTTCCATCTCATCCTCCTCATTTTATGTTGGTTTTCTTTTCTCTCTCTTTTTCTTTCAGGCCAATTTTATCATATACTGCTGACAAACTTAGATATATTTGGCCTGCCTGCAACATGTTTTTATTATTTTCCTTGTAGTGCCGCATTTACCACTTTACCTGTTGTCTTATTTTACGGATTGCAACCCTCAAATCTTGTTACACCAATTTGCTATCATTAGTGGAGGGATGTTTTGCTGATTACTCCCTAATGATGCTAGATTCTAGTTTAAATTTTTTGGCCATTTTGCTGAGTGGAATGTATCAATGTTGTTGTTCCACCCTTATATTGTGTTCATCTAACAATAGCTTAAAAATCAAAATGTACACCTTACAAGTTAGATTTACATATTGTATAATTAGTATATATATCTTGTAAATTAATATAAAAAGATCCAAAACGGTATACTTCCCGTATATGTGCCTGCATACTTCAAAGACTCTTATGCGGTACCCTCTCCAAATGCATACTGCACACCACATATTGTAACATGGTAATTTGGTAGATGCATTTTAGACAAGAAGAACCCCCCAGTCTGTGGTCAGAATGATGGCACCTGCTACAATCTGGATGTGACATCTACTGTGGTGTCAACTCCTAAACTGGGGCCGTGCTTGCCACAGCATGCACGGCTGACTTCTGAGAATATGTCGCGTTACCTTTTGTAAGGAATAGGTGACCTCTATAGCACCAGCAGAAGTGTTCTGTGGTGACATAGGAAAATAGTTCTGAACAAGATCAGTCCTGCTCACATCACATATAAGGAAAGTAAAATGCGATTGACTTTTTATAATGTTTTTGTTTGCCCATAACTTATACATGGTGAATCCATGCATGTAGGACAGGGACATAGTAAAAAGTGTAGTAGGAAGTATCTGGAAAGAAAAATATTAACATCCTAAAGGTGGAAAATTTGGAAAAAACCCTATTTTGTGTTCTGTGATTCACACCCTTCTCTATTAGTCTATTATAGACACACGGATGGCTGCCTTAAGACAAAAAGATCACACCCCTTTATTGGATCATGGCCATTAGAAGCTGTTCTCAACCGTCAGTGGTAGTCACTGCTACCTTATAGGGTTTCATGGCTAATAATTGATGCTGTTGCTACGAAATGTACCTTCTGTGAGGCTGAAATTACATTTCGCTTCTGCTTGGTATTGTGGACAGGCAGCATCACTGGCAGTCAGGAGTGAAACAGCTGCTTAAGCACTGACCAAACATCAAAATCCACACTGTGCCATTTTTCTTCCTACTGATTACACGCTGCCGGCCATTCATCTTTTTTCACTAGGAGCAATTAGCCTCGTGGCCAATTGCACAATCTGTGATCCAGGACTGATTCAGTCAAACATGCCTAGAAGTGTTTCTCTTTTTGGTGTGAAAAGTCTAGAATAATTTGGAAATTGGTGAAGTCCTTCTGGGGACCCACTCCAGTTTCTACAATGTACCAACCAAAGGGACCACTTGAATGCTCGCAGGCAGTGCACCATGCAAAAGAAACAGGCCGGTGGACATTGAAAAGGTTCTATGAACGGCCTTGCACCGCGCGTCTTTGACCATTGTGTCTTTAATGATCAAGGAGTCAGTCTTTTTATCTAACATTGTTGACTTGAGCGGCACTCACCATAGCCAACTTATGAGAATCATTGATACCAACAGAAACTCATTATCAGTATAGGGGTTTGTGCCTCTTATGTCCTGGATGCCCTATTCCGATTTGATTTTCAGAAAGACACCTAGATTCTGCATGCTTACTGCCTGCAGGATATATGGATCATTCCATGTGGGATATTTTTTAGAACATTGCGGTGAGTGGCTTGTTGGGTACAATGAGTCTGTACATCAAATTGCCAGGACAATACAGAATGGCATGATGGATTCCGTAGAGATTTAATGTGGCAATGTACCGATTATTTGTCAACATTGCCCGTGTTATATGATGCTTTTTTCCGTTTCAGCATCTTACTTGTAGCTGCTCTTAATACATACTTCTCAGTATTGGTGTGGTTGTCAGCAACTTTAAATCAAATGCTTATATTGACATATAGAAGTTATTACTGTGGTTATTTAAATATATTTTCGTTTATGTTTGGCAGACTCATGGAGAATCCATATGGGGTGAGGATGGGATACCTTGTATATCTCTAACTACATTGGGAACATCTGCAATGCATACACTTCGGTACAGACTTACCTAAACTTTATGGCGGAATTGAATTTGCGAAAGTTGCCACTATTTTGTCAAAATCTTTACTCGTTCTCTTTTTTTTTGGGTTTTAAATGGAATCAGGCCACAGCCATCATGGGATAAAACTTGTACAGCCGCAGCCGCTATTGGCCTTTTATCCGAGTTGAGCACTTGTCCCGCATTATCCAATATTGAGTTAAATAAACAGGCTGATGCGGTGAAGAATACACTAGAAGTCTTATTGGAAGCTCTAACAGCCCGTCGCCAGCGTATGGGTCGCTCTGTTACCAGAAAGGAAAGAAGCACACTGTGCTAGTACTGAAGAGCATTTCAATCGTCTTGCAGGATCACTACCTAAAGCACTGTAGGGACACAACTTTTGTACCAATCAAAATATTTGCCACTACACATGAATTTTGTTGGTCTTATAAATAGCTGTTCTTGGTTTAAGAGCTAACACAGATTGATGTGGCCTTTAAAGTCGCATTAGAATGCTCATCTCACTCTGTATAACAAGAACATCATAGTTTGACAATGTACATCTGTCAAAGTTGTGCTTAAAAGTGATGGAAGGCACTTCTGTAAAGGATGATTTGCTACTATTTCTTTTCATCGATAACAAGAATAAAATTTATAGAGTTCTTTTTAATCTGAAATCCCAGATAAGCCCCTATGTTTTGATAAATACCAACCAACCCTTACCCCGCTCACCCAAAAAAAAGTAACGTCTGATTTGCCCTTTTTGTTTTTTTCCAGCAGATATCATCTGGTTACTCCTATCTTCCACTTTTAATGTGAAACACATAATATTAGTATGACTAATATAAAAAATATGTATACAAATAAACAACTTCTAAAGGCAGTAGTATGTATGTCGTAAAGTAATGTTACATATAGTATAGATTTCGAGATTAGGTTGTGGTCAGAACTGGTCTCGGTGAATAATGCCAGTGTTCCTATAAAGATATCCAAGGCTGATGTTTGAGATCGCGGAAAGTAAATTGATCTATCCTAAGAGTATAGCGGAACGGAACTTGAAGAGATTGAGCAGGACTGCAACGGGGTACATTATGGGTCTGAACCCACATTGGCCGACTCTAGTTCGCCATCTAGCTCAAATCTGGAACATCAAAGGGTCGCTCGAGGATAGACTGAGAGGTAAATGATTTTTGTTCATTATGTTCTCTAATGATGAAGACCTTCTTACGGCTATTGAAGGACCCTAGTTTGTCTCTGACAAACCTTTGATTATTAAGAAGTGGGAGCGGGGGGAGCCTATGGAAAAACTTAAACTCTCAAAGATCTAGATATGGCTGAAGATCCATGACCTACCCTTAGAACTATGGGACGACAAAATGTTCAACAAGATTTTGTCATTTTTTGGAAAGCCTCTTAGAATTGATAAGTTTACTGTAGAGTTCGGAAGGCTAGAGTACGTTAGACTTCATATTCTGATACTGGTTGATTTTGCTTTTCCGAAAGAATTAGAAATACAAAGTGAGGATGTCCAGTTTGACAAAATCATTGAGTATGAATGGGAACCTGCAAGATGCTTATTGTGTGAGAATTATGGTCATGAGCATGGAACATGACTTCGACTTGGAGCCGACTTTGACAGGTGTGGACATGGAAGTTTGTGGAAATGTCGAGGATTTTTACAACCAAACTTCGACGCAACTACTACAAAAATTAAGCTAAACATAGTCATTTTGTGATGAAACACGGCAAATTTCATCAAATCTAACTAAAAAACACAATATATGTTTACATATAACCATCCATATAGGTTTACATATGTACATAAATACACGATTACATACAGTCGTCTTCGAACTACAGAGTTCTTCCATATATAAAGTTTTTGACACTAAACAAACTACGTAAAAATGGCGTAAATCTATGGTAATTTAGCAGAGAGGGGGTCGATCTATTACTATTAGCTTAGAATAATAAAAAATAACATCAAAATCATCTTACCTCAAGCTCCAACACTTTTTCCCCCTCAAACAGAAAATTCTACAAAACACTTGAAGAATGTCGCCAACTTTGACGACTTCGACAGATGTCGAGGACATTGTGGAATTTTTGAATGGACTTGGGTCAACTTCGTCGACATATGGGGAAATGTCGACAACTTCGACAAAATGTCAAGGATATTGTGGAATAAGGATGTTTACGTGGATTTGACGTCGCCAACCGTCGACATAGACATTATCGACGAAATTTCGCCCCATGTCGAGGACATTTAGTACCATGGTCATGAGTCTAATCTCTGTGATATGGAGTTTAAAGAGAATGTTCCTTATTTTAATGTTAGGAACAAGAGCAAGCAAGTCTGCATTTTGAAAGTTATCAATCCAGAGACACTTGGGGAGGATCTAGAGGAATTCAACAATGATGTGGAAGATATCATCAATGTACCAACGAATTCTGATGTTTCTTCTAATATCTCCATTGGCACAACCAGTTCTAATGCTAATGCAGTGCTATTGATTTGAGAGGGAAGTCGATTACTCCACAAATCACTCCTATGCCTTCTCTGGAGTGGGAGGTTCAAGGCAGAAAGTCTTCCTCCTAGAGTCATTTCTATATCTATTTCCTCAGTGAGAGACATTCAACTCTCCCCTAATAAGTTCTCTCTTTTAGCTAATTTCAATGAAGGGGATGGCACTTTAAAGACTGGTGGTAATGATGTCAGATTTATCCCTAATGGATAAGCCTTTCTCTATTGTTGTTTGGAATGTGAGGAATTCACAATAAAGTCTCTCACATTCAAAGGGAAATCTATAGAAATAAGGATGATATTTACGTTATTCTGGAGTCTAGAGTTAAAAAAGATGAGCTTGATTTTGTTATGGATTCTTTATGGCCGGGAGCTAACTATATTTGTAATGCCGACTTGACTATTATAATGTTGTATTTAATTCTTCTTATTCTGAGCTGGTTCACTGGGATGATTCCTGGGTTATTCCTTCCTATCTCTGCTTCCCGATTAGATAAACTTAGGTAATGGGTGCCAAAGAATGAGGTTGATTTTGTCATTAAGAATCTCAATGTTGATTAGGCCTATTGATATACTGAAGACTGCATATCTTGGTACTACTGATCTGTATGTCAGTGGTACCGACACATCAAAAATATTGAAGATTACATATCTTGGTACTACCGACCTGTCTGTCGGTAGTACCGACATGTCGGCAGACGGCTGTCCTGAAGATTCATTTTTCTCTTGTTTTATTATTCTACATGTATTTGTTCTTTCTATAAATATATGCTAGGGCACACACTGTACCCTAAACACTTGTAACCCAATGTTTTACATGGTATCAGAGCGGATTCACTCCTAGGGAACCCTAGGCCAGCCGCTGGCGCTGCCGCCCCCCTCTCTTCTTCTTCTTCTCCGGTGCCCCTCCCCTCTCCTACCCTTTCTCTCTAGCTACAGTAGTCACCGCCGCCACCGTCAGCCTATTCACTAATTCCTAATCACTTCTCCATGTGTGATTAGGAAATCTCAGTTGGGAGCTGTGGATGCGTCAGTTATGCATCTAATCCTTTATCCGTGGCGTGTATCTCTCCGTCACTTCTTCGTTTCTTGTGACATGTATCATCCCGTCACCCTATCTTTTGCTTGAAACATGGAGGACACCAAGGCATTTGTAGTCTATAATGAGATGTCACCTATCCCCTCCATCAAGCTAAACAGAAAAAATTATATCTTGTGGATGAATATTGTTCATACAGTATTGGAGTCCAAAGACAAAGCAAAACATGTTGATTCTGATCCTCCTGCTTCTATTGCCGAAGGCTATGTTCAATGGAAGCGTCATGATAGTTTGGTGAAGACATGGTTGTGGGGGAGCATGGAACCTGGGATCGCTGCTAGGTTCATGTTCTACACTACCGCCAAAGAAATATGGAGTGCAGTAAAGAAACACTATTCTCAAGAAAAGAATGCTCTTCGTCAGTTTATGATCTATGATCGCCTGTTTGTAGAACGACATGGAGACAAGCCTTTGGAAGAATATTTTGGAGTGATCCAAGCTATTGCTCAAGAGTTGAGCTTTTATCATCCGGTGACGGTCAAAGAACAAATCAAGGACCAAAACGACTTGATTACATCAAAGTTCTTAACAAGTCTGAGTTCTTCATGTAGTTCAGCCCGCAGTGTCATCCTAGCCTCTGACAAACTTCCTAGCTTGGAGGAAACCTTCTCACAGATTATGCAATCCAACTTTGAACCAATTGATTCTAAAGTCGTCCCATCTCTTAGAGATTCTCATGCTGTTGTTGCTGCTGCTATAAGTGGAGGATGTCCAAGTGCAGGTTGAGGACGTGGCACACGTCTTAAGTGCACTTTCTGTGATAAACTTGGACACACTGTTAAAAAATGCTGGAAGAAGCATGACAGACCTGCTGCACCTTTTGTGGGGTAGCAAACTATGCTGGTACTACTGCATCTTTTGAGCCTCCTGCGTTGAGTTCTGGACCTTCTGGTATCACACTCACCAAGGAGGAGTATGATAGATTTATTCTGGCTACTCAACATCTAAGTATGGAATCATCATCATCTTCTTCTTCTTCAACACACTTAGCCTCTACTACTGGTAAACATGCTACCTCTTTACTGGCTTCTGATTCAAATTCTTTGTGGGTGGTTGATTTTGGAGCTTCACAACATATGACTGGTATGAAGAGACTTCTTCATTCCATTGACTCACATATTCCTCACCAATATGTGACTATAGTAGATGGTTTAGTGAAGAGAGTGTTAGTTAGTGGATCTATTTCTCTGACTCTTAGGATTGATATGAAATCTATACATTATGTACTTGCATTTTCTTTCAATCTTCTTTCTGTTGCAAAATTGATTGATACTCTAAAATGCACGGTAACATTTGGACCTTCTTGTTTTGTCTTACATGATCTCAAGAGTATTGAGGACGATTGGTGGGGGGCCTAGGAAAGGCGATCTCTACCTCTTCCATAGTGAAAGTCTGTCTCGCCAAGTATCTGCTCCCGCTACGACTATCCTTTTGAGCAGTTCTCCCTTACTATGACACTACAGATATGGACATCCTTCTCTAGAGAGCTTGAGGAAGTTAGAACCTGACTTATCACATGTGTCTTCTTTAGAGTGTCAGTCCTGACAATTGGGGAAACATCATAAAAGGTCTTATCCCAGTCGAGTCAATAAACAAGCTTCTTGTCCGTTTGAGTTAGTCCATAGTGATGTTTGGGGTCCTGTAAAAGACAACAACTATAATGGCTTTCGCTATTTCCTTTGTGGATGATTTTTCTCTCATGACATGGATTTATTTGTTAAAAAGTCGAGAGTGTGTAATTAATTGTCAAGCATTTGCATCAAGAAATAAAAGTCCAATTTGAGTGCAATATTAAAAATCTTTAATCTGATAATGCCTTGGAATATGTCCAAAGTGCTATGGCTGATTTTTGTAGTTCTGTTGGGATGATACATCGCACGTCTTGTCCTCACACTCCTCAACAAAATGGGCCAGTTGAGAGGAAAAAAATCGTCATCTTCTTGATATTGCTAGGACAATCATGTATCAATCCAATGTTCCTAAAAGATTTTGATCTGATGCTTTACTTACTGCCTGCTTTCTTATCAACAAGCAACCCTCATCAGTGCTTCAAGGGCGTACTCCTTTTTCTAACCTACGTCCTAATGATCAATCATTTCATGTTCCCCTTAGGGTGTTTGGTTGTACCTCCTTTGTTCACAATTTTGATCCTAAGGCTGATAAATTATCTCCTAGGTCAATTAGGACTCTTTTTCTAGGATACTCCAATATCAGCAAGGGGTACAAATGTTACTGTCCCAGTCTCCGTCGTATGTTTGTGTCTAGGGATGTAATTTTTCATGAGTCTACTCCATATTTCTCCAGTGTTCCCAGTAAGGGGGGCAATTGTATCATGTATGAGAGTGAGAGAGTGCCACCATCAGATATCAGTGAGAGAGTGCCACTTATCATCCCTGACTATACTGTAGTTCAGGAAGAGCAGTCAGCAGATGATACTACGATTCAACAATTTCCACATGTTTACAACAGACGAGGCATACAAGATCCAAAGGATGTAGCACCTACAATCTCTGAGCCTTCCCCATCTTCCTCTACTCAAGAGAGTCCTGAAGAACCATCTGATCTTGACGTTCCCATTGCTATTCGTAAAGGTACTCGTTCTTGTGCTGTTCGACATCCTATTGCAGGTGTGTGTTGTTTGTCAAGATTGTCTAAGCAGGCACGTTCCTTTGCTCTTGGGATTGACTCTGTGGTCATTCCAAGAAATCATCTTGATGCTATGAAGGATAATGGTTGAAAGCAGGCAATGCAAATAGAAAGTCTGCTCTTTTACAAAACAACATCTGGGAACTTATTGACTTACCTTTCGATAAAAATGTTGTAGGATGCAATGTTTACAATAAAACATAATCCAGATGGCTCAGTTGAGAGATTAAAGGCTCGACTGGTAGCAAAGGGCTATACTCAGACATATGAGGTTGATTTCTTTGAGACCTTTTCTCCTGTGGCTTGTCTGAATTCCGTGCGGATTATTATCTCTCTGGCTACTACTTTTGATTGGCCTCTGTTTCGACGTGATGTTAAGAATGCCTTTCTTCATGGTGATCTACATGAAGCATAGTTGTTGAGGCGCCCGCCTGGGCGTCGCCTAATCGGCCAGTCGCTCAAGGGGGGCGGGTCGCCTAGCTAGACGCCCAACTTTCTTACCCAAATAGGTGTCCACCTAGGGCGCTTGGGCGACTAGTCGTCGCCGGGGAGGGTGCTAGCCTGACTGGGCGACCGCTTTTTTGCTGGGTAGGCTGAAGCAAGGGTCCGAGTACCACATCTCACCTTCTACATTTTCATTCTATGGAGCAACAATTTACCATTTTGACATTTACAATTGTTGAAAACTGGGGTATACAACTATAAACTACGCCTTATGTTCTAATATATAAAAGTGACAATGTGGAATGATTTACATTCTCTTTATATATTGTAATGCCTTTCTTATTATTTATATTGGGAGTGTAGATCTACATCTCTTATTATTTGTATGTTCTACTTAACTTTTTCTTAAATGCAATACAATACAATTAGAGAATTTCAAGGATTACTAGAGTTGCAATGTATGTAATTAGTGTTAACCTTTCATTCTTAAATTATCTTTTTTTTAGGTCTTTCCCGAATTACCTTGTTGCCTCTTATTCAATTTAATTCATCTAATCACATCTATTATAACTTATTGTGGGGGGTTTCGATTAGACTTATACAGTTTCAGGTGTAATATTCAAATATATTTATACATAATAACTAAACTTATATTTTTATTTAATTAAAAAAATCATCGCCTGGGTGACCTAGGCGTCCTGGGCGTTTAGCCAAGGCAGGCCACCGCCTGGCCGCCTTGAAAACTATGACAGGAAGATGTGTATATGGAGCAACCTCCTGGTTTTGTTGCTCAGGGGGAGTGTTAGAAGGTCTGTAGATTGAAGAAAGCTATCTATGGGTTGAAACAATCTCCTAGAGCTTGGTTTGACAAATTCAGTGAGGTTATATTACAGCTGGGCTTTTCTCGTTCTGTGACTGATCACTCCTTATTCTATTCTAGTTCTTCTATTAGATCTGTTATTATTGCAGTATATGTTGATGATATAGTTATCATTGTGAGTGATGCTGCAGTCATATCTCATGTGAAAGAAGGCTTGCAGAGACAATTTCACACAAAGGATCTGGGCAAACTGAGGTATTTTTTGAGTATTGAAGTACTTAGATCTCATACAGGTACGAATTTATCTCAGAGGAAATATGTGCTGAATTTACTTCATGACATAGGTATGAGTGAGTCCGAGCCAGTGTCTACTCATATGGATTATCATGTGAAAGAGATGACTGATGATACTGATTATCCAGATCCAGGATACTAAAGGAAAATTGTTGGTAAACTGATATATCTATCAGTTACTCGGTCCTGACATTTCTTTGCTGTAGGAGTGGTGAGTCAACATATGAGCTCACCACGACAGTCATATTGGACAACAGTTTGTCGTGAAATATCTGAAAGGTGCACCTGGGACAGAATAACCTATTACAAACCTAGGACTCCTGTTTCTACTCTGACCCTTATTGGCTATGCAGATGCAGATTGGGTTGGTAATCTGAATGACATGAGGTCTACTTCTGGATATTGTACCTTTCTAGGAAATCATCTTATTACCTTAAAAAGTAAAAAAATAGAATGTTGTGGCAAGATCTAGCACTGAGGCGGAATACATGGCAATGGCTCATGCTTGTTCTGAGTTGCAGTGGGTTCAATATGTACTTTCTGAATTAAAGATTCTTGTGTTGTCTCCCATAGAGCTCAGATGTGATAATCAAGCTGCAATTTATATTGCCAAGAATCCAATCTTTCATGAACGCACCATGCATATAGAAGTTGATTGTCACTTCATCAGAGATCAGATCAAGGATGGGAAGATTATGACTCCTCACTTAAAATCTTGAGATCTGCTCGCTGATGTTCTCATAAAGCCATTACATCCACCTATCTTCCAAAATTTTTGCAACAAGCTGGGCAGACACGATGTGTACGCTTCAACTTGAGGGGGAGTGTTGATATACTGAAGACTGCATATCTCGGTACTACCGACTTGTATGTCAGTGGTACTGACACATCAACAATATCGAAGATTGCATATCTCGGTACTACCGACCTGTCTTTCGGTGGTACATGTCGGCAAATGGATGTCCTGAAGATTCATTTTTCTCTTGTTTTATTATTCTACATGTATTTGTTCTTCCTATAAATATATGCTAGGGCACACACTGTACCCTAAGCACTTGTAACCCAACGTTTTACAAGGCCCCTAGGCCGGACGGGTTCAATGCCATGTTTTAATTAAATCTTGTTGGATTGCTGTTGGTGATGAGGTATCCAAGGCTATTCTCAATTTTTTAATTCCGAGAATTTATTAAAAGAATGCAACAAGTCATTTATCACTCTTATTCCTAAAATTCCTGGGGTTTCTACACTCAAAGATTTTCGACCCATTTCCTTGTGTAATGTGATTCATACAATTATTATTAAGATTCTTGCTTACAAATTTCGTGATATTTTACCTGATTTCGTTGATAAGAACTAGGTGGGTTTCATCAAAGGTAGAACTATTGGGGATGCAATTTTGTTAGCTAATGAACTTATGAGTACTTTTCCTAATGCTAATGGTCCTAGTAGAATGTGTGTGAAAGTGGACCTGTCTAAGGCTTATGACACTATGAGAAGAGATTATATTCTTTTGATAATGAGGAGAATGGTGTTTCTTGATTGCTGATTGAATTGGATTCAAGTGTGCTTTAGCACTTGTTCTTTTCAGATTTTAGTAAATGGCTCTCCCTCCTTGTCTTTTGAGGCTTCAAATGGTGTGGGGACCCATGATCCTCTATTTATTCATGGTTGCTATACAAGACTCCACTACAATTATTGATTCTTATGTGAAGTGTGGTTATCTGAATCCCATCCAAGCTTCTGATAGATGTGATGTCTCACATATCATCTTTGCGAATGATCTTCTTATGTTTGCCAAAGCTGATGGATCGAATGCTTAAGCTATTGCCAACATTCTTCATACTTTTGGTTTGGTTTCGGGTCTCAATATGAATAATCTCTAAAAGTCAATTGTTTTTTTGGCAAGTGTGGTGGACAAGCCTATGTCTATTTCTGATAAATTGGAGATTGATATTGCCTCCCTCCCTGTTAGATATCTCGGGCTTCCCTTGTTTACAGGCAGACTTACCAAGGCATATGTTCGACTATTCTTGATAAGATCATGAAGAAATTGGATTCTTGGAAAGGTAAATTGCTATCCCTAGCTGGTAGAGTGGAGCTTGAATATCTATCTTTACATCGTATCATGTTTTTTGGTCCTATGATTTTTCTCTTCCAGCTGTTATTCTGGATATCGAAAAAGTAATGAGGAACCTCATTTGGTATGATATTGAGTTACAAAAGCATGTCACACTGTGTCGTGAGATACCATTTGCAAGCCTAGGCTGGAAGGAGGTCTAGGTATTCGATCTGCTGAAGATTGGTCCAAGGTTGTTGTTTGAAAAACCTTTGAGATATAATTAATAACGAAGAATCACTTTGGGTCAAGTGGTTACATGAGAGGTACATCCGCCTAGAGTCTATTTGATATGTTGGCAGTAGGACCAACTCCTCCTAATTATGCAAAAAACTCCTTAAATATAGAGACTTAAACCTCATGTTGATTTCTGTATTGGAGACGGTTGCAAATTCCTTCATTGGAAGGACCCTGGTTACTGCAGAAGAAATCACTCCTTGCTCATTGTGATAGCCAAATGATCTTGAGGCTGGGACAAGATCCAAACTGCAAAGTTAGCTGTTGTTTGAGTAATGGTTCTTGAAGATTCCCTTAGTTAAGGGTTGCAAAGTCATTCAAGATTTGTTTGATAGCTAACCTACTCCTAGTGGTATTCATAATTAGTTAAAGTTTAATGGTAAGACTGTTTTTTGTTTGAAGGATGGATGGGAGATTGTTAGGTTCTTCAGTCGGTCGAAATGGACATGGAAAGATAATATGCCCAAGAGATGTTCCTTGTCTTCTGTGGAAGTGTTTTTTATATAGATTACCCACGATTGATTATCTGAAAAGGATTGGCTTTTCCTTGGTGTCTAGATGCATTCTTTTCAAGTCTCAAGAAGAAGACTATATTCATATTTTTTTTGTGTGTTGCTCATTCGGTTCTAAGATTTGGGACGGCTTTTCTAATATGGTACGAGACCTTTGAACTTTCAAGATTTGCTGAAATTAAACGGTGAAAAGAAGTCTGCAGCTATATTTGTCATCTACAACATCCAGTGGGACGGAAATTTTCAAATTTTCAATTGTCGTGAGAAAAAAGCTGAAAGCATCTGGTCTGTTTGTCGTATTGATACCAAAAGCATGCATAGATATTCATGGTGGATAGTTGTATAGTTTCTTTCTTCTTTTCCTATCATTTTTTCTTTTTACCATGCCTTATGACAGTTTTTCCCATGTGTTGTACATACCCGTTTACAAGTAATGATAGAGAGGTGTGCTGAATTCACAAAAAAATGTTACATATAGTATAATAAACCAACACAATACTAGTAATTCAATTAAATATAATGTGTACTAAAAAAGGATAAAGGCCTTGGGTATATCTTGCCATAATTAACCAACGAATTAAATATGTCAAAGAAGGTACAAGCGATTTTTCATGGATGTCAAAATCCTCTACCATCCTTAGAATATCATGTTAATTTGTTTCGTTTGCACGTTTAGTTGGGTGACCATACTTAGTGTTAAGGTTTCATTACAGTGGTGTCCGACTAATGTTTGCCTTCGGAAGCACCAGCCTCTATGACGAGGGAAGACTGATGTCCTTAGAGGTAGTAAATTGGGTCTCAATGTACCTGCATAACGGTCTCGTAGTCGCAAGCACTTGTATTAGGTTTGCACAATAATTACCCTGATAGGGGTGTAAAAGTTCTGTTTAAACTTGTGAACTGACGTGGTCTGACTTATAAAAAACCGATTCTGAGTTTGGATGTTGTCAATCCGAATAAGTTGGATGTTGATGTTCGAAATTCAAACCAAGTTATTTTTTAGTTTGGATTTTGTCAAATCGAGGTGACGTTGAAAAGTATAACTATCATGCGAGTTATTAATAGAATACAAAATCCAGGTTCCATGTTAGAAACTTAAAAATTGGGTCTACTCCCAGATTAATTACTTTGCGGAAAAAAAATCAGTTTGGAATGACTATTTTGCATTGATTCTGTTCAACCCGAAACAAGCCCAAACTAAGTTTTTACACCCCTATACCTTGGGGCAGCCCGACAGTTTGACGTGTAACATATTGTTTATTTACATATTGGATATTTACGCTTTATATATGATATATTATTTTTTTCTCTTTCAAAAACTGTTGTTGGAGAAGGGGCAAAAATCACTAACAAGCAATAAATATGAAAGATTATACTAGGAGACGCTGAGGCGTTCATGTTGCACTGCTCTTAAGAGTATTTCCGCGACTCTTGACGGCGAACATCAATGCAGTAGGTGACTATGGCGGCTACTCTCTCAGGATCCAACAACGGTTGCTGACATGAAATATGCACACACAATCACGATGACGAGCGAAAGGAATCGATCGTTCTTCCAATGGACAAATGAGCGAACGACAAAGAGACAAGAAAAAAGATTGGAGAGTTTTTTGACCGATGTAGAATGATGACAGAAACACTTTTAAATAACAACCAAAACACGCTTGAAATGACGTGTTGCGGTTGCAAATCGGGCACAGTTTGGAACTGTCAAAGAACAAAACGAATGGGGGGTTGCGCCCACGCAAAGAGCTCTGAAAGGCTGGGTTTGCACCCCCTGCGTGCGGGACACTACATGCACAGACACGCTCGGTTAAGAGGTTTTTAGATTGGCCTGACCCAAATCTAGTTGGGCTGTCCCACCATGCGCGTGCGAAGTCCATATCCCATAGTGTTCCTCAAATATCCTATAGACAAGAACCCATATATAGGAAGGATGGAAATATCATAATGCCCCAATGCATGACTAAAGAATTGTCTTTTACTTTTGAAATACATCAAAGCACAACAATCTCCCACTATATATTTTTTAAACTTTTGAATAAATGCTCACCGGAAGAACTTAAACAAATGACATGCATAGACTTTAATAGAACTAAGTTCTTTGAACCAAAGTATAGAGTAGATGTACGTAATTTGTAGAGAATTGGTAGAACTATGTTCTTGAACCAATTTCCCTTTTATCTGATTAGAGGTTCATTACTCAATCTCAAAGTATAAACTTTAGTAGAACTAAGTTCTTTGAACCAAAGTATAGAGTAGATGTACATAATTTGTAGAGAATTGGTAGAACTATGTTCTTGAATCAATTTTCCTTTTATTAGATTAGAGGTAGAACTATGTTCTTTATAGATTTCATAAAATCAATTATCATTCTTACGGTTTGGTGCGCTAAGGCCATGCGCCTACTAGGAATATTCATGAGTGCTCTAGAGATCTGTTTAAATCTCAACAGGAGCAGCCCCACTCCACACTCACATAGTTGGACTTTCATCAAGTATATATTATAGTTATATACACCATCACCAATGGCTATGAAATCCATATAGAAAATATATTCAACTTAATCACTGCAAATTATTTACATCATAAGAATGGGGTACAAATTATTACAATACATTGGGTCATTCAGTAACTTAGTTTTTTTCCCATTGAACCTCTTTCTCGGGATCACCGTTCATAAACATTCAATATCCATCACTTTGACTTATGATATGTGCATAATCTCATTTTCCTCAATGTGCTTCTCACTAGTCTTTGACTTAATGGCTTTGTCAGAGAATTGGCCAAATTTAATTCTGACTTTACATAATCCATTGAGATTATACTTTCACAAATAAGCTGCCTCACAATATTCTGGCGAGACAAATATGTCTACTCTTCCCAATATAAATTTTGTTTTTAGCTCTTGTTATGACAGATTGATTATCACTGTGAATAAATCATGGTGGAGATGGTTTCTCCCAAATGGAAAGATCCATTAGAACATGTCTTAGCCATTCGACTTCAATTTCAGCCTTTTCTAAGGCAATAAGCTCAGATTCCATAGTGGAACGAGCTATACATGTTTTTTGATGGATTTCCAAGACACATCACCTCCACCCATGGTGAAGATGTAGCCACTTGTAGATTCCAATTCATCTGAATCATAAATCCAATTGGCATCACAAAATCCTCCTAACACAGTTGGAGATCCACAAAAAATCAATCTATGATTAATTGTGCCTTTTAGGTATCTCAAAACCCTATGTAGAGCATCCCAATAATCCTTGTCAGGATTTTGAGTATATCTACTTAATCTCCCCACTACAAATGCTAGATCTAGACGAGTACAATTCGCTAAGTACACCAGGCTTAATTCATTAAGTACACTAGACTTCCAATTACCTACGCATATTTGACTTGTTGAACTTTAGCACTTTTTTTTAAGATTGCAATTAGAATTAATAGGTATGCAAACTGGCTTACAATCAAACAACGAATTTTTTTTTGAGGATTTTTTCAACATAATGTTCTTGAGAGAGCATGATGCAATCATCACTTTTAAGAATTTTAATTCTCAAAATTACATATGCTTCTCCTATATCTTTTATATCAAAATTAGAAGCCAAGAAACTTTTTTTGTACTGATTATGATATAAATATTAGTGCAAAAAATAACCATGTTATCCACATAGACATATAATAACACAATCCTGGTTATCAAATTTTGAATAAATACATTCGTCTCCTTCATTTATATGAATCCCATACGATATAATGACTTTATCAAATTTCTCATGCCATTATTTAGATGTTTGTTTCAATTCATAGAGATATTTGATTAGTCTGCATACCACATGTTCTTTTTCGGCAACAACGTAACATTCTGGTTGATCCATATGAATTTCTTCATCTAAATCTCCATTCAAGAAAGTAGTTTTAACATCCATTTGATGTATTATTAATTTTTTAATAGATGCCAAAGCAATTAAAATCTTGATTGAAGAGATTCTAGTTACAAGAGAAAAAGTATCAAAATAGTCAATATACTTTTTCTGTTTGAATCTCTTGGTAACTAACTGAGCTTTGTATTTGTCTACAGTCCCATCAATTTTTAATTTTCTTTTAAATATCCATTTACATCGTATGAGTTTGATACCTGGTGGAAGATCTACTAATTTTCATGTGTGATTAGATAATATAGATTCAATCTCACTATTAATTGCTTCCTTTCATAAGGAGGAATTAGTTGAAGTAATCACATCGTTGTAAGATTGAGGGTCATTATCTACAATGAAGGAATATAAGTCATCACCGAGATTCTTTTCCTTCTTAATCCTAGTGGATCTTCTAGGTTCTACATCATCCAGTTCAAAAACATCATTAGTATTGGATATAATTTGTACGTTCTTTAAAATTTGATTTGAAGGATTATACACTTTTTCCATAGGGGTTTTCATAGGAAATATATGCTAATTTTTTTTAACATTTTTAGATTCAACTATAGTATTAGGTTCTACAACATTGTTGCTACTTCTAAGTACCAAGCTATATGCTGCACTATTTTGAGCATAACCTATAAAAACAACATCTAGGGTTCTAGATCCTAATTTTGATTTCTTAGGTTCGGCTTAGACAAACACCCCCAAACTTTGAGATATTTTAAATTAGGAGGATATCCTTTCCATAATTCAGATGGTGTCATATTCTTCTTCCTACTAGGAACGCCATTTTGAAGAAAACAAGATGATAAAATTGCTTTCCCCCACAAGTTTTTGGGTGCTCCTAAATTAATTAATATAGAATTCATCATTTACTTTAGAGTTCTATTTTTACGTTCAACAATCCCATTTGATTGAGGAGTGTGTTCATGTATAATATCATGGGTTATACAAAAATCATTAAAAGGAGAACAATCGTATTCACCACCCCTATCCGAGCAAAGATGCTTTATTTTCTTATTAAGTTGATTTTCTACCTCTATTTTATATTTAAAAAACATCTCAAAAGCTTCATCATTTGAATGTAATGAATATAATTTTGTATAGCCTTAGAAATCATCTACAAAAATAATGTAAAATATTTTCCCACCTCTTGACAAATTTCCTTTTAAATCTCCAAATCTGTACGTATTAAATCTAGTAATTTAGAATTTCTATGTGAAATTTGAGGATATGGTTTTTTTGTAGATTTCATTTTAGCACATACTTGACAATTATTATTTAAATCAACAACACCATGTATATCTTTTAACAAACTTAAAGATTTCATGTGTTGTACATATTTAAAATAAATATGTCCAAGTATGTTGTGCCACATATCAAAAGAGTCAACGATATAAGCAGAAGAGAAAAATTCATTAGTAGAAGAGTTTGGTACATTCAAAAGAAAGAGACCATTTGAGCAATACGCCATACCAAGATACTCCCCAAACTTAACAAGTTGAGAGACATAATTCAAATTAACCCTGATGTCTGGAGCATACAACATATCTTTGATCAATGGAATTTTTCCAGAAGTCATCTTGATCATGACATTGCCCTTTCCAGTCACAGGAGAAGCATTGGAGTTGTCAATGACAACCCGATACTGATCCTACCCTACTTCTTAGTAGGTCACAAAGGCATCTCTGTTGCCACTAATGTGACAATTAACCCCTGAGTCAATAATTCAATAATGCTACAGAAATGATCCCATACTGACCAGGCTGATAAATGCCACAAATACGTCTTCAGTGATAAGGTTGGTTGTCGTTTCCTTAGAATCCTGAATAGCTTGCTTCTTCCTATGCCTGCATATATGAGAAGTATAACCGGGTTTGCTACAAACATAGAAAAAATGTTCTTTTTCTTAATGCATTTGTTGTCTTTATTTTTATTTTTATTTCCTTTACCTTTCTTATTCTTCCATTTATTTTTCGATTGATGAGAAGAATTATTATTTTGTTTACCTAATTGTTAACAAAATTAGCAGCAGAAGACAATTCTTTTGTTAAATCAGATCTCTCTCTAGATCGATTTTGATCTTCTACCCGAGTATGTATAATCACATCATCAAATGACATTGTATTTCTTATATGTTTTAAATTATTCTTATAATGTTTTTAAGAACTTGGCAAATTTTCAATTAAAAAAATGACAATGAAAGATTTTGGCAGATCAATCTTCTCATTCTTTAGATCATCAAACATTATTTGAAATTATGAATTTGAGTTGTGATCAGTTTATCTTTAGTCATATGAAAATTCAAAAAATTTACAACAGTAAATTTCTGCGTAGACGCTTCTTCAAGAACATACTTTTTATTAAGATTTTTCTAAATTCCAAACGCAAGTTTAAGGAAATAGTACACATGAAATAATTGATTAGAAATGGTACTTAATATGGCATGACGACAAATACAATTTGCCCTTTCTCAATTGACAAAATCAATTTTTGGTTTTGGATCAGACAGAGAAAAAGGTAAGTTAGATACTTCTAAAGTCGTATAAACCTTTTGCTGCCATTGAAGATGTTGAGATCCATCAAACGGTTCAATTTCACTAACACCATGCAAAGGATTTTGTGACACTGTCAAAACAATAACTATCTACTGGTTTAGTGTTGACGGAGTCACATGTGTAGACGACGTTTTAAAACCTTCCATGTCCGTACCCATAGAACAAAATTACTCTTAAGATTGTTGTTGGAGAAGGGGTACAAACCACTATCTAGCACTAAATATGAAAAATTATACCAGAAGATGTTGAGGCGTGCATGTACTGTCCTTATGAGTATTTTCGCAGCGTCCGTGCAGTAGGTGGCCATGGCGGCTACTCTCCCAGGATCCAACATCAATTGTCAGAGTGAAGTGTGAACACACAATCATGATGATGAGCGAAAGAAATCGATCGTTCTTCCGGTGAACACAAAAAAGAAGACTGGAGAGTTTTTCGACCGATGTAGAACGATGACAGAAACACTATTAAATAACATGATACGGTTTGGAACTACCTAAGCGAACAACCGCAACAGCGGAAAAATGTGAAACATGTTAAAAATGATTCAATGAACCAAAGAGGAAAACCAACCCGGGGTCGCGCCCATATAAAGAGTTTCGGAAGGGCGGATTTGTATCCTCCTACGCGCGAGACGCGACATGCGCCCAGTTAAAGGGTTTCCAGTCGGCCCGATCTAAATCCAGTTGGGCTGCCCCACCATGCGCATGTGAAGCCCATATCCCATTGTGTTCCTCAAATATCCTATAGACAAGAACCCATATATAAAGAGAGAAGTATCATAATCCTCCAATGTAGGACTAAAACATTACTTTTACTTTTAAAACACAACAAAGCACAGCAAAAACTATGTGTAGAAACAAGTTAGTTCAATGCGTAGGTTAGGTAGCTGTTTAACATGGATAATTTTGATATATTTACCTATGCCATCTATAAGTATATTGTCGCATCGAAACATCTTTGTCACGCTATAATAGTAACTATAATGCATATTCTATCAGCAAAATGAAAAAGAACAGAGCAGAACAAGGATCTCATGTGGACGGTGGCTGTACAAAAGATCAAAAGGGGTAGTTTGGGTATTAGCCTTTTTTGCACGGCTGGAAAGGATAAGATAAGGGGTTGGCTGCGCTATCTCAAAAAACAGCTCTGGAATATAAGAAAAGACGGGGATTTAGGAATAAACTCTAAAATTTAGTATAGGGGATTCGAATAAATGGCTAATTATTTCTTGGAGACATCTCGAAGACTGAGTACTGAAACTGCTGACATATATTTTCAATGCCAAAGAACCAGGAATACCTCCACATAGTTTTTATTTAACGAGGAAGCTTACAAATAGAGGCACGTGTGCAGCTCCTTTTACCAACTTCTAAATTATATACATATGCATTGCTATTTCCTTCAAACTGAATTCAAATATTGTGCTTATATGCTTGCTTTCATAATGTATTGCCGGTCACCTGGTGATTGAACAATGGTAAGTCCTACGGTGTGCAACTATGAAGTAGCTGAGTCCGTCAAATGTTACATTGGTTGTGTTAATTTATGGATAGGTTAAAATGGAACAGACAACCGAATCCATTTGAGCGGATTGCCGGTTTTATTAAATATAATCGACTTCATGGCTAGTTTGATTGGTGTCAATTATAGACAGTTTGCAATGTAAGAATCTACAACAAACTCGTACTTGGTCATTCGACTACATCCAATCAAATCCTTGGTGGAAAATTAAATACAAAGGATTGCGGAAACATATCAAGTGACACGAATCTTTTATACAAAACTATATTGTTACAACACCCCTTGTTGGCAACAACATCAAATTTTGGATGAATCTCTAGTTTCAAGGACAATTCATCATTCATCAAACCATGTATCTTCACATTGCACCTCTATATCCAAAATCATGAATGGAAAAATTTTGATAATGTTAAGAAGATAATGAGATAACATTCTTAAAAGAACCCTCATAACCTCCTTTTCGTATATCATCTTAATAGATATTATTAAGCACCTGGAATCTAATATACAAAAGCTCATCACATGAAAATAGGGACCCACATTCTCTCCAAATCAAACATATCACTTTTTCACATAGCGTGGACACCTATATCCTTTAAATTTCATCTAGAATATCATGAGACCACACAAAAACAAACTCCTCATTTGATTCATTGGTATGACAACATCCTTACAGATAACAATATGAAGAAAAGAGGTTTCCGTAGATCTCTATATGCCTTCTGTCCTCCCAACATTATAAAACGAAAACACATCTCTTCGTCTTCTATCCCAGTTATGCCCTTCTCAGAGACCACTTATTCCTTTCACATAACTCATACACACCAACACTCACATATATCCAACAAATGTTTCATATCATTCAACCCAAAAACTAAGATACTTAAACAAAAATCCTGTTGGCATCCTTGATATGGATGATATGGACTGAAAGGAATAATAGAAGATTTAACAACTAAAAATAGAAAAAATAATATACTCATACAAAATGAATTAAGTTAATATAAGATGTCTTTATTGTGCAAATCATCAAGACACCACTGAGCAGAATGAGGAGAACGGTCATCCATCTGCAGATTTTGGAGATAAGATGACAACTTAAATGACTTACACCATTGAGGAGATCCTTGTTGAGACAAAAAATTTATGATTATTTCTCCTTCATTAGATGCCTATTGTCGGGACGCCTCCCCTCTTATTTGCTAATCTATCACACATTTAGTTCTATCGTATGGGTCCAGACTTACAGTTTCTATGGCACTCCTGGTGCTATTTAAACTATGGCCTGACACCACCTAGTTATTCTATGTACTTTTATTTTAACATGCGATTGTATGTTGAAGTTTATTTATGCTATGAACATTTTATCACAAAAACGAAACAAACCCTTAGCGTGATTGCAGTCTACTTCTCCAACTAGAACTTAGCGCCATTTCGGTGTAATTCAACATTGCAAAATTGCAATTTCCGACTATACTACTACCAAGCATGTTAAGAGTTGAACGCGAGAATATGACGATTTCGCAGCAGAAGAACAAAAAATGAGAAACAATCACACAACCAAAACACAGGATTTACGTGGTTCGGTCGAGATGACTTACGTCCATGGGAGGTGGTGAGATTTCCACTATTTCAGAGAAAAGATTACAAAGGGACACCCTGTGTACGGCGGCAGCCGTCAAAGAAGAATACATGATGATCACCGAACCCTAATAAGGGTGTACATATATATAGATACAGAAAGAGTAATCAGATTCCTAATCGGATCCGAAATCCAAGTCGTACCATACCACGGGGGCTTCGCCCCCCGTACCCCCTTGCCATTGGCGGGCTAAGGCCCGCACAATGCCCCGTAAACGGGTCGGCGAAGATCCATTTAATTTTCCAAATCGGATATGCAGTCGGATCAGGACATTACTTCGAGTCACATAACAATCTCCACCTTGACTTGAAGTCTCTGGCTCTCTGAAAAGGAATAATAGTAGATCTCTCTCCCCCTCCAGCCCCTAAGGGCGTCACTGCATGCTGTGTAGACTAACCAAGTCCAGACAATGTATGAACTTGGAAACTGGCAATGACTTTGTCATCATGTCTGCAGGATTTTCTTTGCTTACAATATTCTTCACCACAATCTTCCCCTGTGCTATCACCTCTCTGATGAAGTGATACCTGACGTCGATGTGCTTTGTCCTTTCATGAAACATCTGATCTTTTGTAAGGTGAATTGCACTCTGACTGTCACAGTAGATGGTCGTCGTCTTGTCAAGAATATAAAACTTAGCACACAGTCCTCTCAGCCAGGTGGCTTCTTTGATGGCTTCTGTCAATGCCATGTACTCATCTTCAGTAGTAGACAATGCAACAGTGGGTTGTAATGTAGCTTTCCAACTCAGAACACAACCACCAATAGTAAACATATAACCCGTAAGAGAACACCTTTTGTCACGGTCATTTGCAAAGTCAGAATCAACATAACCAACAAGCGTCTCTGTCCTCTTGCCAAATTCAAGGCATGTAGAAGATGTACACTTAAGGTACCTAAGAATGTGCTTGACTGCTTGCCAATGTAGCTTTCCTGGATTGGACATGTATCTGCTCACCATGCTAACTGCTTGTGAAATGTCTGGACGCGTGCAAATCATAACATACATGATGCTACCAACTGCAGTGGAATAGGGAACACGAGACATGTAGTTTTCATCCTCTTCATATTGCAGCGATTCAGCAAATGAGAGCTTCTTGAACTGATCATCTAAAGGAATAGATACTGGAGATGCATCAGACATAGAGAACCGATGTAGAACTTTCTTCACATACTTCTCCTGACTGAGAAGTAACCTTCAGCTTTGCGGTTTCTAATAATTTCCATCCCCAAAATTTTCTTTGCTTCTCCCAAGTCTATCATCTCAAATTCGCCACTAAGTAACTGCTTCAGACTGCGGATTTCAGAACTATCTCTGGCTACAATCAACATGTCATCAACACAGAGTAAGAGGTAGATAAGAGAATCATCAGGAAGTTTCTTCAAATAAACACAAATGTCATAGCTGCTCCTGAAATATCCATGCTTGACCATGAAAGAATCAAATCTATGATACCACTGGCGTGGGGATTTCTTCAAACCGTAAAGAGACTTCTTCAGTAAGCACACATGATCCTTCTTTTCAGCAGAAATATAACCTTCAGGTTGCTGCATGTAGATCTGTTCCTCTAAGTCACCATGGAGGAATGCGGTCTTCACATCAAGTTGCTCAAGCTCTAAATCATATCTAGCAACTAATGCCAATAGAAATCTGATGGAAGTGTGTTTGACAACAGGAGAGAACACATCATTATAATCTATACCTTCCACCTGACTGTAGCCTTTTGCAACTAGCCGCGCTTTGTACCTTTCAGTAGAATCTCCAGGACCAGCTTCCTTCCTTTTGAATACCCATTTGCATCCAACAATCTTCTTTCCAGCAGGAAGATCAACAAGTACCCATGTCTTGTTCTTTTGAAGAGACTCCATCTCTTCATTCATAGCAGTAATCCACATGACTGAATTGGGATCAGCCATAGCTTCTTTATAGGTAGTCGGTTCCCCATAATCATTTGTTTCTTCAACTGTAGCAAGGGCATATGCAACAACATAATCTGAATGCCTTACAGGTGGTTTGATCTGTCTTCTTGGTCTCCCAGTAGCAATTCTATATGTCTGTTCTTCATGAGTGTCATCTTCAACATCATCTGGATTTTCCTGTGTAACAACAGGAGGTGTCGGGCTGTGTGCACTAACTTCAAGCTCCACCTGTTCCGTGGAACTCTGAGAACCTGTAGCTGGAGAATGGACGCCATCTTGTTTTGCAGAAAACATGGCAGACTCGTCAAAAGTAACATTTCTTTCAATCAAGAATTTTGATGAGTTTGGCTCAGTGCACCAGAATCTATATCCCTTCACACCATCAACATAACCCAGAAAAATACACTTCTTCGCTCTAGGCTCGAGCTTTCCTTCATTGGAATAGACATATGCAGGACAACCAAAAATATGCAGATTAGAATATTTTGCAGGATGACCAGACCATACCTCTTCAGGAGTTTTAAAACCAAGTGGAGTAGATGGTGAACGGTTGACAAGATAGGCTACAGTAGAGATGGCTTCAGCCCAAAAATCCTTGCTAAGTCCTGCACTGATCAGCATGCAACGTGCACGCTCTAGAAGAGTTCTGTTCATGTGTTCTGCAACACCGTTCTGCTGGGGTGTATGTCTAACTGTGCGATGTCTTGCAATACCTTCAGACTGGCAGAACTCATTGAATTCAGAAGAACAAAACTCCATGCCATTATCTGTCCTCAGTGTCTTGATGTTCCTTCCTATTTGTTTTTCAATAAGCGTCTTCCACTTCTTAAACTGATCAAAAGCCTCAGATTTATGCTTCAGAAAATACACCCAGACTTTCCTTGAGAAATCATCTATGAAAGTAAGCATGTATCTAGCACCTCCCTTGGACGGTACTTGAGAAGGACCCCAGATGTCTGAATGAATATAATCAACAATATCTTTTGTAGTATGATTTGTAGTAGAAAAACTGACCTTTTCTGCTTTCCCATAACACAGTGCTCATAGAAATCTAACTTTTCAATACTGATATCACCTAGAAGTCCTCTCCTACATAATAATTCCAGGCCTTTCTGGATCATGTGTCCCAGTCGCATATGCCACAATTTAGTGGCATCTAGTTTTGGAGTGGGTGAGGAAGAAACAGCAGCAGCTTCATCGGTCACAGTTTCACCAATTAATTTATAAAGGTTTCCAGGAATACGTACTCCCTTTATCAGAACATCATCTCCTTTGGTAATAGATAGGATTCCATCTTCAACCTTGTATGGAAAACCGTTGGCTTCAAGTAAGCCAATAGAGATGAGATTTTTCTTCAGACCTTGAACATGACGAGCATTGGAAACAGTTCAGATAACACCATCGAACATATTTATGCGGATTGACCCAATGTCAATTGTCTTGCAGGTAGAATCATTCGCCATGTTTACAACACCTCCATCAAAGTGCTCATAAGAAGAAAACCAATCTCTGTGTGGGGACATGTGGTGTGAACAGCCTGAGTCCAGAATCTAAGAAGTTTGAAAATTGACGGATGAGGAAGATGAAGCCATAAGAACATATTCTGGATCTTCACGTGCTACATTAGCATCTGCATGTTGTTCTTGATTTTCGTTCTCCCTCTTCTTCTTGTTCTGTAACTTGTAGCATTCATCAACAATGTGTCCATACTTCTTGCAGTATTTACAGACCTTCTTTGATTTAGACTTAGATCTGTGTGTTTCCTTCTTATTGTTTCCCTTTTCTTTTGTACGACCCCTCACCATAAGAGCCTCTGACTGACTCCTGCTAGAAGAAGTAATTAGGTCTTTATCAACCATGGTCTTTGACAGCAATGAAGATATAACATCCTCCACCGTGATTGAAGACTTTCCGTACAGAATAGTTTTCCAAAATTGCTTGTATGAAGGGGGTAAAGAGCACAGAAGAATAAGGGCTTTATCTTCATCTTCGAGTTTAATATCTGTATTTTACAGATCCATAATAATAGATGTAAACTCGTCAATGTGATCACGGACAGATGTACCTTCCACCATGCGTAGTAAGTAGAGACGTTGCTTGTGATATAATTTCGTTTGGAGAGACCTCGTCATGTAGAGATCTTCGAGTTTCTTCCAAATACCGGCAGCAGTAGTTTCTTTGGCAACTTCGGCGAAAACCTTGTAGTCCAAAGATAACTGGATGGCGGTGAGAGCCTTCTGGTCCATCACTTTCTTTTCTTGCAATGTCATAGTGGCTGACATCTTCTCGATCCCTTCCAGAGCCTCAGAGACTCCTTGTTGAACGAGCAAACCACGCATCGTGATCTGCCATAGTCCGAAATTGATTTTGCGATCAAACTTCTCGATCTTGTACAGACTCGTCATCGTTCAGATCTTGAACACGCGGCTCTGATACCACTTTGTTAAGAGTTGAACACGAGAATATGACGATTTCGCAGCGGAAGAACAAGAAATGAGAAACAATCACACAACCAAAACACAGGATTTACGTGGTTCGGTCGAGATGACCTACGTCCACGGGAGGGGGCGAGATTTCCACTATTTCAGAGAAAAGATTACAAAGGGACACCCTATGTACGACGACAGTCGTCAAAGAAGAATACATGATGATTGCCGAACCCTAATAAGGGTGTACATATATATAGATACAGAAAGAGTAATCGGATTCCTAATCGGATCCGAAATCCAAGTCGTACCATACCGTGGGGGGTTTCGCCCCCCACACCCCCTTGGCATTGGCGGGCTAAGGCCCACACAATGCCCCGTAAACGGGTCAGTGAAGATCCATTTAATTTTCCAAATCGGATATGCAGTCGGATCAAGACATTACTTCGAGTCACATAACAAAACAAGTGAACATGGAGTAAAGTACGTCAACTATGGCTAACTGAAATGCAGAAGGAAATACTTTTAGAATTTACCATGCCTTGTTGTGCTTCTAAAGGGTAGGGGTGAGCAGTATACAGTTAGTAGAACAGATAAAACTGAATGGTTATTTTTTTTGAACAATTTGATTAATTTCTTTAATTTGATTAATTTATTTCAGTTAATTGATTAAATGATTAATTTGAGGGTTAAAAATATTTTTTATCAGGTTAAGAGAATTAATTGAATAGCAAAAATTTATTGATGAAAAAAATATTCTACACATACATATACCTACATACTTGTACTTTTATTTGAAAAAATCTCTATATTTATATACTTATCAAGTTCTCATGGAATATACACTTCTAAATTTATATGTAATACTACTATATCATAATAATTGTTCAAATTTTTATGAGTTTTTTCATACAATACTATTACAAGAATGTTATTTGATTAATTAAATTAATTGACTGAATTAACTGTTAGTTGATTAAGTATAACTAAATTAATGATACAAATTTAGCTAGATTAATAATTAAAATCTCAAAACACAAATTAACCATTTAACCAAACCTAGTTAACTATAATTGACCGAACTAACCAAATGCTCATTGATTTAAGAGAATTTGCATTCTTGTGTGCGTGTGCATGTTCACATGCAGTAACTATGCATAATTGCATATGCATGCTCGCGCATGCATGCACCTGTGTGAGCATTTGTGCTCTTTGTGTGTATATGTGTGCAAATATAACAAAACAACACCTTGACATTTTCTCAATGAATATCTATGAGCTACAAGTACACAAATAGTCTAAATATTGATAATAGAGCATGTATATTGCATATAAAAAGGTCAACAATCAAAATATTCCGGATAAACAGTGCAGCTTGCAACTTGACTTACGTCATTACTTGTCTCTGGTGTATCCAGATATGCCATATAAATGGTAAGACCCTTGTGGTGATGAGCATGTGAGGGTCAGTTCAGATAACTCTTTTTGGTAATTAGTTTTTCATGACGCATCTGTGTGGATAGAAAGTGTACAATTGTAACTTTTTAATTTTCAAGGTTGAGTGTTGGGCTACACATTAGAAGCAAGACAAGTATATTATACATGGGCAAGCAAGCAATCAGTGTCCAATTTTTGGACTTTTTTCTTCACTAAGATAAATATAACATCGCCCTTTCCATGTACATGCTCCCTTTGTAGATTGGCTCTCATTGGATCTAGACTCATATGTATGCGCGATCGTCTTAGAGCCATGCTAACGTGAGAGTATTAGAGCTTATAATTGCTAGGTACATAAGCATATATTGTATTTTCTGTCATAAAAAACAAAATTTCAACCTTTAGTTTGATCCGGAGCTTGTGTGTGATTTTTTTATGGAACAATTTATTTTATTAAAAAGACTTTTGGTTTTCTTTTTACATTGTTTGGAGCCGTTGACACATTAAATAACAGTAAAAAAATCACGTCTTGACTATCCTTAAAATCCATTGACAACATTAAAAATAACAATAAATATCTTCTCTTTAGTATCCTTAAAATACCCATTAAATGCGATGCTAAAAATGTACGTTGGGAAAGACCAATAGTTGCAACGTACGCAATGTGTGCAGGTTGTTACCACGAGACACTCTCAAGGTGGTTCTCCTTGTAAGAAGACGTCCACTTTCTTTTAAAAGAACTAAAAAATACCAAAAAACATACAAAGAAAAATTCGTGTTCCAACTTTTGTGAGTGCAATGCTGCAACATTCATTTCAACCCCTTCTATCTTATTTTATTCTCTACACCAATTTTCTTGTTGCTTGTTGTTGTTCTTGCATCGAAAATGCTTCATGATGTATGTTAATTTTTTGCGACTAAGGGTTAAATGAACGAGTCTGATACAGTCAATTCGTTTACACTAAACGGTTATACTAGAGTTGGGATGGCTAAATATTAGAGATATAGACCATCAAAAAATCTTATGCTAGGAGAGGACAATTCTATTTTGAAGACAGTGTTGCACACACCTTCATCTCAGACTCTGAAGTTTGCATCCTCTAACTGATTCTTTTTTTTCTTCTTTTCTGAATCTATTATTATTATTATCACTGTTGCATTTTTTGGTGGTTTGACTAAAATCTAGTTAACTTCTATCTTATTATCCAACAATTTCAAGACTTAAATCCAAACAATTATTTATTAAATCTTTTTGTTAACTGTCTGTTCATTTAATATGGATTTAAAAACTATGTTGTCTCTTAACGATATTGCTTCTCTTTGTCCGAACGATTTTCTAATATGCATTTTTATTCTTGGCATCAAAAAATACAATTTTGGCTTATTTCCTCGGCTCCTATTTTTGCTATCTTACCATCAAAATAATTTGCTCCTATTGTGCCTGAACCACAACCGTCAAACCTCCTTGTTGGAGTCAAAAAACCAGATACCGGATCAACTCATGTTTTCCCCACTCCTATCCCAAAAGAACTGACTATTTATGTCATGGCGAGATTCTTTCAGCCATATCTGATGAACTTTATGATATCTATCTTAAGATCCCAACCACTCTTGAACTATGAAAGTGTTAGATTTCAAATTTTGTCTAGAAGGTACTGATCTTGAGTGTTATGCCTTTATTTAATGACTTACATATTATATGATTGATGATAACCTGTTTCGGCTCAAGTTATTAACTAGGAGCCCTGATAAAGAATCTCCCATCTTGTTGGGAGAATTTCTCCAGGATCCTATACATAGACAAAGGAATATTTCCACGACATCTTTAGTCACATTCCTACAAACTGAGGATAGATATAGGGCACAAGACATGAATTTTAACCCTACTGTCAATATAGTTTTAGGTGATAAAAGTGAGAAGAAGCCTAACCCCTCCCACATGAATAAGAAATAAAACCTTCTTTTAAGGGTCGCAAGCACCACCAAAATCTACGTAGTAATAATAATAGTGATGACGGAGAGTAACATGTCTTCTTTGTGTGTGATAAACCTGGCTACTTAGCGAATGTGTTCAGACTTCACAAAGATCAGAGAAAGCAGGCCGTCTAGGATCCTAAAAATCCTAAAGTAAATATGATCATTATGATGGTGGTTCCTTCCTCTTCTATATATAGGTTAGAAAAGCCAACTATTCTCTTTGATGACTTATCTTTTGACTGGTACTTAGACTCCAATGCCATCTGCCATATATTTCCTAACCAATCCATCTTTTTTTCCTATCAGGCTGAATTTGGGATGTGGATGCGTTGACATAAAACTTACATCTAGAATCGCTCTTAGATTGCATGATGTTCAACATGTTCCTTATTTCTATAATAATTTATTTGGTCAAGTTGTATGACAATATTCTGGTTATACTTTGTTGTGCCAAGGAATTCGTATTGTTATTTCTAAGAATGATTCTTATATTGGTCTAGGTTACACCTATGGTGGTCTAATAAAATTATCTCCTATGTCATGTAATATGTCTTCTTTCGATGAAATATCTTCTACTATTTTAGTTTCTAAAACTAGCAACGCTTACATGCACGTCTTGGCCTATAAACAAAAATATGATGACAAATATGATATGTTTATTTTGATTCCCAATACTCAAATTGATATTTCTGATAGATGTCAAATTTGTGTTCAAGCTAAGATTCCTAAAAAACCATTTCAATCATTAGATCACAATACATATCTACTTGAATTAATTCATACTGATGTTTGTGATTTAAATAATGTTCTTACTCGTGATAGTATGAGATACTTTGTAATGTTCATAGATGACTTTTCTAAATATTGTTCTACGTCCTTGTTGAAAACTAAAGATGAACAATTACAAAAATTCAGAATCTATAAAACCCAAGTGTAGAAACAATTAGAAAAGAACATTAAGAGAGTGAGGTTTAACAGAGGTGGTGAATACACTTCTAATGAACTTAACAAGTTCTGTAAGGACCAAGGCTTTATATATGAAAGTACTATCCCATATAATCCTCAATCTAATGGAGTAGCTCAGAAAAAATAGAACATTGATTGGCATGGTTAATTCAATGCTAGCTGAGTCTGGGCTTAGTCACATACTGTGGGGGGAAGCTAGGGATGTCAATGGGGAGGGTATGGGGAGGGTAAGGCCTTACCCTTACCCTTACCCATAAAGTATGGCGGGTAAGGGTATGGATAACTCCCCACTCCATCAATATCCTTACTCTCCCCTTACTCTTACCCTCTTACCCATAGGGTAAACGAGGAGGGTAAGGGTGAAGCGAGGAATTCATACATATTAAAACATTTGTGCTAATATTATGAATAATGGTCTACCTGACACATTTATTATTTAAGTTAATTAACAAGATTCTCCATAATGGCTATTAACTATTCAACATGATTCTAAATAATTTCCTACAAGATTACACATGGTTTGCATTGTATTAAAAATATATGGTTGTTGCATATACAAAAAGTAGTACCCCTAACATTGAATTTTGAACAAATAAATCATCCTTGAAGTGAAAAGATGTTACATTGAAATAATATTATATAGCAATACATCTCAAAAAATTACTGCTACAAACATAAATATCTTATACCTTAAAAGTGTTGTATATAACAAATAATTAAGCACAAATGAACTAGGTAAGACCACTAAAAATATGTATCATATGGTGCATTAACTATTAAATCTTTTTGTTATAAATCTGTGTGTCTTACGACTTAAGATTTTGTATCATACGGGATCAATCACCACATAAAAAAGTATAAAATGGTGCATAAATTAAAAAATCTCACTACTACATGCACATGTCTTACACCTTTCAAATGGGCTTGTATATACACCAAATTATCTATAAAAGAATTAGATAAGAATATCATATATTGTCTAAAATTATGACCACATAAGATTGAAGAATACCTAGACTTTAGCAACATAATGATTATAGATTTAATATATTTGATATAAATATAGACGGGTAGCGGGTTAGGCGGTAATGGTAATGGCTTAACCTTACCCTTATCCTTATCCACTAAGGTAGCGAGTTAGAGGATAGCAGGTAGGCGGGTAAAGGGTAATGAAATCATATACCCTTACCCTTCCCCTATATGATATGGGTAAATGGTTAATGGGTCAACCCTTACCCATTTATAGCCCTAGGGGAGGGGAAGCTCTTCAAACTACAAATACATTCTAAATTATATATCTTTTGAACATGTTTACAAAACAACATTTGAACTTTGGCTTAACAAGAAACCTTATTTGACATACCTCAATGTGTGGGGGGTGCTCGACCAAGGTTAAATTTTTTAATAATAAAAAGATGAAACTAGGACCTAAAACTATTGATACCATCTTTATTGAATATGTTGAAACTAGGGCTGGCAATTTTCGACCTGACAGGACCCGAAAATGTGCATTTTGTTCCAAGCCTAATTTCTTTCATTTATGAACATTTTTGGTTGTATGAGACCTGAATAAGCCAGATCCGACCCGAAACGACCCAAAATTAATTTTTTTGAAGATTTTATTTTAACATTCAATTTCAAGACTTCTGAACATATGACCCGAAATTGACCCGAAATCGACCTGATTGCCAGCCCTAGTTGAAACAGTAATGCTAATAGATTTCTAATGATAAATTCTAATATCTCAGACATTAGAGTCAACTCTATTCTTGATATTAGACATATAGATGTTGTCTATTATGAAACTATATTTCAAGGAAAAGGCTCCTAAACAAGTTAGTGAATAAGCTTCTTCCTCTTCTCATCAATAACCCATCTCTATTGCAACTTCACATGAAGTAGAACATTAACCCTTTGTTGATGATCCTCCCAGTGACCTAGGTAGGGGTAAAAGGACTAAAATTGACAAGAACTATGTCCTGACTTTAGCAACTTCTTAGTAGAAGAAGACCCACATTCTTATGAGGATGCCATGAAATCCAGGGACTCTAGTTTTTAGAAGGAAGCTGTCAACAATGAAATAGAATCAATGATGAGAAATCATACTTGGATTCTTACCGAGCTTCCTCCAAGATGTAAGACTACTGGATCTAAATGGGTTTTTAGGAAAAATATGAGGGTAGAGATTCCATAGATAGGTTTAAGGCCATACTAGTAGCCAATGGTTTTAGTCAAAAGGAAGGATTTGATTACTTTTATACATATGCCTATGTAACCAAAATCTCTTCCATTCGTGTCCTAGTTGCAATGGCCGCGACCCATAAGCTTGAAATCCATGAAATGTATTTCAAGACAAATTTCTTTATGGAGATCTCAAAGAAGATATTTACATGAATCAACTATGTTTTGTTGCACCTCAACAAGAATATAAAGTTTGTAGACTAGTCAAGTACTTGTATGGCCTTAAACAAGCACCCAAATAGTGGAATGATAAGTTTGATAAAATTGTTTTATGTTCTATATTAATTGTGAATGAATCTGATCGTTGTATATATTCCAAAACTGTTGATAATGCTTGTATTGTTTTGTGATTGTATGTTGATGATATTTGCTATCTGGATCAAATTCTAAAAATATTAATGAAAGTAAATCTTTTCTTGCTAACAATTCTAATATGAAAGATTTAGGACTTTCCGATGTAATACTTGATATTAAATTAAGTAGAACTTCTTATGTTTTTTTACTTAATCAAACTCATTATATTGATAAAATCTTTAATAGATTTGGTATGTTTGATTGTACACTTGTTAACACACCTTATGATCCTAATTTACATCTTAAGGTACACAAGGGTGCTCCAGTGGATCAAAATAAATATGCTCAAGTCATAGGAATCTTAATGTACCTAGCTAATTGCACTAGACCAGATATTTCCTATGCTATATGTAATATCCTTGACCTGGGTTATGTTTTAACCCTAGATGTTTTGTTTAAGAAAGATAATTATATGCTTGCTCTTATCTTTTGAAAAGTAATTAAGGCTCAAGAGGAACTTATGTTTCAATTTTAGTCCTTTTTGAATAATGTTGAAACAATGTTTTACTTATTTTGGACTAAAGTGCAAATTACCCAAGTTGAGGGGTTAACTTGCAAATGTTACATGATAAAATGTTCCTCAAATGTTGAAGCATCATAAGAATTAAAATGATGCAGAGGTATGGCTTGTGGTAGCCTGAGCACCAAGAAGGAGGTTATCAAGCAATGTTTGTGCATTAAAACCTAGTTTTGGTGTAATGTGCAATTTACCCAAAACCTAGGGTTCAATATGAAAAATACCACTTATTTAGAGTCCCTAATGTTTCTTGGTATCAATTAGAGACAAGAAAAATTAGAGGGTCGTCTCATTTGAACCTTTTTGGAAGAGAGAATCTTGATATTAAAATAATCAAGATTTAAGCATAATTGAAGCCCTAATTCAATTTAATGCAAAAATAAATATATTAATGGAAGTGCCCTTCAACCAAAAATGAGATGGTTAAATTTGCATAAGTGTGAATGTACTTGTGCCTTGAAAAGGCCACGGAATATCTAAAGTAAGTGGAGAGCCCACTCACATTAGTTAACTAAAAAGTAATATCCACTCAATTTTGGATATTATTATTATATTGATTAAGGTGCTTAATTTGCTTTATTTTAATTCATGGATAATGAAGAGTAATTACAAGGTGGGGGATATGGATTCGTATGAAAGGGATGGAGGGGAGTATGTGGCATCAATTTTGGGAGTTGAAGGAATTATTTATTACTTTCTCTCTCATTGAAATTTCCTTATAAACATCTCATTTTCAACCCACATGAAAGGCTTTTTCGACCCTTCTTTCTTTCCTTGCTTTGGTTGAACACAAGGGTTTTTAGGAGCAACAGGAGGACGTGCCCCAACCTGTAGATAAGCTCCATAGTCATCTTAAATATTGATTTCATGGTGGAAATAGAATTTCAATGCTTAATTTCTTCTTTTCTTCATTCAATCTTCAGCCTTGGCCATTCATTTCACTCAAAGACTTGAGAAAGGGCCTTGGATAGTTGAGAAAGCTTCATTCACCATTGAGGACGTGAAGCTTGAAGCTTGGATTCAGCTTTGAAGGTGTCTTATATAACTTGAACCCTTAAATGTCATTATTGCTTGCAATTTATTCATTATGTGTTGAACCTCTCTTCTTTCTCGATTGATGGTCCAAACGGTCTCAAGACCGTTTGGAGGGCAAATAGTCTCAAGACCATTTGAGACCAAACAGTCTCAAGACCGTTTGGAGGTCAAGGGTTGTGATGGATGGTTGGAGATCCAAGGGCTACAAGTTGAATTACTTTCAATGGTTCAGATGATGGATGGTTCCATGATTGAAATACCTAAATTGATTTGATGATGGAAACCCTAATTGGTCTAATCGGTTTTGAGGTGGTTTGGACCAAATAGTCTCAAGACCGTTTGAGATCAAACGGTCTCAAACCGTTTGGAGATCCAATCAGTTGCAAGGGTGAATTGTTCAATCGGTTTCAAGGTGGTTCTACTCAAACGGTTTCATGGGTTGAAGGTACCAAACAATTTCAAACCATTTAAGACCAAACAATCTCAGACCTAGGATGCCCAAACGGTTTCAAAACCGTTTGGAGGGAAAATAGTTTCAAAACCGTTTGAAGGTCAAAAAGGGGCAAAACCATTTAGAGGTTCAAGGTACCCCAAAACTATTTGGAGACTCAAGGTTATAAAAGATCAATTGATTCCATGTTTGATAATGATGATTATCAAAGATAAGTACAATGGTTGAAACCCTAAGGTACTTAGGTGATTAGTACATCTAAAGTGGTTAACCTTTGATGCTTATGGAAGCAATATCTTCATACACTATGCTGACCCTTCATTCAAGTTGACCTAATCTAATCAAGATTGAAGCAATCAACATCCTAGAGAGGATGAGAGAAGAGAGAGAGAGAGAGGAATTCATATATGTATAATGATCATATAATGATTAAGCCTCAACACTCTCAACATGAATAAATTATGTAATTAGGGTATGATTCTTGATAAAGAGATCATGAAACCCTAATCAAGAAGGTTGATGATCCCTAACCCTAATTTAGGGCAATGCTAGGTGTAACCCTAATCTAGGGTAATGGTATAACCTTAATCTAGGATGATGATATAAGAATCCCAAATCAAGGTAATATAATGAAAAACCCTAATTCAAGAGGATACTTCATGAAACCCTAATTCTGGGTAAAGTAACATGAAACCCTAATTTGGGGAAAGGTTATAAGGAACCTAAATTCGAGACACTGATGTGTGAAACCCTAATTAAGGGTGATGTCATGTAAAACCCTAATTAAGGGTGATGCCATGTGAAACCCTAATCAAGGGTGATGCCATGTGAAACCCTAATCAAGGGTGATGCCATGTGAAACCCTAATCAAGGGTGATGTCATGTGAAACCCTAATTAAGGGTGATGACATGTGAAACTCTAATCAAGGGTGATGCCATGTGAAACCCTAATCAAGGGTGATGCCATGTGAAACCCTAATCAAGGGTGATGTCAAGTGAAACCCTAATTCAGAGATGTGATATGAAATTTAATCCAGGGTGATGCTATGTAATGCTATACAAAATCCTACCCTAATATAGGGTGAAGGTATGTGAAATCCTAATTTTGGATTATAGTGCATGAAACCCTAATCTTGGGCAATATGATGATAAACCATAACTCTAATTTTGGGCTATGAGTTGAGAAACCCTAATTTCAAGTAATTCTATGTGAAACCCAAATATGGGGAGAAGTTATGTAAACCCTAATTGATAATGATGGAAAACCCTATTCCTAATAATGGAATAATGACTAACACATTGATAAGTGAAACACCTAAAAGAGGTTGATAATGGATATCTTTATATCAATAATGCCTTAACTCGAGATGAGTCCATATCATTGATAATGGTTGCATATTTCAATAAGTGACTTATGACCAATACATTACATGATAAATGTGATGAACAAGTGCATAAAGTATTAGGATGGGAGATACCCTAATACAAGATAAGTTCATGAACTTAAGATAAAGGTGATGAGGGAAGTGATACATCAAGACAAGATAGATATCACATCCAACGCCTCAAGGTTGATACACCTTGATGTATTCTAAATCCAATATACTTGGATGAGTCACACATGAAGTGTGTCATGTCAATTTTTACTTTGATATGTAATGCACTATGATAAGTGCAGGCTATCATACCTTAAGAAAAGGTTAAGCCAAGTTAATAAAGTATGATGTAAACATATTTTGGTAAAGTTGAGAGAGGAACTCATATCCTGTGTTGATAATTCATTTAATGATAAATGATGAGAATAAATAAGCATGATTGAATACTTATGTTATCAATGTTAGCTCCTAGCTATGTGGAGCAATGAATTAGGACTTGATCATTAACAATATGATCTTGAGAACCTAAATGGTTAATAATGGTAAACCCTAACCCTAATGAAGGGTGATGATATGTAAGAGAAATCCTAACCCTAAATAAGGGAATGGTGATGCTACTCTTACATTGCATAGTACTGATATGTAATGGATATAACTGTTATCATGTAATGATCATGCAGGCAATCATGAGAGGATGAGCATAGCCAGGTATGAGCTATGATGTGTTAATTATTTAAATGCTTTATGGGCCTTGTGAGCCATTATATGCTTTGTTGCCTAGTAAGAGGTAACAAGAGACTAAATGGGCTTTGAGATCCATGTGAGATGCTTGTGTAGCAAGTATCATGTTTACCTTGGTCAGATAACCTGAAGGTATTAATTACCTGATAACTGATAACAAGTGTTCTTTGATGAACTGAGGGTTTGAATACCCATATTCCATAATCATGATGATGAGATGTTAAGGGATAAGAATGCCCATGATGTGATAAGGGATTGAGATCCCAATGTTTTATAAAGCTTTGAAAAGTACTTGATAGATGTATTATACTTTTCTTTGTAGCATTTGACATAATAATTCTTGTTTGGAAACTTGACTGATGTTAAAAGAATACAGTAATGTACTTAATTAATCAAGTGAAATCTCATCATGTAGTGCCCTGGTCATATAACCATCAGTGTCAGAATTTGCTGGATGGTGAAACGGGTTGCTCCGCGGCATAACCCGGAATGCATATTTTTGAATATGCGGGGGTGATGGGCAAAAATATCCTTACGCCCTAATGACGAAATTGATGTGAGATAAACATTAAATATCTCAATCCTTCATTATATATGTCGGGGTGGATGTATCACTAATCCCCCGAAGCTGAGATGGATGTATCACGAATCTCCCAATAATATTAATGCCAGATCAATGTGAGATAAACATGAAATCTCTCGATTGTGAAGAGAGTACAAACGCCACTATAACTCTATAAAGAAGTTACCAGTATACCCTGGAAAGCTATTTAGCATAGACACAAGATGTCCATCATTGAATCTCGTACTGACCGAGATAAGGGAGGTCATGGCAGCTGACTCTTCCATTGACCTTGTATGGCACCGATTTCGACTTCGCAATGGTCGGTTGGAGCATGAGCGGTATACCTCATCTTCTCAGGGCATAAGTGTGATTGTAAAATGTAATCAACCGTATAACATGTTTGCTTAAGGATTGAATACGAAACTCATTGGCTGATGTTACATTTCCTTATGCATATTTAGTTGATAGATGATATATTTATGATTCCTTACATTCCTTGCAAAGAAGATAGATGATTTATAATCTACCATGGGTAGATGCAATGTTCTTCTTAAGAAAAAAATTTATCTTATTCAGTTCATACAATGATCAATACTGTTGTTAATATAAAAAAACTCCTGCTCAACTTTATTCTATAAATATGCAATAATAATGTTTCTGGCGGAGAGTTATATCTCTCGTTGGGACAATTTTCAATTGTCTCACCCCCGTGGGATCCAACTTTTTAGGTAGATGCAGAAGAAGAGACAGATACCCTACTGTAGGGAAAGAGCATCAGCAACAACAACAGGGACACCAGTGATAATTCCAGGTGGAGGAACTAGCTGTCATGTTTTGTATAGAAAGTCCTATGTGTCGTCTCTGTACTCTCAGGTCCTCAGATTCAGTAGTTAGTACTTTTAATGCATCGATCTGAGATTTTGGCTTGATGCCTCGATGCTTTATGTTGCTTATGTATAGTTTTGGAAAAGCAACTATTGTATGTAATCCTCGAGAAGAGATGGTACATGGTATGTACTTGTGAACCAGAATGTATATGTAATACTTTGGTTCTTGTTATAAGAGTTTTATGGAATTGGATCTCTTTGCAAAAAGGTTTAAATTTTTAGTGATTTTCATTAATCCACTATTAATGATCGCTTCCATTTAGTCGATATCAATTTGTACGTCACACTATATGTAAATTGAGTAGGTATACTAGCTGTTCTAACACAGACTACTAGAAGGCTTTGGTTAGAGTGTGTAAGTACCTTAAAGGTACAACTATGTATAGTCTCCATTACACTTATTTCCCACTAATACTGGAGGGATATATAGATGCAAACTGGATATATGATTCAGATAAAATGAAGCCTACCAGTAGTTATGTATTTTGCCTTAGAGGAGGAGAAGTTTCTTAGAAATCATCCAAGAAAACCGTGAGAGCTAGAACCACCATGGAGGTTGAGTTTATTGCTTTAGATTTAGCTTGTTGTCAAATTGAATGGCTTAGAAGTTTACTTCTTGATCTGCCAATCGTTTCAAAGCCATGTCCTCATATTTTTATATTATATGATAATATGGAAACCATAGATAAAGGTAAAAAATCTAAGGGTAACCCAGGCTTTATGATATTTAAGATATGAAGATGTGAGAGATCACATCACTCGTGGGATCATATCTATTGAGTATGTGAAATCAACAATGAATATTACAAATCCAATTACTAAGGGTCATCTAGAAAGCTAGCATTCAGTTCATCAGGGGGATGGGTCTTCTGCACGTATACTAAATATCGCAGTGGAAACCCTATCATTCCAAAATTAGTGATCCCATGAGGGTTGATTCAAAGGGACTACTAAAATGTAGTGCTTGCAGAAGTAACACACTTAGAGTCTCACTCCTAACCCTCCCTATGGCGCTAGTACTTTATTCTATTTGAGTATATGAAGAGTTTTGCACTGAATGGGTTCAAGGCTATTTAATGGAAGGGTGTGTAACAGAATGACACAATTGGATATCCCTACTATATGAGTGTAATCTAAGAGCCAGAATTTATGTGAGTTGGGCATACTCACTAGAGCACTCATAAAGTAAGATTCTTGTAAAGCTATTTATGCGCAAACTGATATGAACTTATTCTCGTGCCCACAATATGATTGCGTGATTCAATAAAATCTGAATAAGAGAGTTGGGTTCAAGACGTGGTTCACCACATCTCTCTAGATGGAAGTGAGTCATTCTAGACAATGGTTCATAGCCACATGCTACCAATGCTTAACACCGTAGTAATGTTAGAATTTTTAATATTTATTGATTTTCTAAGATTTTTTAGAACATGGGGGGATGTTGTGTTTTTTGTTCCAAAAAGTCAAAATTTTAGCCTTTAGTTTGATTTGATGCATGCATATGTTTTATCTTTTTGCGGAACAATTTATGTTATTTTTTTTTAGAAAAGGCTTTTGGTTTTCTTTTTGTGTCGTTTGGAGCCCCTTACAACAATAAAAATAACAGTAAATATCCTCTCTTGACTATCCTTAAAAAACCATTGACAACAATAAATATCCTCTCTTGATTATTCTTGAAACGTTCTATTAAACGTGATGTTAAAGACATGTGTTTGGAAAGACCAACAGTTGTGACACACCCAATATGTGCAGACTATTACCATGGAGCACTCTCAAGGTGGTTATCTTATAAGAAGACATCCACTCTCATTTGTAAATGCACAGAAAAACACCAGTAGACACATAGAGAAAAATCTGTGTTTCAATTTTTATATTTGGAACACTCCAACATTCTATTCAACCCCTTCTATCTTCTTTCATTCTCTTCACCAATTTTCCTATTGCTTACTACTGTTCTTGCATTGGTAACACTTCACGACGTCTGCTAATTTTTTGTGACTAAGGGCTAAAAGAACGAGTTTGACATAGTCCACTCTCTTACACCAAGTGGTTGTACCAAAGTTGGGGTGACTGAAACTTAGAGATAGAGTGTCAGAAGATCTCGTGCTAGGAGATGTGGATTCTCTCTTAACGATAGTGTTTCATACACCTTCATATCATGCTCAGAGTTTTCTTCCTCTAAGTGATCATTTTTTTTCTTTGAATCATTAGTATTATTGCTACTGCATTTTTTGGTGGTTAATTAGGTGAATAAAATCTAGTTAACTTTGTCTAATTATCCAACAACATATTTTAACACAAATTATGTTTTTTTCTCTACATATATATACTAGACATATAACATGAATTCATGGATTTTAGAATAATAGATCACTTTAAAGACCACAAATGTGGCATCATATGATTGTATATGCCTAAAGAAACAAAGAGATAATACCAAAGTTAAATAGGTAATTACATTGTGATTAAGATAGGGTGTAAGGAAAATATATATATTAAGACTTTCTCGAGTAATGTCGTGCCATACATAACATTAAAGAAGAAGAAGATCACCAAAAAGAGAAGCAAATGATAAAATGAATAATAACTACTTCCGAACATCAGCTGTGTCACCACTCATATTGTGACAAAGTGAGGCTTTGTCTCTCCTAGATATATGCACATCCTCACTAGTAAGATGCTCAATTTTACTCAATAATCTATCCCTTCATCAGTTGGATGCTTTTTTTATCATATGTTTCTCAATTTTTTATTTGTGGTTGAGAAAATGTCATTTTGAGCTCAATCTTTCAATGTTGAGTGCATTAATGTATCTTTGAATGTGATTGAATGATTGAGACCCATCAACATCATATCCTTGTTCCCAAAGTTTTTCAACTAGAAAAGGATGAAATTTATGAATCAATAGTAAAAAAATTGTCTCATCTGGAGTTAAGGATTGGCAGTAATCATTTTGGAAGATTTATATAGTAATGGTCCTTTTATCTCTTTTCCTAACTTATTTTACACATTAACATTTTTTTTGCTTTTGGTTCCATCAATTAGATGCCTTGGATCCAATGGTCATGGATCTAGGGTTGATCCAACGGCCTCAAACCCTCATCCTCGGCTCACCCCATGTTGAGAAAGAGTGGCAACATGGCTGTCGACCTACCATGCTCCAATCATGTTGACCTTTCCAGGATAAATTGAGCCCTCCACTGACCTCGTCTCGTATTCCTCTTCCATTTTCACTCCATTCCATGAAATTTCCTTCCCCGAGTCTCCCTCCTTCTCCTTGCCTTCTCACTTCCATTTCTAATGATGCCATCACAAAGCCCACTTTAGGCCTTTCTTCTACGGCCAAGTCAACCACATTACATATATCCTTTGACCTTGGAAAGCCATGAGGAGCTTGTAAAACACATACGAGAGGCTTATTGTGACCCATATTCACCTCCCTCTTTCTCCCTATGACACTGCCATCGGTTAGGGTTTCCTACATGCAAGATCAATGAAGAAGATGGTGGATGACCATTGGATCATGATCCAACAACACCCTATCTCGCGTGCCTCCTCTCCCTCTCCAAAAATTCTCTAGTGGCCCGGTCCACATCCCCCCAGCCTAACCTCCTCTCTCATGCGTGTGCAACCCATGGGGATAATCTTGATCATGGTTGTACAATTAAGGATCAACGAGACTCAATTTTTGCCAATTTATGGTGGATCTCTCTCTAATGAATATTCAAGAAATTATCCTAATCTTGCATAAATTGTAATATATATATATATCCTTTGGAAAAATATAAATATACAGAATACTATTTTGACTAGAAAGATGCAAGAAATATGTTAAAAATGTTTCATGACCAGAGTCTACTTGAGATTCTAATAATCTCCTAAATGTAGATACTTTTGATCTTTTGAAGGTGATTACTAAACTATGATTTTATTCTAGAACTATTGATGCTTACAATATATTTTGTGCCTTATGATGAATAATTTGTGAGCTATATGTATCAAGGATTGACATTTATCACACATGAGTGCCTAATAAGATCTTTGACAAATAAGTGAGATTTAATATGTAGTTTTTCATCAATGAATCTTAAAACTTATGCATATCTTGATCAATGATGTTTTTTAAACCTCATTATGACTTAACATCATTAAACTTGATGCTTTGTATAACAAATATCACCATGCTAAATCTTTCACTCTAATAATGACTACATCATAATAAAGATGACTTAATGTGTATATGTTGATGGCTAACTCATTAATCATATTAAATCTTATGATTTCCACACTAAGATCATGAATCTATAATCTTGAAATCCCTGATATGGTTGTGATTTTTCACCCTAAGTTAGGAACGCCCTATGATGTAATAGTGGATATTAATGATTACATTACATCCACTTGTCGATATGTTGAATTCAAGGTTGTAAGAAATGATACATATAATTTGGCTAAACATCAAACTTTGATAAAGAGTATTAAAATGACTAAATCTTTCCGAATTTAATAAAAGTACACTTGTGTATATGCCAGGATCACTTAGGGTGACTCTTTTCAAAGATTTCACCATGTTTTTCAATATGGTACTCTAATATCAAAATTTACTTCACTTGCTATGGGCCATACTAGTGGTATTGAAATTGTTTGTATATTATATCTAAAAATACTTGACTATATATACTTATTTTAACTACATGTTACCTATGACTACTATGTTTTTTTTGATAATATTGCATTGAAAAAATTGTAAGCTGAAATATATACGTCCATTATACAAAACTTATTGTAGCTATCTGTATTATCGAGGTAAGGACACGAGGCTTAGTTTACCTACTTTTGTTTATCAAGCAAGGTTTAGATTTTTTTTAATCATTGAGGCCCCACACGTTGAAACACAGTTAGTCTTTGTTTTGGCTTTAAATGTCCATCACAACCCCTATCTTTGAGAAGTTGGTCAAATGACTTATGATGATGTAGTATGGTATAATGAAAATGGACTTAAAAATGTACTTGCTTGTCAAAAGTAAAGTTTTAATGTTTTTTCTTTATTTTTTGTTGTTATATAAGTTTTAGCCAAGCAAATATGTTACTTAAACCTATAATTTTATGTGTTTTGCATCGTGTAATCAACACAGTTGTGATGATGTGTACCAATATTATGATTTTAGGTAACATGTACTCTATGACTCATACCAGGATTGTGATTCTACTACATCATGATATATTGAGAACTCTGGAAATGTATTCCCAACTTAAGTCCATGTGATTTAATCTAATTAATCATGTAGACATTTTATCTCATGGATTAGATACTTTCCTTTAGATATGTATCTCCCCTTTTTTGCCTACATCTATGTTGCAAACCTTATGGTTCATGATATTGAAGAATAATGATTTTTTTGGTTTATTAATTACATGCTATGTGTTTTTGAGCCATTCTAGGCATGGACTCTCAATCCTTTTTGCCATGGACTTTTTTGTCTCTTGGAGTTGAGATTTGGATAATAAAGATTTTGACATATGTTATCAAATCCAAACACATTTCCTATATATATGATTAAAACACAACTATTCATATGAACATAGGGAATATCTAAGTCTATAATGGTGAAAGAGATTGGTGGCAACTGTTGGGGGCTGATTCACATGCTATCCACCCACACATGGTGTTTGAAGTCTCCTTTATACACCTACTTGGATGAAATGAATCCAAGATTTGATTAAACACATTTCCCCACAAGGTCTAGAGAGTCTTCTAGAATAGCATATCTTCTTTAAGGATTAACTCAAGACACCTAGTAGATGATATTTAGATAGGCTTCTCATCTTATCTTGTTCAAATGACTACTACTCGTATAATCTTTCCATCATAGGTAGGCTATGCAAGAAATTAAAATGTGAATGAATTTGTAAATGTTAGCCAAAATAATGATAATGGTGCCAATATTTGTTTGAAGAGACTATAACTTGTGATGCTCTAATTGTTTGAAGAGACTAAATTGACCTCTATTTACATGTATACCCCCTTACCTTATCTATGAACGGAAGGGAATAAAAATAATAACTTTTATATGCTAAGTCTTGAACCATGATTACACTATAATGAAAGTTAATCTTTGATCTTATGACTTTGTGGAATACAAATTGATAATCACTACTTCATCCTATTTGCCCATTTGATATTTTGATGATATGGGTAAACCCATGCTAATGCAATGTTCTTGAATGAAAATGTGCTAGATTAAGAAAATAGTCTAACTCACAGATTTCATGACCTATGCAACATCCCTATTATGACTCTATCTAAATTTTTGTCTCTTAATTATTTGGAGATTCAGAAAGACAACTCCTCTTTTATGATTTGACCGCTCAGTCCTATTGTTCTAGTAGGTCAAATCTTATAATGTTGTTGAAACTCGATCTTAGATCTCAATTTGATGATAAAAGTGAACATGATGATGTTAATTATAAGATTATGGTTAAATTTCTCAGAAGGACCACGTTCTAGTTCACTCACCAATGTTGAATATAATGAAAATGAAATTGATGTCGATACCACGAAATGTTTGTAGATTGTTTATTATGGATGAATCATCACACCTATGATTTAAAAGTGAATTTATACCATAGCTTCGATTCTGTTGGACCCATGATATTTGATGAAGAAATCTTGACTCTTGTATTTGATTTGCTAAATGTGGCCTCTCAATTATTGACCTTGATATCTACTTTAATCCTATGATTCCTCTATTTGGATATTAAGATCAACATTAATATATATGTTTTATGACTTCCATATCCCTCAACTTTGAAACTCAGAATGATGATTGTGTTGGCCTATCAATTAATGAATTATGGAAAACCTCTTCTATGGACTAGGGTGGGACCATCCATTAATTCTTATATGAAAACATGATCTCAAAATATGATGATTATTGGATCCCAGATGGGTGATTATATGCTCTAGAGGGGGGGGTAAATAGAGCTAAAAGCACTTACACAAATTTCATTAAACCTTCAAGATATATGATAAGATAAGGTTTCTAAATAGGTAATTTGAGTACAACTAAAACATGCATAGAAAGGATGAGAGAGATTGAGAAAACACAAGTAGACACGCTATTTAGAGTGGTTCCACACTTCAAACTAGAAGTGTGTTAGTCCACTTGCCTAGAGAGGTCAACCTCTAGGACATCCAAACTATTGCACTCTTATATTCATTCATAAGACATACAATGCATGACCAAACAAAAGACTTACCTATCCAATACAAAGAGTCTTCAACCTTACCAAGGACTTACCCACTTTGCAAGAGTCTTCGACCTTCTCCAAGGACTTACCCACTCTTGCACAAGTCTTCATCCTTGCAGGGATCACCCACTCTTCTTGGATCTTCAGCTTTTGACTTCACCTTCTCTCAGAGAAGCTTCCACCAAGGACTTACCCACTTGAACAAGGAGTCTTCTGCCTTCACCAAGGGCTTACCCACTCTAGCTCCAAGTCTTCAGCCTTGATCTTCACCAAGGGAATCCTTCCCTTGTTCTTCTTCACCTCTCTTGGACAAGAGAGAGAACCTTCATCTTCAAGATTGAAATGAGAGAAAAGGAGGTGGTGGAAGTGAGAGCCTCACAAGATATACATATAGGACTAGCTCCCTTACAGATTTCCTACTCACTCTAATGGATGTAGCAAGTAATTAAGCTTAGAGAGAGAAAGGAGGCTGTAGGAATCACTCAGCTATAGAATAGGAACCTCACATAGAGTTTTGCAATGAATGCTCAACCTTGGAATGAAGCCCAAGGGGTCCTATTTATAGCTGGGGATGCCTCTTAGCCTTTGGGAACACTTAAGAATGAAAACTAGCCATTTTGTGGCGTGCAACGGATATATTTTCACTTGTTGCAACTCCACAACGGCTAGAAGCACTTTTTTGCACTTTTCTGTACAGTGCAATCGGTTGAGTTTCTATAAGGGTAACTCGACCGATCAAGTAAACGATAAGGCCGATACTCAAATTATCGGTCGAGTTTGTCCTGACAAAACTCGACCGACCATTAGGAATCGAAATGGTCAGTTACTTGATCAGTTGAGTTCTGTGTAAACACAACTCGATCGATGCAATCTGCAGAAAATTGATCAAGGATGATCGGTCGAGTTTTCAGGCTGAGAAACTCGATCGACAAAGTGCCTGTAATAAATTTTCAAAGTTGCATCTAAAGTGATCTAGCATTCGATCTAAGTGCTCCTGATTTTTTCTAAGCTTAATTACAAGTCATACAATCATTACAAGTGATTTACAACATGATTCTAATAGATTTACATCATATTACAAAAATATGCACTTGTATGGATTTTGACTTGTCTTTTCTCCAATTTGAGATGTGCAAGTTAGGAAAATTGGAGTGTGTCTATACCTAATCTGTTACAACCCCAATTTTGGGTTCTTTTGCTGAGAAATATAATTTCTCATATTAAAGATTTTTTGAACGAATAAATGATATAATCTATTTTGAATAAATTGATTTCATTTACAATAGCCTTGTTGCTTTATTTGTGGGCTTTATTGGCTATTGGGCCCAATAACAAGGATATTCAATTAATTAATGAATAACTAAGAATTTGAGATAAGAAAGGTGTGGAAACCTCTAGAAGGCAAATCCAAGGAAGGATTTCATGCCTCTTAGATTCCTTGGGTTCCAAGGAGTCCAAAGTTGCAAAGAAAGGGCAATAAGAAAAGAAAATATCAATTAAGTATTTCCTTGTTAATAAAGAAATTGAAAACATTGATGAAATAGGGAAAATATGTGAAAAGAGGTATTTTGAGTTATCCTTAGTGGGATTTCGTATCCCAATGATTCCTAATAATAAAATGAATACTAATGAGGAAAATAAGAGAGAAATTAAGAGAAATTCTCAAAAAGGAATTATTTTAATAACAATAAGCAAGATAATGAGAATAATGCATATTGATGCATTTAAGGATAATGAGTATTCCTTTAAAAGGAATTTCGTTTTCTTTGAGTGTCTTGGGGTCCAAGGATCCCCAATGAATAGGAAAGAGAGAGAAACTACTAATATTTATAAATAAAAGGATAAGGTGATACATTCTTAATGAATTTTGTGAATTTGATAAAAGGGAAATACTTTCCTACTAAAAGAAAGTAATATTTCGTGCTTATGGAGTTAAAGTAAAGTATAAGAGAGATTAAATGGTTTTTCGTATTCCTAATTGCCCAAGAAATAGGAAACATCAAGGAAATACATAGGAGAGAGAAGGTTTCTTCTCCTTAAAGGAGTATGTTTCCTTTTGTTAAGAGATTTCGTTTTTGGTGGGCAAGCAACCATATGACATCGTTTCTCTCCCCTATAAAAGGGGTAGGATCTGGGATCGAATTCTGGAAAGAATCCCACGCAGCTCTCCTTGCTTATTGCACGTAAAAACCCTAACCTTGAAGGAAAGGTTCCATCTTTGGAGTGACGGGGGTGTTTAGGGTCTTGTTTGAGGCTGTGCGCATCCGCGACCAACCTGGGAGGGTCGGCTATCCTTCCCTGCCACCAACCCGCGCTCAATCAGCTGCAGCAGCAGCCGCACGGCTGCAACACGGCCGTGGGTTGCGAATCTCACCTCTCCCAAGCTAGCTGCGCTGGATGTGTGATAAGCGGTGACCCAAGGGAGGGGAAGGGTGGCGGAGGCAAAGGAACTGGTCAGGAGGGCCGGCAAGTCCAGGAGGGAGCTATAGAGGTCGCGCAGCGCGCAGCTAGGGCAACAGGTCGGCGCACCTGGCTGCTCGCGAGGAGGAAGAAGGAGTTGGGGGGCGATGGACGTTTCTACCCCCCTTCGTACTCAAGAAACGGATCACTTACGGGAGGGCAATTCGGTCTTTTCGATATGTTTCCAAAAGAAAGGAGCCGCGTTGCATGGAAACGGTGACATGGCAGTTCGTGATTGGTCCGGGTAAGTTGTTTTTACTAAAATCATAACTAAATATCCATAGCTCGGATGAGAACATACAAAATATGAAAATTGCTCAGAAAATCGAGAGGAATCTAAATAAAATATAATTGAAACCTTATTCCTTGTGAAATGCGAAAAGTATATAGAGATACCATCTTTTATAATTTAATCGATGAAGAACCCTAGTTTGGTATGATTAAAGTTATTAGTAGGGTTTAATAAATGATTAAAGTTGATATTAGCCTGTTAATAATTAAAAGGAACATTAGGAAGAAAAAGGACAAACTTTATATATAATTAGTTAATTTAGAGTTTCATATGCATGAATATGATCTAATGGACCTTGAAACCCTAATGATGACTAATTCGACTATTAATGGCTTTAATTGACTAATTTCATGATTAAAGTTGGAATATGCTGAATCTAAGCTATTTTGAACATTAAGTTCCTAATTTGTGGATAAATGCCCTAAATGTAGTAATTAGGGTTATCTGATGAATAAAAGATGGAATTATAACAAATCGAGTTCATATGAGTTTTGGACCATAATGAACTATGAGTTAATGATAAATGTGTATAATGATCTTGTCATGGATTAAAAGGATAAAAATAGAAGCTTTAATGTAGAAGAGGCTTAATGGATGTATTTAATAGTTAATTATGCCTTTAATCTGAAACTGAGAATTATATGTTGGAATAATGAGGGTTTGTGATCAAATGCGTTAAATTAGGGTTTATAATAGTGAAAGATAAAGGGAAACCCTAATTGTACAAGAAACCCTAAAAGTGGACTAGAAACCCTAGGGAGCGAGCTAGATTTAATAGATCTTAATGACATGAGTAATAATAGGAAATTGTATAAATGTTTCAGGATCTTATTGAATGCTTGCTTGCTTGGATTCTTATTTGCATGGATATTTCTATTCAAATTATCAGATCAGGTATGTGGTTACGCTTACGAATAACCGCATTAGTTTTCCGCATGTTTGCCGGATGGTTAATCGCATTGACTGCAATTAAACTGTTTGGATGTTCATACTCGCAAATTATAAAGTCACTATGACTATCACCTTAATAATAGAAGTATGGATTCTCGCACCTACATGCCACCCTGATGGATGATGCCAAAGGTCAGGCCCAGATGGGTAGACCAATGGACACCTTGAGTGGTGACCCCAGGCACCAAGAAGGTGGCCTATGTTATTGCATGACTAGTGGGCACCATGAGTGGTGACCCCCAGACACCAAGCTCGGGATTGAGAAGGTGGCCTTAAGTCATTGGCAAAAGGGCACCCTAAGGTGGGTATGCCAGGGTTAGGGCAAAAGCGGTGGAGAATGTCATATTGAAAAGTGTAAATTGGATTGTTAAATAATTTGATTGTGATCATTAAATTGTTAGTCATATGTGCAAACTTTTGGTTGACCCCACATACCAGTATATTTCGATATACTGACCGACGTTTTGTTTGTCGGCGTTTTAGGTACAAATGAAAAGAACAAACAGTAAAGTGGCATATGTGGAATTCAATGAGAAGTAATGTACACAGGAGGATTAGTTAGAGTAACATCTTCATGGATAGAAGTTTAGAAATCCCATCTTTTAAAAAGGTAAACAAAGTTTTATTTTATACCAGTTTTTAGCTTTAGTTGGTAAAGTTTATTTAATTATTATTGATTATTTGTCGAACCTTTGATCCTGTTAATTGAATAATGACTCTGACCTTCGGGTCTCCCTTAATTGGGGGTTACCGGGAGACGGGGTCGTTACAATTGGTATCAGAGCATAGGTTCCTCATCTAATCTTTAGTAATTATTAAATTTTACAAATTCTATAGAACCCAAGGGAGTTATTAGAGGATTATCTGAAAGACAGAGGTGTCTAGAAAAGGATAACGACCGGGGGCTGGCAAGATTTTCCTCCGCACCGCAAGTCGGAATATGAGGACTCCCGGATCCGTGTGACTGCCTGGCCAAAGTCTTAGGGTATGAATCGAAATAAGATACCTTTAGGACTCTCTCATCTTGTTCATCCCTTCTCGACTCAAATTCTATTAAGGACCTTAAGGGTTAGGATTTTCTCTCTTTCCCTCACCCTCTTGAGGTATGGGTAAGGTTGATAAGGATTAAGGAATCCTCCATCAAATTAATAAAAAGCACGTAAATAAGATGTCATGGACATAAGCTTAATAGAATAAGCGTAAAGGAATAGATACATGCTTAGGTCGTATGACATGAGTTGTCACTGCCCTCAGGAGAGATCTGAGGATAGACCTCCTTAGCAGGAGGATGTGTTGAGAGAGAGCTAAGCTTGGAGGTAGAAACCTCCATTAAAAGTAGATGCCTGGCATATTCTTTGAGGATGATGTTAACCTTAACCCTAAGTGAAGGGTAGAGATAGAGATGACATGATGAGTTAGACCGAGTGTTTGGTTGGACATGCCTTGGTATCGTCATACGAGTAATGAGAGGTTGGATAACCTAGTACCTTTGGGCGACCCAACCCTGGAGAGGGTCGTGCATGTCTGAGCGAAGGGTAACTCCTTCATTGATGAGGTTAGAGGAGAACCTATAGTTACCCTATGGGCTTAGGCAAGTAGGGTATAGCTTGACGAAACCCTAGTCAAGGGATCATGAGGGATGGCTTATGAGATAAGCATAAGGGGTTATGGATAACCTTGAGTAGACATATGTTCGAGTATAGGCTTCACTCAGGTAGGGGCATGGTTAGGATCTTGATCCTTCATAAAGAAAGGACCCCTTATAGAGAGGTTGGTTGTAGGATTAGCTCTAGAGAGAGGGAACAGACCTCAGCCTAGAAAGTTGGAAGCCTAAAACCCTGAAACTTGAGAAATAGTGGGAGTCGATAATGATGCGACCTAAGTGGATGATAAGGGTTGCCTCATGCATGATCCCTGGAGGTTGATGGTGTCTTGGTTAGCTTGAGAGTAACCAAACCCTAGAGGGAAGATGGTGTTTCTGATACCTATGGTATAAGTGATTACCTACTAAATGAGATAGAGAGTGCTTTAGACCCTGAGGAGGTTAAGGCACCAGATGTGAGGCTTTATACCTAATAGTTGTCCAGGAAGAGGAATCAACTCTGCAGTGTTGCTTGAGTAGAAATACCATGGGAGTACATGACATATCTTGGACATGCTGGATTCCTGGTTAAGAGAATGAGCATGTAGTTGGATACCCGGAGGCGAACCTAGGTTTCCTAGGCCTAAGAGGGGAAGCGGTGTACCCAATGCTCATGTTGAGATTTGAGTCTCTATAGTTTCGAGCATGGTACTCTTAATGTGTAGAGGTAAACGAAAACCCCTTCGGGTAAGGGTATGTTTGATGAACCCCTCACGAATAAGTTGATCTGATGTTGAGGATGCGAACAAGTGCGACCTAGCATGGTTTTGTAGGTACGCTGGTAATAGTTGTTGGTTTAAGCATGATCATACGGGTATAAACCCTAAGGGTGGTTGTGACCTTGCTATCACATGTTGTAGTTTCCTACCATCCTGGGAGAGGACCCTTTGGTAGGGTGTGTACCAGTTCTGTCGATTTTGAGGTGACCTAAAGAGGTCTCATAGGATCTTGAGAAGCTAAGTGAAGAGTACATGGTATGAAAATGAACCTATAGGCCCATAGATAACCATCTCTAAGTGCGTGGACGTGTTACCATGGGAGTAACCGGTATGGGGCCTGACCAAGGTAGGCAGGTTGCCATGACCCCTGTGAAGGGATGAAAGTCAGTCATGAATGCAGAAAGAGATGATGAAGGCTTGGGTAAGGTTCTAAGTCAGACATGTACTATAAGAGAACCCCAAGTCTATCCTAGGGTCAGGTAGGGATAAGACCGATGAAAAGCGGAGTTGCCTAATTCCCTAGTTGCACATGACCATAAGGTCGGGAGGTAACAGCTATCATTGTCCGAGGGCCATGGGTTAGGAGATTGATCACCTTCATGAACTCATGGGACCCAAAGGGCAGATGAGTAGGGCACTCTCTGGTGCATAAGGGAAGAGGGATGACCCCAAAAGTGCCGACACCCTATAGACCTAGCGGAGATGACTAAGGATTGTGCTTGGACCAAGTAAGTTCGGGACCAGTTTTCCATGGAAGTAATTTTGATATCAGGATGATATGTGGCACGTTTCAACTTAGATTTGAAGGTGTACTGGCAAGGTGGGCTGTACCATCCCTACTCTTGGAATAGGAAGAACTCTGTATTTGGACGGCCGCCAAATGCTTATTTCTTCTTGTTATGAGAGTGAGGGATAGGACAGTATGCATGCCACACACCAAGGACAAAGAAGTTGTGAGTTGGAATGTTGCTATAAGGAACGAGGATAGAGATGATAACATATCCTTATGGAAGGAATGATACATGCATGGTGTACAAACACTAAGAGTATAAGGATATCATCTTGTGAGGATGTTTTATCATGAACTATGTGGAATGTGCGAGTTTACCAAGGTTGAGTTTGATCACCATGAGGATGAGCTCAGAGTTTCTTAATGAAGACAAACTTAAGGTTTGAGGTAAGGTGATAAGTGGAATACATGGAAGTATATATCGTCACATTACCTGACACCTAAGGAGGTAAAGTGGTAACGAATACTCCAGTTGAGATATAATTGTCTAGAGGCTAGATGAGGTTGAGGTTGTTCAACTAACCCTATGTTTGGAAAGAAGATGAGTTTTGGCTAACACACAGATATAATGAGATTTGTGAAACAAGTTAATGGTCATTTGGTTAGCCAGTTTAGTCCTTGCTGTAGTAAAAGGATGGTAATAAAACCTCAGATACACTTCTTTGGATAGGGAGGTAATAAAACCCTGATGAAAATAGTTTAGGGTTTCCGAGGTATCAAGCTTGAGGAATCATAATGATACAAGAGGTACTACAAAGATAGTAAGTGATGGTAGTATTCTGGATGTTTAAGACCAGGTTGCATGTAGCATGTGGCCATACGAGCCACGAGGTGAAGAACGAACATCATTAACCCAGTGCATGGATGTAAAGTATAGAGAGTTCTCAAGAGGGAATGGGAGTTCATCATTATGGATGATGAGAGTCTCTCCTATACCAAGAAGGTCAAAATATAATATGGGTTATGGTAGATCGCCTTACCTAGATGACATGAGAAAGGAAGAGTTCTGTCAAGGGACAGATCTGGTTGAACTACATATGAAAAGAGATGGTTCGACTACACCATGATGTGAATTCAAAAGTTCTTGATGTGACCTAAAGGTTCACTTCCATGAGGTGGAAGTATATACATGAAGAGCTCAGTGTTTGTACAGTTTATCACCCCATACTAATGGACAGTATGATCCGGACTAGTGGGTCTGATGAAAGCATGAGTGCTCATTTAGGGTGATATATAGAGACAGTTCCTAAGATGTGATGTTAACCACCATGGCCTTTATCGGGATGCAAGATGTTCCATAAGGAGGTAGTGCCGGTCACCACTTCATTATGATGATGATGGTGAAGGAGGCCTCGCGAAGGTCATAAAAGAACCCCAAGTGTGTGCAGATGACGTCGCTTTGATCGTGCAATGGCTGAGAGAGAGCCTAGTGGTGACATGAGTCACGAGCTGATGCAAAGCAGACTGACATGCACTTCACTGTGGGGAATAATGTGAAAATCCGACCCCTCTAAGCTATAGCTGAGAAAGCTGAGTCCCCGATATAGGGATCCATTTGAGATGGATTGGTGGAGATGGTTGTGTTTAGCCTTACCCCTCAGGATAACATGATGTGTGATGTGTGATGTGTGATGTGTTCCATGAGTCCGATCTAGAGCACTATGTGAGGTACCCAAGCCATGTGTTGAGCCCTGAACCTATTCAGCTTTTCAGAGGCTGAAATGTCCTGAGTCACCTATGAGGGTACGATATACCAAGGTAAGAAAGAACTCAGATGAAAGAATATGAGATGATGAAGGTTCTTGGAAAGCACCATGGATAGGGTAAAGCCACATGGTAGCCCTGATGGACATAAGAATGGTTTATCCTGTTTGTTTGTTTGCTTGATGGAATTTTGAGGACAAAATTCTTATAAGAGGGGAAGGATGTTACAACCCCAATTTTGGGTTCTTTTGCTGAGAAATATAATTTCTCATATTAAAGATTTTTTGAACAAATAAATGATATAATCTATTTTGAATAAATTGATTTCATTTACAATAGCCTTGTTGCTTTATTTGTGGGCTTTATTGGCTATTGGGCCCAATAACAAGGATATTCAATTAATTAATGAATAACTAAGAATTTGAGATAAGAAAGGTGTGGAAACCTCTAGAAGGAAAATCCAAGGAAGGATTTCATGCCTCTTAGATTCCTTGGGTTCCAAGGAGTCCAAAGTTGCAAAGAAAGGGCAATAAGAAAAGAAAATATCAATGAAGTATTTCCTTGTTAATAAAGAAATTGAAAACATTGATGAAATAGGGAAAATATGTGAAAAGAGGTATTTTGAGTTATCCTTAGTGGGATTTCGTATCCCAATGATTCCTAATAATAAAATGAATACTAATGAGGAAAATAAGAGAGAAATTAAGAGAAATTCTCAAAAAGGAATTATTTTAATAACAATAAGCAAGATAATGAGAATAATGCATATTGATGCATTTAAGGATAATGAGTATTCCTTTAAAAGGAATTTCGTTTTCTTTGAGTGTCTTGGGGTCCAAGGATCCCCAATGAATAGGAAAGAGAGAGAAACTACTAATATTTATAAATAAAAGGATAAGGTGATACATTCTTAATGAATTTTGTGAATTTGATAAAAGGGAAATACTTTCCTACTAAAAGAAAGTAATATTTCGTGCTTATGGAGTTCAAGTAAAGTATAAGAGAGATTAAATGGTTTTTCGTATTCCTAATTGCCCAAGAAATAGGAAACATCAAGGAAATACATAGGAGAGAGAAGGTTTCTTCTCCTTAAAGGAGTATGTTTCCTTTTGTTAAGAGATTTCGTTTTTGGTGGGCAAGCAACCATATGACATCGTTTCTCTCCCCTATAAAAGGGGTAGGATCTGGGATCGAATTCTGGAAAGAATCCCACGCAGCTCTCCTTGCTTCTTGCACGTAAAAACCCTAACCTTGAAGGAAAGGTTCCATCTTTGGAGTGACGGGGGTGTTTAGGGTCTTGTTTGAGGCTGTGCGCATCCGCGACCAACCTGGGAGGGTCGGCTATCCTTCCCTGCCACCAACCCGCGCTCAATCAGCTGCAGCAGCAGCCGCACGGCTGCAACACGGCCGTGGGTTGCGAATCTCACCTCTCCCAAGCTAGCCACGCTGGATGTGTGATAAGCGGTGACCCAAGGGAGGGGAAGGGCGGCGGAGGCAAAGGAACTGGTCAGGAGGGCCGGCAAGTCCAGGAGGGAGCTATAGAGGCCGCGCAGCGCGCAGCTAGGGCAACAGGTCGGCGCACCTGGCTGCTCGCGAGGAGGAAGAAGGAGTTGGGGGGCGATGGACGTTTCTACCCCCCTGCGTACTCAAGAAACAGATCACTTACGGGAGGGCAATTCGGTCTTTTCGATATGTTTCCAAAAGAAAGGAGCCGCGTTGCATGGAAACGGTGACATGGCAGTTCGTGATTGGTCCGGGTAAGTTGTTTTTACTAAAATCATAACTAAATATCCATAGCTCGGATGAGAACATACAAAATATGAAAATTGCTCAAAAAATCGAGAGGAATCTAAATAAAATATAATTGAAACCTTATTCCTTGTGAAATGCGAAAAGTATATAGAGATACCATCTTTTATAATTTAATCGATGAAGAACCCTAGTTTGGTATGATTAAAGTTATTAGTAGGGTTTAATAAATGATTAAAGTTGATATTAGCCTGTTAATAATTAAAAGGAACATTAGGAAGAAAAAGGACGAACTTTATATATAATTAGTTAATTTAGAGTTTCATATGCATGAATATGATCTAATGGACCTTGAAACCCTAATGATGACTAATTCGACTATTAATGGCTTTAATTGACTAATTTCATGATTAAAGTTGGAATATGCTGAATCTAAGCTATTTTGAACATTAAGTTCCTAATTTGTGGATAAATGCCCTAAATGTAGTAATTAGGGTTATCTGATGAATAAAAGATGGAATTATAACAAATCGAGTTCATATGAGTTTTGGACCATAATGAACTATGAGTTAATGATAAATGTGTATAATGATCTTATCATGGATTAAAAGGATAAAAATAGAAGCTTTAATGTAGAAGAGGCTTAATGGATGTATTTAATAGTTAATTATGCCTTTAATCTGAAACTGAGAATTATATGTTGGAATAATGAGGGTTTGTGATCAAATGCGTTAAATTAGGGTTTATAATAGTGAAAGATAAAGGGAAACCCTAATTGTACAAGAAACCCTAAAAGTGGACTAGAAACCCTAGGGAGCGAGCTAGATTTAATAGATCTTAATGACATGAGTAATAATAGGAAATTGTATAAATGTTTCAGGATCTTATTGAATGCTTGCTTGCTTGGATTCTTATTTGCATGGATATTTCTATTCAAATTATCAGATCAGGTATGTGGTTACGCTTACGAATAACCGCATTAGTTTTCCGCATGTTTGCCGGATGGTTAATCACATTGACTGCAATTAAACTGTTTGGATGTTCATACTCGCAAATTATAAAGTCACTATGACTATCACCTTAATAATAGAAGTATGGATTCTCGCACCTACATGCCACCCTGATGGATGATGCCAAAGGTCAGGCCCAGATGGGTAGACCAATGGACACCTTGAGTGGTGACCCCAGGCACCAAGAAGGTGGCCTATGTTATTGCATGACTAGTGGGCACCATGAGTGGTGACCCCCAGACACCAAGCTCGGGATTGAGAAGGTGGCCTTAAGTCATTGGCAAAAGGGCACCCTAAGGTGGGTATGCCAGGGTTAGGGCAAAAGCGGTGGAGAATGTCATATTGAAAAGTGTAAATTGGATTGTTAAATAATTTGATTGTGATCATTAAATTGTTAGTCATATGTGCAAACTTTTGCTTGACCCCACATACCAGTATATTTCGATATACTGACCGACGTTTTGTTTGTCGGCGTTTTAGGTACAAATGAAAAGAACAAACAGTAAAGTGGCATATGTGGAATTCAATGAGAAGTAACGTACACAGGAGGATTAGTTAGAGTAACATCTTCATGGATAGAAGTTTAGAAATCCCATATTTTAAAAAGGTAAACAAAGTTTTATTTTATACCAGTTTTTAGCTTTAGTTGGTAAAGTTTATTTAATTATTATTGATTATTTGTCGAACCTTTGATCCTGTTAATTGAATAACGACTCTGACCTTCGGGTCTCCCTTAATTGGGGGTTACCGGGAGACGGGGTCGTTACATAATCAAAAATCACTCAAGTAGAGACATTAGACACCAATATGTGGAATGGTTAGTCATCATCAAAATATGTATTTAGTCAATTTAGACGTGAGTCAACATTGACCTAATTGACCTTGAGTCAACATTCTCCCCCTTTTTGAAGATGACAAACCATTCCATAAATGTATTGAAAGCTTTTAAATAAAATCATACCTTTGGAGAAAGCTAGGGGTTTCAATAGGATTGAGCTCATATGCTCCCCCTCAATTGATGTGCATGGAGTTCTCATACTCCCCCTTAATTGATGCTATTTCTCCTGCATGGTTAGCTTTCATAACATTTATATAATACAATGTCTTCTACTCATTCTCTCATTTACCTTCTCCCCTTTACATGGACATGCTTCTCCTCATCATGTAAGACATGCCTTCTTCCTCTTTTAAAAGAAGACATACCTTTCTCCCCCTTTGTCATTTAAAAAAGTGGGGTTATGAAGAAATAAGAAACATCACTAGTTAAAGAGAAAGGAGATAACAAATATATATAAGGAGAGTAGAAGAGCACAGACAGGGGCTTGTCCAAGCATAGAAAGAAAAGCAAGTTAAAGAATATACTTGAACAACCCAAAAAGCAAGATAAAGTGCCACAGAAAAACAATAAAACATAATTTTGACCCTCAAGATGACGGATTTTGACCAAAAACCATCAGTGCTCATCACAACGCAATGAGTCTTGCTCAGAAGGTTGTTTCTTCATGAAAAACATTAGTCTTGCTGCAAAAACTGAAATTGGAGCAAAATTTGCATAAAATCCAAAAATACTCCAATTTCTACATATAATGTAGATCTATGTACCCTGCATCATAATGTTATGCAAGCAACTCAAGATAGTAGATATGCAATTCAAGTAACAAACTTGAGCATGTATGAGACATGATACAAGCATAACATATAGATGAGCAAAGATGCCAATTATAAACAAGGTTAGAACTACATGTATATGAACTACTAGTAGATGATATCACAAGTTAGGACTACTAGTAGGATCTAGATCATAGCAAGAGATACCAAAAGATACACAAGATAAAGAAAGCTATGAGTAGATGTAGAGATATATCCAAACAAAGAGATAAGAAATTTTAGAATCATGAAAGGATATAACTCACATACAAATATGCATCCTTACCAAAAGATGATTACCACTAAGTACCTCAAGGTTGTATCAAAACAAGATATACACCTAGATAGATGTAGCAAGTTAGAGCACAACAAAAGCAATTTAAGACTCAACCAAGAGATCCAAAGTGATCATCATCAAAACCTGCAAGACAACTCAAAGCAAGTAATTGCAAGATATAGATATACCAATTTAGAGCAATTAGAGATATAGATCAAGATAAGCAATTTATAACAAGGAAATATGCATATATAAAGGTACCAAAGGAGTGCCAAAGAATAAGGCTACTGGTTGAGAAAATCTAGTTGAGAGGGAAATTCTCATTCAATAAGCCAAATGTATATTATGTGCACAGTGTTATTGGTCAAGTTTTGTGCATTGACAACTCGACCGATGACAACTGCTGGCAACACCCATTGGTGCCTATCGGTCGAGTTTCAAACATGACAAACTCGACCGACAGAGCAGCTGTCAAAAAGCACATATATTTCATAAAAACATATTTAGAGGCATGCAAAATATACAAACCATATCCAAACATGTCTAAGCAAGTTAGTAATGCACTATAGAAACATTAGAAATAGTTTTTGAGCAAGAGTGTGAAGAGAAACACAAAATAACACTTTTGACTCAAAAACCATATGTATAGTGCACACTAACTTGACAAAAACAAGTTAGAAATGGTTATAAGCAAGAGAACATTACCTTTGTTCTTACCATTCCTTTTTCCACTTGTTGTCACCCTCTACACATCTCACCTTTCTTCTTTCATGTGGATTGACAAGTCAATTTGCAATTTAATAGCTCAAGTCAATACATTTGCAAGTACCTACAAGAAGAAAGATGAAATGGTCCCCAATCATGTTTTTGGGTCCGGAGGGGTTAGCTTAGCAACCCAAGTCCTATTGCTCTTGGGTTCTTTCCTAAAAGGACAACAAATAGAATAATGACCAAAATCATTGCAATAGTTGCATGTGCCCATAGTCTTGGAACTAGAGGATTCTCCATGTAAGATTGAAGGTCCTTTACCTTTGTTGTTCCTTTGACTACCATCATACCCCAAACCATGTCTACCAATTTTTTTAGTAGTATAGTGTAGGATATCATTAAAGCTATTCTTACCAACTAAGAATCTTTGCAAAGAAGATCTCAAACTATCATTATCATGCATAAGAGAGGTAATCGTAGAAGACAAATGATTGATATTATCTCTAGCATGTAAAAGATCATTTTCTAAGCAAAGAGCTTTAGTTAAATAAGAATCTCTATCAATATGAAGAGAAGCAACATCATTCTCTCTACTAATAGAACTAGAACAAGATTCATGCACATTGATTTTAGCAAGAAGGAGGCATTTTCTGTTTCTAATTCTTGCAAAACATGATCTTTGTCCTTGTTTTCAGATTTAAGAACATCAATATCATGCATGAGAGAATCAAAAATTAAAGTATGCTCTTCATTAGAACTAGGCATGAGAGGTTGAGCTGCTAGAAATCTAATCTTATCTAGCAAACTAGCATTTTCAAGTTTAAGAGAGTCTACTTGGCTAAGACAATCATTTTTATCATCAAGCAAGCAAGAATTAGCATGTTCAAGATCATCTAGTTCTACATGCAAATTATCAACAATTTTAGCAAGCTTCTTCTTTTTCCTTTTAGAAGACTTAAGAGAGGCACAAATATCATGAATAATAGCAATCAAAGATTCTTTATCTAAAGAGTTTAGATTTACCTCACTTGAGTCTTCACTTGTTGATGCTATAAGAGAAAAATGGCATTCTCCTTCATCACTAGAGCTTGGTCTTGATCCTTCACTTGAATCTTCACTTGATCTTGAGTTGGAGGAGTCACTTGAGCTTGAGTGCCATTTCTCCTTCTTCTTGTGAAGATGGGTCTTTTTGCCTTGTGGGCAATCTTCCTTGTAGTGACCCTTCTTTCCACATGTGAAGCACCGGATGGAGGAGGACTTTCCTTTGTAGAATCTACCCTTGGAGTACATGACATCTTCTTCAAGTTGAGAGGATGGAGAGTCTTGATCAACAATAGCCTTGATTTGAGCCTTCATTTCAGCCTTCTTCATTCTCTTGAGTTCTTTCTCCTCTTGTCTTTCTACTTCCTCCCTCTTGTCAAGTGTGGCTTCATGTGCTTGTAGATTTCCAATGAGCTCTTCAATAGGAATATCCCTAAGAGACCTTACTTCTTCAATAGAAGTCACCTTGGGTTACCACCTCTTGGGGAGAGTTCTAAGGATCTTTGAGTTGATCTCTCCACTAGACATAGGATGTCCTAGAACAACAAGACCATTCACGATGGTGTTGATCCTTGAGTACATGTTGGCTATGCTCTCCTCCTTTCCCATCTTGAAGTTCTCAAGCAACCCTTTGAGCATGTAGATTTTGCTTTCCTTCACTTGATATGTCCCTTCATAAGTGATGCAAAGCTTTCTCCATACCTCATATGCTGTTTCACATGAAGAAATCCGGTTGAACTCGGTGGGGGTCATGGAGGC